>JBBBDQ010000303.1:2425000-2792500 GCA_037127315.1 Ascarosepion bandense | reverse complement strand
TTTCGGATCGTACGGCCAGACGAAATATCTTTGAGGTCGTACGGCCAGAGGAAATATCTTTCAGGTCGTACGGCCAGACGAAATATCTTTCAAGTAGTACGTCTAGACGAAATATCTTTCAGTAGTACGGCTAGACGAAATATCTTTCAAGTTGTACGCCTAGACGAAATATCTTTCAAGTCGTACGGCTACATATGCATACATATGCATACATACATATACATACATATACATACATACACATACATACATACACATACATATCCATGCATACACATACATACACATACATACATACACATACATACATAGAGATACATACACATACATACATACATATACACACATACACATACATACATACACATACATACATATACATATATACATATATATACATATACATACATGTACATACATATATATATACATACATATGCATACATATATATATACATACATATACATACATACACATATATATTGATGTATACATACGCATAAACATATATACACATACCACCATATATATACATAGACAAGCGTATATAAACACAGACATACATATATAAACACAGACATACATATATAAACACAGACATACATGTATATATATACACATACATATATATACACATACATACACATGCATATATATATATACACACATACCTATATATATATATATATATATATATATATATATATATATATAAATCACGTTTAAATCTGGTCATAACAAATTACATTTCATTTGAATATATGGTTCTGTTGTCATTTCGATACATCACGCGGAGTGACGTCATAGAAACGTATTGCAAATTTGCGAACTGCGATTTTCTTTTTTAGTAGTTGTTGCCGTTTCTTAGCGGAGTTTTATGTCAACACAAGATAAAATCGTCGCTGATGGTGGATGTTTTTGTGTCACCATCCTTATAATCTCTCTGAAGATGGTTCATGGGAGCCGAAAGCTTAGAACCAACTTAATAAAAGACTATCCAAATGTTGGAGAATTTTTGTCTTATATTCAACTGAAATTAAAGCTGAAATACGATGTTTAGAACGGCTCATGATTAAACATAATAGACATTCATTGTCTCTTATATTTAACAGTATATGATTAGAAAATTATTCACTGACTCGATACACTATATATATATATATATATATATATAAAGACTTGACTTTATCTTTAAGACATGTATATTTTAGCTCGAATTATATTGGACACTTCGTATTAAATAAACCTTCCTTTTTGTTTATTATACGTTTTGTATCATGTCTACTGAGCTATGATTTATTTTTTCTTGCATGAATGGGGATAACGATTGTCGAAAAAAACACTGTTTAATAGGTCAAGATTTTGCATCTATTTTACATAGGAAGTTAGGAACTTCATTACGTTTATAATATATATGTATATGTGTGTGTGTGTGTGTGTGTGTTGTATCCATTTGTGAGAATTGATTGTTTATTAACGAACGTCAGAAAAGAAAGGTATAATAATTTTGATCCATTACCAAGCTAATGTCTTTCATATAGTTATGAATATTTTATAAATATTTATGCTCAAAGAGTTGCTGCTATGGGGACACATTAACACCTATGAATTTTGCCTTTTCTGCATCAAGCAGCGCCCACACCTACAAATCCCATATATAAATACACACACACACACACACACACACACACACACACACACACACACACATATATATATATATATATATATATATATATATCTTTTAACAATAATTTTTAAACCCCCCAAAAAAACAGAAATGGATAACAGTGCAAGAGGCTGCCGATGACGCACAAATAGCTAGCAGCTTTGCCTTTGGGAAAGAAAAATATTTTACTATTCGACACCAATAGCGACATTTTCTCGTTTATTAATAAAATAAAATAAAAGCATTCATAAAATCTTTCGAAAAAATCTGCCTGCGGTTCTGAAGTTATTTTTCACAAAGTTTATGAAGTTAATTTCCTTTTTTCTAGCTTTTCTTTTTAATGTTTTTTTTTTCTTGCAAATTTGATTTTATTTTCACTGTTTCCTAACGTGTTTACACTTCCGTTATTGAACGTTATTAACTTTATTCTTTGTTCAACTATTAATTTATCCAGCGGTGGATTTCATTTGAAATATTTTTTATCACGGCATTATATTTTATGGATATCTACTTCATATACAAGACTGCATTTTATTATGACAGTCAATATTTTCCTAATAAAACTGACACTGATGCAAATATATTGCTAATGGTAATATATTTCCAAACATATTTTAGCATTAAAAGTCCGAACACTTAATATCACAGTCGGTTAAAATTTATAAAATATTTTCCTAAAAGCTGTTCTTGTCCTGAAATATTTAAAAAAAATATATAGTATTACTTCTTTTCATATGTTAATAATTTCAGGAATCTTCAAGTTGTTTTATGTTTACGGTTTAACAACACTTTTGCATGTTATTTAAAGTCAGATATTTTTAAAATGAAAGATATCTTTTTATTATTATTTAAATACCAGTTCAATTATATATTTATTGCAATTACACACAGGTGGGGAAAGAATAGCTTGATTCTTAAATTTCACTAATTTATATACGCATGATTGAATATATTGATCTCTATAGAATAATCAATCGTCTCTCCAAGTGCCAATTCTGGATCATTATTTATTACACAACAGATAGTTATAAATTTACAGCACCTTGTATTTCCGAGTGTTCATCCATCAAGGTATTATTAAAACTCGACGTTGCATAATTTCAGTGACGTACGAGAACTCGCTTTTTAAAATGATATAGCGGTATGTCGACTTGGTTTTTGTTATTAAACTATGTGCACTGTTCGGACTGTTTTCTTCTTCTTCGTTACCATATTCACAACGTTTCAGATGTTGTAGTCTCCGACCTATGGTTTAGCAGATTACTGGACTCCCGAATCTGGGTAAAGTCATTGGACCTAACCAACACTTTTATTTAATGGGGCATGTGAACGAAATGAAGAGACCGGAGCGTACAACGGCTGATACGTTGTGAATATGACAACGAAGATTTCGACTAATATCTGGACAATATAATTAAAATAACTTATCTCAGGAATATAGAAAAATAGCAGTTTATATTTTTTGGCCATGTTATGATTCCACAGCGCCTGTCTATACGATCTGATGAATTGTTGCCTTTAACACCTAAATTTTCGTCTTCTTAAAGTTATATTTAGTCATTGATTTAAGAAAACGTTTGTACACCGATGATAGTCTTTCTCTATGTAATGTGTCTCTTCCTTCTATTTTGGAAGATAGTCCAGCATTCCTAGCCATATTGAAAAACAATCATTCAATAACAATCCAATAAAAACTTCATCGTTTCAAGCAAAATTTCCCTGTCTCTTAATATTCTACTAATATTCGGGAATGCATTCTTAGCGATGTCGTTTCGAATTCTGATCTCCGTATAGGAGTTACCGTTCTCCGTTAAAACACTTTCAATGTATTGAAATTTCTGTACCTGATTGAATTAAGTATATCCAACTTATATTTCTTATCTTGGGCTCTTTTTTAATATATATATATATATATATATATATATATATATAGATAGATAGATAGATAGATAGATAGATAGATAGATAGATAGATAGATAGATAGAAAAAACCTAAGAGAGCAAGTGTTACATATTTAATTAAAGGTTTCTTTGCTTGTAGCAAAAGGCCGAGAGTACAGTTATTACTGCAACCTCTTGTTTATTTGTTGAATGAGATCAACAAATCTTTTTGTTACATTAAAGAGAAAGTGAATGCAAGTATTATGACAGCATTCATCAATATAAAAAAGGAGGCTATCAAGAAGAGTTTCCGTTGTTTCTGAAGTCGTCTGGAAGTCGTGCTTGAAATCAGCGAAGATTTTATTGAATTTAACTTTCGAGAGATGCATAATAAATTAAAGAAAATAACAGGGCAAAATACATGCTCAGCAAAAGGATGCATAAAGCAAAGAATGGCACACTAATATTAGAAAAATGGAAAATACTTCTGTGATGGGACGAGTATATCGGAGATCTCTTCCACGACAATAGACAACAAACAAAAATGCATAAAATTACAGACAGGCTAGAAATAGTAAAAACGCAGGTAGGTATTGCAATGGACAAATTGAAGAAAAACAAAGAGCAGGAACAGATGGGATTATAAAGGAGATGTTGATGTTTCTAGAAGGGTTTGGCGTAGACAAACAAACAGAAATAAGAAACGAAATATACCAGAGGAGATAAACAGATCAATTTTCATATGACTACCTATAAAGTCAGGTGCAAAGTAATGTGAACTCCACCAAATATCTTAATGTGCTACATAAAAAAAATTCATAATTCGGATTCTGATGAACAGAGTGCGCTGAGAATCATCCTTGAAATAGAGCTAGAAAAAATATGGCTTCGTTAAATATACTGACACGGTGGATGAGATATTCATGCCAAGGATGCTTTCTGAACGAGCAATACAAATGCAGTTAGAACTTTATCTGTGCTTTATAGAAAATGCAAGACGCTCGAAAAAGAAAGACACAAAACCTTGATAGAAATCTACGAAAACCTAGATATTTTCGGAAAAGTCTTTAGGATTATCAAGAATCTAAATTGGCAGCAAACCGCTTGGGTACGGATTAAAAGTGAATTCAAACTTTTGTGCAAAAATAGAAAGCAAGGATGTTTTCTGACCGGATATTTTCAATCTGTACAGCGAAGTAATTATGAGAGAAATAAAAGCCTTGTCGGGATTTGTCTTTGGCTGCTACAATCTCAACAATGTTATATACGAGAAAGATACGGTGCTGATAGCAGACAACGAAAATGATAATGCAAGACCTTCTACAGAAGGTAGCAAAAGAAAGTGAGAAAAAAAGGACTGAGAACAAAGACCAAGACAACTGAATGTAAGGTCACTAGAAAATAAAACCAGTAACAAATTCGAAATACTTATGATGCTTTTTACAGAGGATGTAATATGCGAAAGGAGATCTAAAGATGCATTGTCATAGGCGAAGACGAAATACAGAAGCTAACCACAGTACTGAAAAAAAGACAATCTCATTAAATATATATCCTTCTTCATTAAAGTCAATGCTGGACGATTTCACTAAGGATGAAGAAGAGGCCTAAGACATCAGGAATTTACATTTACAGAAGGATAGAGAAAACCAGGTACGAAGCACGTGTGCAACGATCGGGTGTTGGGAAGGATGCAACAGATAAATTTTACATTTAAAATCTAGAAGATACAAATGAGATGCCTAGGACACGCAATGAGGAAAGAGGGTCTAAAGAATTTAATACTCACAGATCGGATAAAGGAAAGGATAGACAGGAAAAAGCAGCGCTAGATATTTTGCTTAAATCTGAGAAAATGTATAGCGGAGAAGTGTATAGAAGTGACACCAAGGAAAAATATTGAGGCCGACAAGAGACAGAGCCAAGTGGAAGTCCATGATCGCCTACGTCCTGAAAGAATACGGCACAGAAAATATTTCAAGATATATTTGTGCAATTTTGTTAAAAACTATCTGTAAAAAATGAGATGTCAGTGTTATCATTTTTTTGCATAATTTTTACGACAAATGATTCATCGAACCATGTATATTAAACCAAAATTATTAATTTTTCTACCGCCATTATACGTCAGTCATTGGAATATTACGATTCTACCAAAATAATATGATGAATGACGTGTCTTCAAAAAGATCAAATCTCCTTAACATATGCTCATTTAATTGATTATCCGTGAAATTCTTATATGTGAATAAAATATTTGGTTGGAATAAAATTTTTTCACTTGTTTCATCACAACTAGTGATAGTTAGTTCCTATTCTAACATTAAACATGCGAGCAATTTGACGAATATTAGTGCGTAAAATATAATAAACGAAATGATGTCATTTTTCAAACTACACAGTAGAATGTCACATTCGCATAAAACCCTTTGAGAAATGTACGCACCTCTATTTTTACCCCGTGCTGGTTTGAACGGATTCTCTAACCTTTGGAAGTAATCAGTGAAAAAAACAAAAATCTCAATTTTAAACTCTTTAGTTTTACAATGAATTACTCCGTTATCTATCAGGAAATAAAAAATAATATTTTGAATTTACATACTATTATCAAAAATCTCTTGAAAGCAATACACTTCGAAATCTCGGCCAGATTCTTTCAGCCGACTCCAGTGCTGCTATATGCCAACCATCACAGGCAGTCTCTCCTGATCCCATAAGCATGGACCAAGCGAGTCTCTCTGAAAGCAATATACTGCGCCTCCTTGGTCTCACCCTCTTTTCTGATCTCAATTGGAACCATTACATTGAATCATAGGTAAATTCACTGCTACGAAAGTTATGTCACTCTATCTGGCCAGGAATTTTTTTCCGTTTGAGTCCATCAAAACAATCAAATGTAGCCGTCTCTTCTACTGACAGTTTCTCTTCCCGCACTTTCTGACTGTGGAAATCCTTTGCATCCGTGATACTTACATTCTACAAGCGCAACGGCATTTGTCATCATTTATCTCCTTGATTGCCATCTTTCTCTTATCAATTGTTCACACCATTTTTATTGTTCTTCGTTTTCGCTCTTCAGTCTGTTAACCCACTTCACACAAGTATTCCTACCCTTCACTTATCCATTAACAACACCCTCTGTATCGTGTTCGCTTGTCTTTTTGCTCTTCTCGTGTAGTCGCTTGCGCCCCAGTGGCAATACTGCCTTACTAGGAGGAAAACGATTATAAAATAAATAAAACTCATATAGCACATACCTACTTCGTTACGAGACTAAAATTACCATTCGATATTGTTTCGTTCTGGCGGTCGAATAATCCTTCTTTACGTGTGCCACAAGGCCGAGACTACACCGCACTGAGTAATAAACAAAGTAACTATGCAGTCAGAAAGGTGGTAGCCGAGAAACTCGGTATTTATTACACCACGCCGGCTTGTCCAAGTACCGTCCTATATGTAAATATACTCATTACTTAAAACTTTAAACATGTGCAGATAAATATCTACAATAATATGCATGTCAAATTAATTAGTTTCATATAATATTATGATTTAGAAAAATTAAAGTATTTATGTATTTTGGATTTTTTTTCCGACAATGAAAATTATTATTTTTTACTCACTGTCATAAAATTTTAGGTCATATGTCAGTTCACGTTCCTGTTCTTAGACTGAAGTATATTAGGAATAATTATCCTGGTAGTTTAGAGTAATTTATTTTAAAACTCAAAGATTTGCCGTGTACTCTATAGTACAAAAGAAAAAAGCCGACCAAATCGTAGCCAAATCACAGTCTTATGCAGAATCTAATGCTGCCATAGCAATGTAGAAATCAGGGTTGTTTTCTTAATCTTTGATGTAGCAGTAATTTTTAATCAACTTCAAGGCTGAGGTCAAGTTTTTCAGAGATAATTGAATAACGTCATGAATATCAAATTAAATAAAAGTTTATTATTTTTTCTTTTACTTTAGTGAACCTATCAATTGCCCTGGCTGTTTTTTTTTTTTACAGTTTCATACATGAGACATTCTTTGTTTATTCGGATGCTCTTGAAAAAATGATTTTGCTAACTTTTCTAGTATAGTTTTTTTTAATTGTTCAGTAGACGGTATTGTAGATAGTTACTAAAATTATTCTTGTGATGTTTATTGTGATTTTAAATTTTAGAGTGAAATTAAATTCGAACAAGCTAGAATTATGCGCCTGATTATTGCGTAGTATATGAAACACTGAGTCGTACCAACAAGGTAGGATAATCTGTATGTGTATTAATGAACGATTAGGAACACTGTTTATAGAATACTGAACACTATTTTAGTAACAACTAGTTATTTTTATTCGTGTGTGTTTATTATATGTACGAATAGTAAAAGTAAAGAAAACAGGTAAGAAAAAGTGCTCTTAATCAAACATGTTTCATTTTAACAAGATACTTCATAGATCTATTAAAGAGAAATTAAAATTCGCCTTTAAATCTCTTTTTTTAAATGAAATATTTTAGATGAAACACACTTTATTCCTGCCTCTTCTTTACTTCTTGAATTTATCGTGTAGGATGTTTACTCTTATATAATTCGCTTAAATGTATATTTATTAATACACCCAAACACACACACAGATGTATATTTACAAAAAGAAACATCGAGTACGAAACATTTAATACAGCTTTAGTTTAGCCATTATATCTATGTATTTGTGTCTAATGTTCTTAAATATTTGTCAAAAATCCCTCCTTTTTTAATTTTCTTTGAAAATTTTTTATAAAAATTTATGGGCCTCTAATTCTGGCTTGTATAGTTCTATATGTGATTATTTTATCATTAGTTTTGTTCAACGTACTTCTATCTGATATCGCAGAATTGTTAATGGTCTGATTCTGAAACAATAGTCAGATAACTCGATAAAAAACTCGATAAAACTCGATAAAACATATTCTCAAATAACAGGTGTACATACATTATAAGATCAGACCTCTTAGAAAATATATCAGATGTAAATCTAGCAAACGAATGAATGATTTAAAATTTTCCATCATTACTCAAATTATTATCGACACAATGATAAAGATTCATAGTCACATCAACATTGGTTTGACAATTTTTTTTCTTTTAAGTATTAATTACTCCTACATTAGAAACAAAACATGCAACTTCTATTTTAAGAAACAAAAGCAGTTTCACTATTTTAATTTTAGCAAATTACGGTGATTCTTTAGAGTGGTTTCCTGTTGACTATTTTCTAGTTTGAAATTCGAGAATTTGGAAATAATTTCTGAGTCTGCTTATAGCCCAAGGCTTGAAAGTCCAGACAGGTGGCCTGCTATTATCCCGTAGTTAGGTTCGAGACGAAATGGATTCATGTCTATGCCAAGGGCACTATGCGAAAATGAAAGCAACGTACTTGGCTGGATTGTGAACTGATTCCAATTTCTAGACTGATAACCTACAGTTTTAATTCTCGTTAACATTACTTGCTACTACACATATATATATTTAAATAACATTGACAAATTCTTAAATCTGTGGAAATCTATCACATTTTAATATTTAGAATATACAATACACTTCATGATAAAGTTACCAGCAATATATTTTAAGTCATATGATCAGCAATACATTTTGTGCAAAATGAGCAACGATATATTTTATAATAATACAAGTAAAACATTTTAAAAAAATTCTAGGAAAATACGTTTTCAAAAAATAAATTACCAACACATTTTCGTAACAAAATTGAGTCATATATATTTTATAAAATATAGGTCACTCAGTTAAATGAGTTCCGAGTTTGCATTCGATATCCATCCCACCACAATGCACAATATATATTAACAATAATACATGTTCTTGTAAAATCTACTAATAATGCATTTTATTGTATAATAACAAGAATACATTGTGAATGAATAACGACCAGCAATATATATTATAGTACAATGACCAACAACTTATTTTATAAGAAATTACCATCAATACAACATAATAACAACTAATGCAAAACTATATTATATAATTTTATATTTATATGAACATTGCCCGCAATAAATACTATCTTCTGCAAATAAAATAACTAAAAACTAACAAACAAAAACATAAGTTGACCTGAATGTCTACAATTACAACATATTTGCGGTTAAAAATATAAAATTATTTCTAAAACATTTAAATTTCGGCATCAAATAACTCATTCAATAAATAGAATTTTTCGGTATAAGGACTTCAAATACAGATAGAATCTTACTTATTTTTTATTTTTCTATGTTGTCTTCCAGCAGTGTCACACATTTCCCCCATTTGTGCACAAGCTTCTATATTCCCTCAGCGTAAAAATCTTTGGACTGATGGCTCAGCCAATCGCTCACAGTACTTGGACTTTATCGTCCCTTTCAAATTTCGTGTATCTAGTGAACGCTTTCAAGGGACGAAACAGGTGAAGATCTAAAGGGGCAAGGTCTGGCTTGTAAGAGGGATGAGGGAGCAGTTCCCAGACCTGCTCGTTGATGTTCTTCACCGTTTGAACTGCTGTGTGAGGCCTTGCGTTGTCTTGATGCAAGACGACATTATGTGACTGATGACACTTGCGTTTGTTCAACAAATAGACTCAAATTCCTTGCAATGTCATCAACTATCACCCTTCTGCTAGATTGAATGAGGTCATTGACTGATTCGATCACCTCAGGAGACCTCACTTCTGTAGGCATCCCAGGTCTGTCTTCATCCTTAACACATCTCTGTACTTCTTTAAACAATTTAACCGACTTGTAGACATTTTGTAGCTGAAACATGTGGCACCATACACAGTTGACATTCTCCTATGAATTCTAACTGGTTTGTACCCTTCAGCAACCAAACGCTTGATAATTGACTTCTGTTCAATCCTGGAGCATGCTTTTTGGTTGGCGATTTTTGTTAAGATTCACAACTCTCAAAGTTTGTTTTTCAATCTTCAAAAATAAAATCCCTTTGAAAAAGAAGTAAAATAAAAATAAAAATAAAAAGTATGCTTCTATCTGTATTACAAGATCTTATATCGAAAAATTCCATTTATTTATTGAATGGCACTCGTATAATCCCAGATGCTGCTCAACAAAATTAACGTCTAAAAAGTATATAGATTTATTTTTACTTTTCGTCTTTCAACTAGTAAAATATATTTTAAACATTTTTTTTAATTATCAGAGTATTAACGAAGGATTAAACACTGTCTAAAGACAAATCATTTTTATTTTTTCGATGTATATTTTTATCGTTTTAAAATGTATACCATTAGTAAAACTAGGAATTAAAAGGTTAATATTCTTCCTATGGTAGTTTTCTAAGTAAGTAAAAGATTTTTATTTATTAACCCGAAATAATTTTATCACTTTAAATCTTTTTTTTAAAGGTTGCACATTTTCGAGTAGGAACACCCTTTACTTATTAAACAGTATAATTATAAATTTTTGTTTATTGGTCTGAATATTCAATAGCGTATTTATCTTTTAGGGTAATTTTCGAATAGGAATATTTATGAAATAACGTACACAAATGAATTCAATGCATTACATTTAAAAATAATTAAATGCATTATATTTAAAATAATTTGACTTTTCATAGTTTGAAGTGGTTGAATCGTTTTTGGCAATACACACAGTTGAGATAAAACTTTGATATTATGGAAAGACCAGTGGGGGGGGCGTTATGTATGCGTCACAGAGTTGAGCTTCTGTTCTTCGTAGAAATTCGGATGTGGATATTACAGACGAGTCCAATGTATAGTTAGAGGAAAATCTGCGAGCAAAGCACTCGGCCTTTTCCGTTGTAACTGTTACGACCACAGTTGTTTTTATTAAAAAATGGATGGAGAGTTTACTGTTGGTTAACACACATTTGCAGTGTCTCCAGTTGTATTTTGTGCAGAACTTGCCGTCTGTTTTAATCTATGAGCAAAAAACAACTTCTCATTTTTTAAAATACTCCTGCACTCATTACGAGCAGAGGAAAAGTTGCTTTTTATAGTCAGAGATGTCGCTCCGATTTATCTCTTTTGTAAAAAATAACAAGGGAAGCTTTAGAAGCAAACTTGCTTAATTCTAGAATGCAGATACTTTATTAAGTATGGTAAACCGAGGTAATTCCCGAAAAATCAGTAAATCATTGTCCCAGTAAGCTGGTGGAATCTAGAACTCCTTTGCAATATGATCAAATTTAAGAAACCAAAAAAATATTTATTTTGACTGAGATCGTTAATATGATTAAAATCATGATGCATTAGTAGAAAATTTAAAAGTTTTTTTTTTTCCGAAAGTTTGCTATGAAATTTTGCATATTCAAGATTTATTAAAAATGACTTTTGAATTCGTCAAACTTTATATGATAAACTTAGAGCATCCGGAAACATAGTGAATAAAGTCACTCTGCAATGTTTTAAATAAATTTCATTGATACTCCAAACACAAATGTTGAAAAAACAAACGATAAAATCCTTATTGCGAAATGGGTCGTCAATATACTTGAAATCATGATATTTTGCTGGAAAGTATAAAAATTAAGTTATTTTTCCTATCATTGTGATGCACATTTGCATGCTTAGTTTTTTATAAAATATAAATCAGACTCATCTTATTGAATAATCATCATCAATGGCTTTTATGTTAGGTTATCCAAATTGTCTGGATGACTAGATTCTAGTGCTCGCATGGCATGGTGAAGATATATTTTGGCAGACATACGTCTTGCAGCAACCATTCTCATGATTCACGGCAGCATCACTTCCGCAAGAATCTTGAGCACTGCCTTCTAAAGAATTTTCTCAAACATAAGTTCTTTCAGCAGTCTTTCTATTGACTCCAAGAATGCATCATGTCGCCACCACCAGTACTCACTCAAAATATCTTTGATATTATCATTAAACTCACCAAACTCATTTGAAATCTTATGATTTATCTTCAGACTAAGACCCAAACACTCTGAAATATTCGTATTAGAGATTCCAGCACGAATATTAAACACAGCAGCAAGTCTCTTCCAAATACTGACGACAGGAATGGTGCGTTATCGTGCTATTTTCCTCATAGACGCAGCGTAACTGAACATATTATATTGTGCAGTCGACAAAACAAATAACAACGCGCATGCGTGAAAATAAAATATTTTACTATTCGCACACTGTAATTGCATTTATTTTTATATTAGACAGTTCCCTTGAACTCATCATTGAAAAGACAAAAATCGTCGCTTTTTTTTAAGACATAAAGTGTAGCCTTAATAACCTTATTCATTTCATGTGATTATTGACAGTTCATCACAAGTGTTTAATTTCTAATGTATCATAGGTGACAAATGCAATTATTTCTTGAAACTAATCTGTATGATGGCAGTAAATTTGTCGTATAACTTTTTTTAACTTTTATATTTTTTTCGTTTTTGTCACTTAATTATTATTTCATCCGTATTTTTCTGTGCAAAATGCACCTATCTATAGATAAATAAATACTTTCTTAGATACTGATGAGCACGATTTTTCATGATGTATTCTTATTTCATGGGTTAGAATAAAAATAAGTGTGTCTTTATTAAAGTGTTTTTAAAAATCTATATGCATTGATTTTACAAAGTATTACATTCAATATTTGTAAATAATGATTAGATTTTTAAAATGATACTTTAATAGTGATTTAAGAATCTTACGCCTTTTTGGTTTATCAGCTATAGTCATTCTTCCACAACTGTAATCTAGCTTCCTGCAGCTTTTAGTATAATACTTTTTATTGTAATTGTTCCAATATGCATTCCTTTTTGGTACCTAGTCTTAATGAAATTAAACGCAGCACCAGATATTACCTAGTTCAATAATAGTTTTACTAGTTGTAACAAGGTGAGTGATTATTTATTTATTAACCATAATTTTAAAAAGTAATGGGTAGATAAAACCGTTTAACACTCGTTCTTTTTTTAATTCGATATGGGCATTAGATTTTCTAACTGCTTATACAACTGCCCAGGAAACTCTTCTTTAATCAGGAAATCATTTGGTATGAAAAACACAACTTCTTGTATTCGACATTAAAATTCTTCTAAAATGTTGTTTTTGCATGTTCAGTCAGTTAAGTGCCGTACGTGATACACATTTTGGGCGATCTTGTCTCGAAAGAAACATGACTGGGCAGAAGATTATCCTGCAGAAAGTTGCCATTGCTTTCTGCGTTAAACTGGTTGCTAGTCAGGGCTATAGAACCCAATCTGTCTTATTATTTAAACCATAACTGGAGACAAGAAACGGATTAATACTTTTCCAATGATATTTGTGAGTAATTGAATGCAAAAAATTAAATTGAAATTCGAACTCGGCACCCTGATTTGTCGTTCCGAGTAGATATTCACTGCACCACAATGCACATCATAAGTAGAGTTTCAAAAATATTCTCAGAACTTTTGGCTGGCTATTATTACATAAAATATAGATTACTTTTCAGTTACTATGTATAGTAACAGATTTCCGCAGTCATATCTCGCGTGTGGAACGCTTTTCCGGGTATTTGCTATGATCTTCATTTTAAATGCAATGTCAATGCCATCTTATGTTTTTTCTAATTCTGTACTATTATTGAATGTTCTCCTCAATAACATCTTTTTTTTCTACTTGTTAGCATCCCCTTAGATTAATTTGCTTTTTTGCCTAGCTGGATGTGAATTCATTATCGTATATGCTCTTGTATAATACAAAAGTTTTATCAGTTTCTTACACACAATGTTGTGAGTCATATTATATACAGGCAATTTTTGAAGACATTAAGAATACATTTACCATGACCGGCAGAACTAAACACAGATATTTTTTTTCTTGAGGTATTATAATTCATGCAAAATTTCAGGAGCCATGCTATACATAAATTCGGTTCATAGACTAATATATATGTTAATAGAATGAAATTTAACCGAAAACTTACAACCAATTTCAGCACGTATACAAAATAAGAAATAAATATTTGTTTTGAATATATGAAAAATGTTTTACTTTAAAAACAAATACACATTTGCACCTTAATTTTTAGCAAAATTAAATTTAAACTTTTTAAAGTTATTAAAATAGGTCAGGAGAGGATTAAAGTTGTATATCATGTGAAATATAGTAATTAATGAAATAAAACAACATCACCATGGAGATTGGTATTTAAAGCCCCTCCGCACAAAAATATACCAAGAATTCAGTGTATAAATGACATACATACCAAGTATATGCCGATTTTTTGTGAGTACCTAGATAAACAAAAACTACATTTCTCCTTTTATACAAATAAATACTATACATATAACTTTTCTGTCCTTGTACACATTTATATGAACGAGTTTGAGCATTTGTCTGTTTTTTATTCACGAGCGAACCAGACCTATGACTCGAAATTTGGTGTTTTTCAAAGTAAATCCATGTTTAACCTGTATGTTGTAATACGGCATTTAAACATTTATATACTTTTAAAAATCGTTGATATGTTGTAAACAAAGGCAAATATTTTAAATAAACACTTTATATTTCAGAATAATTATAAAGGGTTTCGCAGATATCAGCGATGAAATTACATGAATCGACTTACAAAAATAATCAGTATACATTATCTTGACACTTGAACGATGGCGTAATTTAGAGCTAGAAAATTGCAAAGAAACACATTTACTTTTATTCTAAGCGTTTCTCTAAGTATTTTCGTATGTTCTTTGGAAATGATCGGAATGTTCAGATAACAGTTGTTGTTATACTTGTTTTTACATTCCGCAGTATTCCCAGCTTGTTCCAAAGGTTTTGAGACTGTTTGAAGGCTTCGACTAGAAGTTTACACGACGATCATTTTTAAGTTCCACAATATACTATGCGTTATTATTTTTTAAACTGTTTCAAACTTTCAGCTAACAACTGACACCTATTTCTTCTTCCTGTTTCGTATCTCTTTAGAACGTAGGCGATCATGGACATCTACTTGGCTCTGTCTCTTTTCACTCTCAAGATTGCTCTTAGTGTCTCTTCTATACCCCTCTCTGCCATCCACTTTCTCAAACCTAATGAGTATACCTCACGCTGCTTTCGCTTCCTCAACTTCACTTTATCCAACCTGTGTTTATCAAATTCTTCAGGCACTATTTCCTTAATACCTGTTCCAGCAACCCCATTCATCTCTTCCTGATATTTGGTATGAATTATTTTTAATTGCATCCTTTACGAAACCTCATAGTTGTACACGTACTTCATCCATCTTATTCCCAACACCCTTCTGTAAAACCATATTTCTGCTGCCTCCAGCCTCTCGTTCATCTTCGAAGAGATCATCCAACATTCACTTACGTACAGAAAGACATATATCACATAGAAATCCAGCACGCTTTTCTTTGTTTCTAATGAGATTTTCCTATTTTTCAGGACTGTGTTTAGATTTTGAAATGCGTCTTTGGCCATGCAAATGCGTCTTTGGATCTTCATGTCGCTATTTCCATCCAATGTTTAAACACTTCCCAGGTATTTGAGATATTTTACTAGTTTTATTATAGTTTCTCCGAATTCTAGTAGGTATATAAGACTCATCTTTGTGCTGATGAACATACTTTCGGTTTTATTGAAGTTTTCAATGATTTCATGATTGCTTCCCTGTACAAATAGAAAAAATTTGGTCAGAAAAAACAACCTTGTTTTACGCCTCTCCTATTTTTGCATCTGAGTTCACTTCCTGTCTGTAGAAATGTTGTTTCATGCCAGTATCGATTCTTGATTATCCTATTGTCTTTTCCAAAGATTTCGATGTTGTCGATCATCGCTATCAAGTCCTTGTGTCGTGATTTGTCGAAAGCTTTTGCGTCGTCTACAAAGCATAGATAAAAATACATATGCATCTGTATTGCTCGTAAAGATAGCATCCTGAGAATGAAAATCGCACTCCTCGTGCCGATTTCTTTAACAAATCCACATTGTTCTTTTCCTATCTCTGGGCCGATTCTGCTGCGCGCTCTGTTCATCAGAATATGAATGATGAGTTTTTTTTATGTGGCTCATTAAACTGATTGTTCGATGGAACTCACATTGTCTCGTATTCACTACCATATTGAAGAACGGATATCGCATATCAATCTGGTTAGTCTCTTCTTTGTTTCTAGCGACATTTTCTGGTCTATCAATACTTATTCCATTTCAGAAATCAATCCTTGGTAATGACTTCAAATGTGTCAAACATTCAGTCCTCTGTTAGAAAACTTTCCCGTTGACTGAATCATTACATCAGTTTCATTTTAGTATCCCTTACATGTAGTTGGCATTTTGGGCTCCTCTTTTCACTGATAACCATACATTCGGTTTTCTTGTTATTATTATGATTATTTTACGCCGCTGTTTTATCGTAAACTTTTTCTAGCCAGTTATCCGTTTTGCAAAATCAATAAATCTTACTTCATTGTTTAACTTTTTTACCGAATTCTGTATTTGATGAGAAAAATAATCTTCACAAAAATATTTTGGAAAGGAATTGAACGTAAATAATTTATTTATTGCTGTTTTCTCTTTTGTTTTTGCGTTTTTAATCTGTTTACTGTTTGTCGTTTCTCCAAGTATGAAGTGATACTGAAATACGTATTCCTTTTTTCTGTTTTATTTTAATCTAATCATGAAGTTCTGATTAATGCGTTTATTGAAAATTAATCCTGTTGACATCAGAATCCGACAAAAGTGATCCCCCTTGATCACTTCGCAATATTAATCTAGACGACGTAGAGGTCGCGTTGATCTTTTATATTGACATAGTCTGCCGAAAAATCCGTTTTACAGAATAATATTCTGATGTTGTTGTTGTGGATTCCGGCTGAGAAACCGAACAAAATAATGAACACCAAAACAGATATGGAGATGGAAATGTAGGTTATATTGAACGTAATATACAAACTTGAACGCAGGTTAGTAAATCCAGGAATATCAGCAGTAAGAAATAAATATATACAAGTCGTGAAGTGAGGTCGTTGAAAATAGTATATCCGTGTATATTATTCGCAGCCGAGTGGAGCTCAGAGCTAGTCTGACTTCTGATGCAGTAGTTTGTGTGTAACTTCGGTATCTCTCGGTAACTTACGTATCAGTTCCGGTACTCTCCGATAACTCGCATGGATCTCTACAAATACTTTCTCTGGGTCTATGGCCACAACTGCTGTTCTCTCTATGGCAGGTGTTTATGTATATTATATATACAAAGAGGTGATCCCACAGCAGTTATATTATTTTAATCAATGTTTTTTAGGATATAGTTCGTATAAGCCAAAATTTCATATAATTTACTTTAAAGCTATATATCAATGAAACATTGGTATTTGTCCGAAGAAATTAAGAAATTTCCAGATTGAACTATAGGTATGAGATTGACAGACTAGGAAGACCAGCCGTTATAAGTTTGGACATTGGGTGGTTTAAAGGAATTCAGAAATCGATGTCTTCAGAAAATAATTAACTTTGAATGGTAAAATTATATTACTAGCAACAATACAAACAAATCATTTTTAATGTCTTTTTTATCGTACTATTTGATGGTTTCTATAAGGGATTTAACCTAAAAGTGCGCCTCTTCTTTTAACAGCGTTTTGTTTTATACGGTATATCAAGTTATATTTAAAACGACAACATTTTTTAATATATTAAAATATTTTTGAAGATAATGATTTTACTAGCACAAATGCTACCAATTAATCCATAGCTGGCAGAGGATGCGGTGGATCTCTACATGTATTTGAGTGTAAGTGGATATAACAGCCTCAACTGAAATTCGAATTCTGCGCTCCAATTTCATATTCCGAACCGTTATTCATCACAGCAAACGTACATTTATAATAATAGCATTCGGTATTTCGAAGCAGTCTCACATCTAGGCACTGACCACAGTCGGCTTTATTCATTTCTTCAAACGTACGAGAACCATTGTCTCAACTTAATATAGCTGAAAGCCTATATTTATCAGGAAGAATTAAGTCTTGAGGAAAAAGTATTATTTCTATTGGTTAAATTTGCATAAGAGTATCAAATACTTTGCCTTCATACTTTTTGCAAATGTTCTTAATATTCTACAGCGTTTTCTTTGATTTATTCCTAATATAAGCTTCTTTAAATATGTCCTTACAGATCAATCCTCTTTTCTCTCTTTGGTAGATTCTTTTGAATTATCATTTTCTGACAACATCAAACGTAATACTTTTTAAAGATTTTACATTGCCAATATTTTCTTCATCGTTGTTCATTGGTTTATTATGTTCGAAAAATAATTTTGATTGGACTTTGGCCTGTTTTCAACCTTTGCAAATTTTTCAACAATCCGCTCGCAAATTTTTTAAAATTATACACAGAATTACTTTCATTCTATATATTTATCATATGACGGCAAAGGTTATGGAAAGAAATCTCCATAACTTTAGTGAAATGTTTCAAGGTAATAGCATCGTCTTTATATATTAACATATTGCATGCAATTTATTTAATCTGACATGTTTAAAAGTAAATTTTCTCTGTAAATACACGCACACACACACACACACACACACACACACACACACACACACACATATATATATATATATATATATGCGTGTGTGTTTTTTATATTCAATGTTGTTCTTACTGTTTTCTTTCGGAAGAACGATGAGACTGTAGAAATTGCCTATAAATATAAAAAAGTTTAGGGATACGTTGATCAATTTTTAAACGGGTTGTAATAAAAAATTTAACATCATTTGCTTTGAAATGTCGGGGAAGTTTTACAAAGATAAGCTACATTGAAATTACAATTACTACTACTACTTTTATAAAGCAAAGCTAAGAATAATTGCAACTTATATGAAGCAGAGCGTAGCATATATTCTTGTTAATATTCTAACAACGTACCATTTGCATATAGCTAATGTATTAGCGAAAGTCTCATGGAAGTGCAATCACTGGTGACATTGTCTCCACTCTTTTAGTCTTCATAAAATAAAGAATTAAGAACACCAGATGAGATGAAGGGTGAAGTCCTCAACATTTCTCTTTTTATTACATTCAACCAAACGTATATAAATGAAAGATTGTTGGAAATAAAAGTAATATAATGAGCAACACATAGAATTTTCTATGTGCCTTGTCTCTTGAGAACATAGGCAATCATGGACCTGCGCATCACTTGCCGTCCTTAATACCTGTTCTCCCGTTTTCGCCACTGAATCTCCGCTCCCTCTTCCATCTGTCTCAAGTACATCAAGTATATCAAGCGCTGTTTCACTTAAGTAATGCATCATTAGCAATGAAATTTTTACCGAATAAATATTAGGATGTAATGCATAAATATTATAAAAAATTGACATAATAATTTGTTTTTTTTTAAATAAAGATTAAACGAAATAAAGGAAATAAGCTACTGGATAAAAGTTAAGGAACGAGCTTGTTAATATTTGATTGTGAAGAAAATATCAACAAAATTTAGTATTTGCTAAATATCCCCTTATTTTTAATCACTTCTCTGCATTGTCCACCACATGACCTAATTATGTTTTTGAAAACACCAGCAGTAATTCCCTGCCATTCGTCTTTTAATAACTCCTATACGTGATACTAGATTTTGGGTTTTTATTCTGAGCCCTTTCTCCAATTATCTTCTAAACATTTTCTATTGGATCCAGGTTGGGACTCTGGGCTGGCCACTTCATTAGGGCGATTCCTTCTTGAAATAAGGCCCTAGCGTTCTGAGCCTTATGGAAAAGAGCACTGTCATGAATGAAAATAAAAGATTCATGAAGATCATGGTGTAATCTTGGTACCACATGCTGCTGAATAAACCTTTAAATCTCTTGCCATATACGCGGATGATAGGGCAACTTCTGCAGAGGAAATAATTCCCCACACCATCACACTGCCGCCACCAAACTCAACATTTTTCTTGACACATTGAGAAGACAGTCTTTCACCAGTTCTACAGCTTACGTACGTTTTGTTCTCAGAACCAAATATAGTAAACATAGACTCGTCACTGAAATAAACTGTATTCCATTGTGCGCTAGTTCAAACAACATGTTCTCTCGCATGCTCCAGGCGTTCCCTTTGGTTTTGCTTTGAAATGAGAGGTTTCGAAGCTGGAATACAGGCATTGTAATTTTTAACCTGCGTGCAACCGATTTTCTTGAGATCTTATTATCTGTGTCTTCATTGATATTACGGACAATTAATGTAGCAGTTTCAAAACGGTTTTTTAGATATTCTCACAATTCTTCGATCATCTCTTTGCTATGTATTTTGAGCTCTGTCGGTTTTTAGTTTTGCATTTAACGTTTTTATCTGTTTTATACCAGCTAATGACACGATGAACGACACTTTTATACAAATGGACACTATCACAAATTTCTGAAAATGACGTTTTTCTTGATAGTTAGCGACAATGAGTTTTTTCTTCAAAAGAGAGTGTTTTTGCATGTAAAATTGGCCATATTGCTAATTTTTCAAAAGCCCCATCGAGTTTTTTAGAGGTTTATGCAAATAATTAACATCGTTCCTTAATTTTTATCCAGTAGTTTTTTCCTTTGTTCCATTTTTTGTAACTTTGTATAATATTTATGCATTACACCCTAATCTTTATTCGTTAAAATTTTCATTGCTAATCATGCATTAATTTTAAGTAATACACGTATCATGGCCGCTACTGTATATATATAGTTTACGGTAAAAAGTGTTCACGTGAGATAATTGTTAATTACACTGACTCGGATGTCCTGTGAAGAAAATAAGTCTCTCCAGGACTTTAAGTCAAATCCTCAGATACGAATAATTAACACTTTCAAAATTTTAAAAATTACATCACGCCTTTTAGGTAATTTAAATTTTTTTTACAGGCGTTTTTTTCTCATATAGAGATAAATAGAATTTTTACTTAAAATATAGGTAATATGCACATAGTGTTACAGGGAATATTTGTTCCGAGCTCGTTGTTGTTCAGTGGATATCTGCTCAGAACTAGACACCAGAGAGTCTAATTCGAATTTCAAGTAAATTCGTTGCATTTTACATTTACGCGCAAATACTTTTGTGAGAGTTATTAATCTGTCTCTCCCTCAAGCTATAGTTTAAATATCAATACGGTATGGATTCTATAGCATCGGGTGGCGAACAGTCTAACGCAGAAGTTAACATTCTACTGTAAGATTGACCAGTCGAAAGAGACATGTTCGCTGAAGCGTGTCTCTCGTATGTCACTTAAATGACAGGTAGGTAATATAAGTATTGTTTAATTTAATAAATTATAGTGTTTAAATCTGTTGTTTATTTGGTTACACTTTAAACATTATATTTGCTTATCAATCTTTCCGATTTCTTGTATCCAAACCTAAATACGTCAGTAAAATTGCGACACATAAATCTTTACCTTACCGAACATTTATTTATGTATTTTGTTTCTGTTTTCTTTTCTTTGAAATATCTACTAAATTTATTTTGCAGAGATTGTATTATTGTTGCAAGTAGATTCTATACAAAGCAGTAACTAAATAAATCTATTTTTCTCCATTACGTTTCTTTTAGCTGATACAGACGTAAGATAATGTCTATCAAATTGTGAACTCATAATTTTAGACCGATAAATCATAAATGTAGATAACTATCGATCTCTGTATCAATAAAAATTGTATCGGAACCTCGATATGGTGTAATGGTTAGCAAGATTGTTCTGCGAGAATCACTACAATTGATCAGTGAGTTCGGTCTTCACTGGCAGCCTATTCTTTTGGCCTAAGCGGTTCTTAGACAAGCAGCTATCAATGTATGTTTATTTTTGCATATAAATCTAATTTTATCAGTTACTAAATGTATAAGCAGCAGTTATGCAAACTTTTAAGCTACCTGATGCGGAGGCTTAATGTAAATGAGCTTCCCGCTCGAATTTTATGAGGCTTTTGTTCCAGTTTAAAAAAAGCAATAATAATAATAATAATATAAAAACAACTTTTAATTTCTCCATGTCAACTTTGAAATTTGATATATTTCTGATAGACCTGAATCACATTTCGTTTTTCAGAAAATAAAATCATGGATCTCCAATTCATGTTAGAATATTTTAGAGGATAAATTATCAGTATTATATATATTGTTATTCAGACGACAATGATATGTTGATTGTTAAACCCTCAACTTTTCTGGCGTAATACCCTGCAGGTTTTCACGCGGCGAAAGAAAATATGCTGTTCAAAATAACAAGTCAAATAAAATATTTTCGTGAAAAAAGAAATAGTGTGTATATATATATATATATATATAAATATATATATATACACACACACATATATATATATAATATATATATATATATACATATAATATATCTATACACACATATATATACAAAAAATATATATAGATATAATATATATATATATATATATATATATATATATATATATACATAAATATATACTTTGATCACATGTTAAAAATTCCTATAAAAATGAAAAATGAACAGTCACAGTCTCTCTTTTTCTCTCTTATCATGCACAAAATAACGGTTTGGCAAGAAGTCGGTTTTTCGCTCTAGGGGTTATTAAAGTCCTCAGGCGAACCACGTGTAGCATAGAACGCCGAAACCTATTTCCGGTAAACAAATCTCTAATTTCCTTTGATATGGTTTTATAGAACGCCAGCAAGCGATCCTTATCAAAAGAGCCTCTCATAAAAAAAAAACGGGATTAATAATGATTTATGTGTTTTGTGAATTTTTCAGAACGTCATTGTATAGAAATATTTTTTTGTTGGAATTTGAATTTTTGTTGGAATTTGAATAACATTTGGAATATGGAGGTCCCAAAAATTTTTTGATTTTTGGGCATGTTATGATTTTGATGAATACAAATAACTGAGATGAATGTCTCAGTAGCTTCTATTAAATTTTTCGACTTGGAATTTACATAGGCAATAAATTGTTTTGTTATAATTACAAACAGACATAAAATGAACTTTGGTATAGCAAGATGCATAGGTACCCATTATGGCTAAACAAAATTAATCTAAATATTGTTATGAATTTTAATTTAAAGCTATCATGTCAGTTTTATTATTTTTTGTTTCATCTAACAATTATTTTGTTGGATATTCAGATAAAAACCCGTGATTAATCAAATTTTAAGTTGATAATTTGCGTAAAATTTTAACTATTTATAACTATAAACAGGAAAATTAATATCTTACGCAAGCGTTTATAGATTTATTTCTGGAATCATATTTTACGGGATATTCTTAATGGTTTTTTAATATATCTTGTAACTGTCTATAAGTCTCTGCTTAACAATATGTACACTTTTGCACGAGTAACTTATATATATTAGTGTGAATGTCTAAGTTCCAACTTTCCAGAAGAGTAACTCCATTTATAATACATATCCCACCTTCTGTTTCTGTCTGAAACTAGTACCAATGACTCAGTCACACAATAGGAAAATAGCCAAACACGACCAATAAAATGCCACGGATTCACTGCTTACTTTAAGGACTAGTTTTTCTATGGCATAGACGCAATAAACCAAAGAACCATGATCATCCATATATATATATATATATATATATATATATATATATATATATATATATATATTGCGCGGCATCAGTACACAGTATCTCATTAAATTTTGCCCTCTGTAGACCTCAGAATGATGGAACATTAGTTTTCAATCGAATATCTGAAAGGATTTTTAATATCCTCATCAAAACCTCAGCTAATTTTATTTTGGCGAATTTTATATCCATGGCAAAATGTGGTTAGTCAACTCAATCAAAACTGATGAAGGTACATACTATACAGACATTTCTATCTTCTATGAACTGGACGAGATCCTAGAAGACCCCACCTCCATCCCTGATTAGTAAACTCGAACCTTTGCTCATATCATGCGCCCAAAAATGCTTAACGAAAGTTTTAACCCCACAAGGTAAATCCGAGTATTGCTTCGTTGAATTTGATGCTAAATTGCTCTTCGCCACATTTTTACCCTCGAATCCAACGTTAGATGAAAAAAGGTATCCCTCTTCTCAATTTTCCATGTCACATTGAACATTCTTTCAGTAATATTTTTATTACAACCCATCAATTTTCATGACAAAATCCTTCACACGAATAAAGACACTGTCTCAGACAAACCTTTAGTAGTTGTTCTCAATATCAATCCGGAACTATTTGTCTGACTGCTTCTTGAATGAAAAATCCTTCAAAATCTCGTAGAAAATGCTTTTTTTAAAATCATTTCACCCCAAGCAAGGCATTCAACTGCCAATATTGTGCATGGGGCTACATAGGGTAAGGTAAAGAGAAGGAGTGGTTAGACATAGGGAATGTCAGGAGGAAGGTGACAGATGAGTAAGGATACCGAGGATGAGGGTTGGGCAGATGGGAAGAGTGCTTGATAGAATGGGAGCAGGTTAGTGTGTTAGGAGGTGTGTATTGACCTTACATTTAAACTCCTGGGGATTGCAACCGTCGGGGAAGCAATCGTTTGGAAGAGAATTCCACAGTCGGGAAGTGCGAGGAAAGAAACTGTTGGAGTAGAAGTTACGGCTGCATTTTATCGGTTTCACTGTAAAAGGGTGGGATCTAGTGGCTAATCTAGTATCTCGTGCAAATTCGTATTTAGAGGGCACCAGTGATCTAAGTTCATCGGAGCAGAAGCCGTGAAAGTATTTATAGAAGAGACACAGGGAAGCCACGTTGCGCCGGTGGGAGAGAGACTGCAGGCGGTCTGCCAAGTCGGTATCTATCCCATTACAGACCATCCTCTGAACCTTATCGAGAAGCCCGAGGAGAGTAGCAGGGGCCAACCGACCAGATATGGCAGCAGTATTCAATGCACGTGCGGATGGTAGATTTATATATGTGCAGGATAGATTTAGACGGAAAAAACTTCCGGGCCCTACACAGAGAACCGATTTTCATAGCAGCGGATTTAGCAATGGATTCGATATAGTCATTCCATTTGATGTTCGCTGAAAGTGTGAGACCAAGGAGGCGTAGTGTTTTACTCTCTGGGAGGCAAGCCTGGTTCATGCTAATGGGAGGTAGGTGAGATTGTCGATGATGGTTAATTAAGAGTAGCTTCGTTTTAGAAGCATTAAGATTTACTAGCCATTTCTTACGCCAGTCCACTATGGATTGGAGGTCTTTTTCAATCTCGGCTGCGAGGTTAGCTTTGACGCCTCCACCAGATTTTTGTAGGAGGCGAGAGTAAACTGTGTTGTCATCGGCGTACAATCCTACTTGGGCTCTTATGGAATCAGGGAGATCATTAATGTATATCAGGAAGAGTGTAGGACCTAAGATGGAGCCTTGGGGGACACCTGCGTTTGTATGGTAGTTCTGGGAGGCATGTCCGTTTAATACCACCTTCATTGTGCGGTTAGCGAGGAGTGACTGGATTAGTTGAAACAAATGTCCAGTTATACCATAGCTCCGCAGTTTACATAGAATGCCAGCATGCCAAACTCTGTCGAACGCCTTAGATATATCCAATGCAAAGATTCGGGCTTCGCCATTCCTGTCGAGTGCCTGCTATATGTACTCGGTGATGGTCGTTAGCATATCAGCAGTAGACCTGGTGAAGCGGAAACCATATTGCTTGTCCGAGAGGAGCCTGTGTGCTGTGAGATGCTGAACCATCTCGGCGTTGATAATGGCTTCGAACACTTTGCCAAAGATCGGAAGAAGGCTGATAGGGCGGTAATTTGCAGGGTCCGAGGGTTCTCCAGTGTTTTTAAATACAGGAATTACAGAGGAAGATTTGCAACAGGCAGGAAAGCAGGAAGCAGAGGTTGTAGAGCTTAGAAAGGACAGAGGAGAGTTCAGGGGCACATTTCTTTAAGACTATGGTTGGGATTCCGTCCGCACCGCTCGCTTTGTGAGGGTCAAGTTTTAAGATTATCTTAGTGACAAGCGAAAGTGTAATGTGGATATCATTCAGTTGTGCCTCGGTTCTAGGTGAGAAGTCGGGTGTAAAAACTCCAGACGTGTCCAGACTCGAATTGTTCGAGAATCTGCTGGCAAAGCATTCAGCCTTATCTGCTGGGGAGGTGAGGACCTCAAATTTGTTGATTAGCGGGGGTATTGTGGACTTACTTTTGTTAAGTACTCTTTTACAGAGTCGCTAGTAGTCTTTAGCGCCGAATTTAGAGCATTCTATGCATTGCTTCATTCTGGCAGCAAACAACATCTTAACTTCGTTAAGTATCCTTTTACACTTATTACGAGCTGAATTAAAAAGGCTCCTGTTTTGGTCCGACGCGTAGTTACGATAGAGTCGGAAGATATGATTCCGGTGGGCAATGGCAGCCGAGCAAGCCGGTGAGAACCATGGAGACGAATGAGATTGAAGCTGGAATTTCCTAGCAGGGATGAAGGCATCGATGCCAGCCTTAACCCAGGAGGGGACCTCGGATGCACATTCTTCGATGGGAAGACTAAAAACGTTGTTCCAAGGGATGTCACAGAGGAAGTCTCGGAACGAATCCCAGTCTGCTCTTTGATAGCAGTAGGATATTCTACTTGTCTGGGTTTCATGGGTCGGGCGGGAGTGGAGTGAAATATTGACGGACACTACAGTGTGGTCAGAGTTTCCGAGTGGGCAGAGTTGTCTGGAAGTGCAAGTGTCTGGGATGGAAGTGAAGCAGAGGTCTAGAAGTGAGTCCCTTCTGTTAGGGTTGCCGGAGAAACGCGTGGGGAAGTCCACTTCTTGCGTAAGGGATTTGGTAATTGAAAAGTTCATGGTGTGGACACCAGCAAAGTCGGTGACAGCGTTCTCTAGCCACTTGGTGTGGTGGGCGTTAAAGTCACCAAACACGAATACATGGGCAGAGGGATGGGAAGAAATTGCTTTGTCGATATTGTCAGAAATTTTGTCAAATAGCGAACAGTCAGGGGAGGAAGGAGAGCGGTAGAGAAAGAAGAGATAGCTAATCGAGCTGAGAAGTGAGAGGCGGAAGCACATGAATCATGATCTGGGGATTCAAAAGACGACACCCTAACTAAGGGAAGGTGTTCGCTGACATAGATACCAAGCCCATGCATATGAGCATTGGAGGAGTCCTTCTTGAAGAGGGGAAGGTATCCAGGAACGTAGAACTCAGATGAGGGGATAGAAGGGTTAAGATTAGTTTCACATAGGGCTAATATATCAGGTGAGTTATTATGGAGGAATGAATTTACGCTGAGGAAGTTGGTGCGGATGCCGCGTATGTTAGTGAAAGAGATGCAGACAGGTTTGGGCGTTTTCAAATGAGCTGGTTTAGTATTGCTATTATGTTTGCTTTTTTCCATAGTGATTCAGTTAAGGAGAGGTCTTAGAATAGAATCAGTCGGTCAATCGTTTGCAACTTATGAAGGATAGAGACTGGCGAGGCCTACAACATAATGTGGCCTCGGGGTTACCCACCGAACTTTCATGCAGGGACGCCCGTCCATGCGCGATATGGCACTACAAGAACCCCGGTATTATTCAACTGTTGATTAGAGCAGCCTATCAAGACGCTACGCAAGAGTTCGGGCTCCTAACTACCAGTCGGAAGCAGCAACCAGGAAAAAGCCAACCCGGTGCCCTCAGAATGTAAAGACGTTGCCACCATACTTCGTAACTGCAAAGAGCTTCCAACTGAACTACCACTAAGACCGGAGAAGAGGGATGAACCGGGAACCTCTTCCTAAACAAGAAACAAGGCGATCACCTCTAAACTCATTCAAATGTTGTGGGTGTAGTATGAGACAGGGCGATAGTAGGAACTATCTACTCCAATTAAAAAAAAAGAAAAAAAAAGTGACTGAGATTTACAAAGTTTTAACTTAGTAAAAGTCAAAAATAACCTTGAATTGCAAAATAATTGACAAAAAAAAAATCAAAAGCCTACTAACTAATTTTCAAGATCATTTACAATCTCTTCATACAGAACTATCTTCAGTATCATTAGCAAAGTTTTTGAAGCTATAATCAAGGATTATGTTACTGGTGTCTAAATAAATACTATCTATTTAGCAACAAACAGCAGATTTAGATTAGCAACCGATCTAGTAAATGCCATTTCTCATAGAATCAGTTAGGCTGTTAACACAAAATAGTTATTTCAATCATAACGTTCTTTATAACGTACATTTGTTAACTGCTTATCATCCGAAACTTTAGCAATCAATGAAGGCGTTCTACAGGGGTAAATCTTAGGAGCAAATTTACTTTACATAAATGAGCTGCCTAACAATATACTCAGATCGTTGTAATTATTTATTATGATATGAGGGTGAAACTCTAAATCTCATCTGTTTGAGTTCTCACATTTTAGTGGAGGAACAACTGGCTGGTTATATGAAATTTCTGGAAAAGCAAACAAGTTACATTGCATTATCGCATTAGTATAGGAGTTGGTGTCTATTTACTTTTGTTTGTGTTTGCTAGTTTTTATAAGTTTAATCGGTTTCATGTGTAACTTTGTTACAGGATGAACTACAGTATATATATAAACAGTTTGCGTTGAAAAGTTATCGTTTAAATAATGCAAAATCAATATTACTCTGACACATTATAACAGATATATTTAATAAAATTACACACAAATATATTGATATAATAAACAGCAAATTTATTCAATAAACTCGCCACTGACTTCAAACAGTTCTTTTAGACGATTTTGGAATCTTCTGCATATCTTCCCATTGTTTAAGTTGGTGAACTCTGCAATTATTGTGGCTTTCAGTTAGTCTTTGGTTTTACAAAATGTTTTTCTCTCTCATCTGCATACCACACATGTGTGGTTTGCGGACTGGAGAGATAGAGTTCTACGTCTAAATGGTAATGTCGTCACAGATTTCTTTTGCCAGCAGTGACTATGTCCTCTGGTTTGTGGGACATTTTGCAGAGTCCTGTTGATGGATATAGGTTCTTCTATCAGGCAGTACTACCTCCTAAAGGTAGTAAAAAAAGATCAGTTTTTCATATGTACCTGATGATTGCGTAACGTATGAAACTCCGAGGCATGTCTGAAACGTATGATTATATATATATATATTACTTGATTTTATTTATCTGAGAAACAGCAGGACACTTGCAAGGAATTTTTGTAACAAATATATATATATATATATATATATATATATATAAGAGCCAAAATTTTATAAAGTTTTATGCATAATATCCCTTTCGTGTTGATAGATACTTTTTATTAATATTTCAGTTAAAAATAAAGTCATGCACAACATTGACCTAAGAATGATTCATTAAATAAGAGTCTGAAAACTGAGTGCATGGTCATCAGCAAAAAATACAACCCAAAATGCCAAATAAAGGTGGGGGATAACAGAATCAAACAAGTCCAAGAATTTAAGTACCTAGGAAGTGTTCTAACAGGAGATGGAAAGTGCGACACAGATCCGAAGGCGAATTGGCATGGCAAAGGACGCGTTCCAGAAGATGAGCAAAATACTAACACACAGGAAGATCTCAATAGAAACGAAGAAAAGAGTGCTAGACTGCTACGTGATGTCAGTTCTTCAATACGGCTGTGAATGCTGGACAATATCATCGAAAATGAGGACAAAACTGGAAGCAGCCGAAATGTGGTTCTACAGAAGGATGCTACGGATATCGTGGACTGAGCATACAAGCAACGACGAAGTGTTAGAAAGAATGTCAACAAAAAGGAAATTGATGCTGAGCATCAGGAAGAGACAACTGAAGTTCCTGGGATATGCAATGAGGAAGGAGAGCCTGGAGAACCTGATACTGACTGGACAGATAGAAGGAAGGAGAGACAGAGGAAGGCAGCGGATAACATATTTGCAGGGTCTGATCAGGTGGATGACGGAACGGGGGTTGCCAGGAGTAACAGGAGCAAACATACTAAGAGCCAGAAGGGATAGGGAGACGTGGAGATCCATGATCGCCTACGTCCTGAAGGGACAGGGCACATAGAAGAAGAAGAAGAAGTAACCTATTTTGAAGGAATATTCTCGAAAGTGCTGTTATCAATTTTATCAAAATAATATTTTATTTTGATAAGATTTCATAACATCTTGGATTTTTACGATTATCTCTGTTCTTGAATTATTACTACTTTCTCAAGTAAAATACAACACAGCAAAAATGCTAGAAAGTTGAAAGTTTGTGGTAAAATAATTATCATTACGTTAATCAAAATATATAACACATGAAATATTTTCAAACAAATAATTTTAAATACTAATTATCATTTAAAAATAAATTCAAAAACACCTCTCTCGTTTATTAGACATTCATTTGTCACTTTGGAGCCTCCATAGCTTACCTGACTTTTCCGCTAAGATCATGAATATTTATGAGCGTTCTTATACTTAAGAGGTTTGATAAACAATAATATTTTATATACACAATAAAAATCAACGTCCTGGTTTCGAATAACTCTTGAATCCTATATTTTCACATTTAAGCAAAGTTCCTTCAGCAAATATCATACCTGATACACGCTAGAGCGATCATGACTTGAAAGATATTTTGAGCATTTGGTTGTCATTAATTTCTGTATAACTATATTTTCGTAATCGTGTTGCAAAAAGAAAAGATGATTATTAAAATGTCTTCCCTAAGAGAATAGTTGTCTGTAACCATAAAATTCTTAGCCTTTAGTTGTCACTAAACATTATAGAACACAAAATGTTCTACTATTTAATCGATAGTTGGAGGGAGAATTAATACATTTCCAAAGGTTATTTGCGCAAATGTGAATGCAACGATTTCGAGTGATATTCTCAATCGGCTCTTCGATTACTTGTTCGAAGCTGATATTCACTGCACCAAAACGCAAATCCTAAACTCTTCTAGAAAAGTTACAAATCTATCTCTTATCTTTAACATAAGCTAGGGTTAATTTAGATAGGCTGTTTGAACGTTCCAGGTTTGTTTGGAAACCAGTTTACGAGAAAGAAAATGATTTTTAAAACCTACATCTGAGGTATTCTTTTCACTAGATTAAAATGTTTCTTTCAAAATCAAATATGAATTTGTTGAGATTTGCTGCAAAACTTACTAGAGGCAATATATCTGTTATCAAACTATATTTTCGTAATCGTGTTGCAAAAAGAAAAGATGATTATTAAAATGTCTTCCCTAAGAGAATAGTTGTCTGTAACCATAAAATTCTTAGCCTCGAAAAAGAATATTTCCGTTAAAAGTGCTAAGCATAAATAACTTAAAAAATTAAATGACTTGAAAGAATTATTTAGTGTTTCATCTATAATAAAATAGTCACGTTTTTCAAAAATCCTCTCAAATATGGTCTTAATACAGTGATCATTTTTTGAAGTTGATACTTAATTCTTAATAAAGTATAAAAAACTCAACAATATATCATGTATTCAGTGTGCACTGACTGAGTTTTTATATATAAATCCATGACCAACGTGATGGATCAATTTATTGATACATTCATTCTCATGAAAGGTTTTGTCTGTCTGTGACTTTTGTTTCAGACATAAAACAAAAAAAAAATCTTTCAGGCGCATGACGGATTAATGAGACTAAGAAATTGTTTCTACTCAATTTTTTTCTTGCATTCTTCTCTATCTTTAATATAAACCCACACGTCTGTGGGAATATTTTCATATATATGTATATATATATATATATATATATATATATATATATATATATATATATATGTGTGTGTGTGTGTGTGTGTGTGTGTGTGTGTGTGTGTGTGTATTTTATATAAGTAATTTATATGTGTATTTCAATAAATTGTTTCTTCTTAAAATACTTTATCTTTACTACTTACATATAATTATCTAGGTATTTTTCATTTTATCGTAGCTATTTGATTTTGCTTTCAAGAAATTTCCTCTCTCTCTCTCTCTCTCTCTCTCTCTCTCTCTCTCTCTCTCTCTCTCTCTGATAGTTCTTTTTGGAATATTTTTTCTCTAAAATTGGATATATCCATGAAATATACAGTTAATAACCTCATCAATTTTGCAAAACTTTCAAAGTTATCTGAGATATATTTACTTTTGTTCTAATCTAGATTACGGAGAGTTCACCAATGCAAAAGCAACAATTTCTTTGGTTCTGTAACAAATAATCTTCGTTCATTTTTAAATAGTTTCATACTTAAAATATAGTGTAATTTCGTTATATTCAAATGATATATCAATGCAAGGATAATTTGGGACCGGGGTCTCTGATTATTATTTCTGAGAAAGTATTCATTAGATTAACCGAATATGCAACCTTACAGAAACTGTTGTTCTCATGTAACAGTGAACAGGCATGACATTCCCTATCTTCGGTGATCATACTGAAACCGGTGATATGACAGTAAGCACGTGCGGAGTTGCGTTGTCATGGATGTGAACAATACTTGTATCCATTGTGTAGATAAAAAATTATTCAATAGTTCTTCTTACAGATTACTCAGATTTGTAACAACCTGCAAAGTTTACCCAAGGAACATTTAAGAGAAAACTATTGCTCTATTTTATTTTATATTTGAACCAGATTTTCATTCCAATAATTTCATAAAGGTTTATATCTGAAAAATATATGCACATATTTTTTAGTTAGCTGGATTTAAATTTAGATTTAAATGTTAGTATTACTAATGTCATCCAGTCTTAGTTTTCAACAAAAACATTTCATCGTGAAATGCTACTGGAAATACGAAAATGAATTTTCAGTCCAAAGCCGGTATCAATGTTTGTTTCATTCATTATTGTCATTTCAGATTACAATCTCACAAGTTAAAGATACATTTGAAGATGTTCGTATTGTCCACAGTGCGCACTAGAAATGTTCCAGAAATCTACAGATATCAACCACGCCTATGAGGGAAAAAACAATAATAAAAATATTTCACATATGTAAAAGAAAACTATGAAAACGTTGATTCCTGCTTGTTATCCCATTGCCTCGTAATTTCAACCCATTCTAAATCCTAGAGGACATTAATCTGAAAATATGCTATGAGCAAATTGCAAAAGTATGCATTTATAATATTGTTTGCATTAGGATTATTTAAATTAAACATTGTTGGTTATATTTGATTGAATTATTTCTTGAAAATACGTTTTAATTTTTTGGATAAACTGTATATTTCAGAGAATGAAAATAATTGAAAATTGTCATATATGCATATGCAGAATCTTAATACCACTGATAATTTGAGTCTCATTTTTTGAACCGTTTGCGATATTCAGTTTTAAGAGAAATATATTTTAAATACTGCAACATTCTCTGAAGAAAATTCCCAAGTACTGTAAGTATTTTTTTAGTAATTTTCTCCCAAACAAGGAAAAAATGTACCTTTGAAATACAGAGTAAAAGAGAATGAGAAAATATTAGTTAGTGAAAAGAACAATAGAAGAAGAGAAATTGACATTGCATTCATATTTTTGAAAGTCATCTTTGGTAAGAAAGGAATGAAAACGAGAAGGGAGTTCCACAGATGAAAATTGCAAAAAAATAATTAATATTCTAAAACTAAGTGTTAAATCAAACTATTTCCAGAGAAAAAGGATGGCATATAATTGTGAACTTAATACTACGATTACGTTCATTTGGTGAAGTTTCTAAGGAAATGAGCTCATAATAACTGCTATGAAAATATGCATACATAGGATAAAAAATCGAATCATGGCGCTGAGAAATAACTGAAAACAAGAGGTCAGGTTATGAGTAATTTTATTAGAGAATTTTCTTTGAATTCGGTTGATATGGCCGAAACCGCAGACTCTTTATGGAAGTAATATTTAATAACCGGTGTAGGTGTAGGTTTTTCAACATGCAATGTGGTTTATAGAGAGAATAATTGTTTGGCACGACACAGTGAACAAGCATCCTTAAAAGCAAACCTAGTAAATAATCTAACATAGTTATTTCATATCAAATATGAGGCCAAGAATGCACAATGATTTGTTCACCTGTACATTTACATCACTTACGCCAATCGAAGTTAGAAAAATGTAGTTTTCCTTGATGACTAAAACTGCGTTATAATCAATTATATGCTCCAGGTAACAATTGATTAACTTACATTTTCGAGATCAGTTGAGAGCTTTAGTTTATTAGATTAATATTATGACAGAGTAATTCTTGCTTCAATAGTGTAAAGTCCGAGCCTGGAGATTAAATTAAGAAACAATGTAGTAAGGATATCGTTGAAGATGAGTAACAAGGTACTAAGGAGGACGTTGAACACGTTAAACCAGGTACTAAGGAGGACGTTAAAGATGAGAAACAACGTAATAACGCGGACGTTGATTATGAGAAATAAGATAGTAAGGAAGATATTAAAGATGGTGGAAGATATTAAAGATGGTAATCTAGGTAGTAAAGATGACGTTGAAGATTTGAAACAAGATAATAAGAAGGACGTTTAAGATGGTAATCTAGGTAGTAAGGAAGACGTTGATGGTAGTAAATTAAGTAGTAAGGAAGACTTTGAAGATGATAAACCAGGTAGTAAGGAAGACGTTGAAGATAGTAAACCAGGTAGTAAGGAAGATTTGAAGATGGTAAATTAAGTAGTAAAGAGGACGTTGAAGATGTTAAACCAGGTAGGAGGTAGGAGGACGTTGAAGAAGGTAAATCAGGTAGTAATGGAACGTTAAAGATAGTAAACAAGTCAGTAGGGAGGAAGTTTAAGATGATAAACAAGGTAGTAAGGGGGTTTTTGAAGATGGTAAATTAAGTAGTAAGAAAGACTTTGAAGAAAATAAACCGGGTAGCAAGGAGGACTTTGAATATGGTATATTAAGTAGTAAGGAAGATTTTGAAGATGGTAAACCAGGTAGTAAGGTAGACTTTGAAGATGTTAAATTAAGTAATAAGGAATATTTTGAGGATGCTAAACCAGATAGCAAGGAGGACTTTGAATATGTTAAATTAAGTAGTAAGGAGGACGTTGAAGATGGTAAATTAAGTATTAAGGAAGACGTTGAAGATGGTAAACCAGATACTAAGGAGGACGATGAAGATAGTAATCCAGATAGTGAGTAGGACGTTGAAGATGGTAAACCAGGTAGTAAAGAGGACGTCGAAGATAGTAAACCAGTTAGTTAGGTGGACGTTAAAGATGGTAAACAAGTTAGTAAGGAGTACCTTAAAGATGGTAAACCAGGTAGTAAAAAAGACTTTGATGATGGTAAACTAGGTAGTAAAAAAGACTTTGATGATGGTAAACCAGGTAGCAAGGAGGACTTTGAATATGGTAAATTAAGTAGTAAGAAAGACTTTGAAGATGGTAAACAAGTTAGTAAGGAGGACGTTAAAGATGGTAAACCAGGTAGTAAGAAAGATTTTGAAGATAGTACACCAGGTAGCAAGGAGGACTTTAAATATGGTAAATTAAGTAGTAAGAAAGACTTTGAAGATGGTAAACCAGGTAGTAAGGAGGTTTTTAAGATGGTAAATCAGGTATTAAGGAGGTCTTTGAAGATGAGAAATAAGGTAGTAAGGAGGACGTTGAAGATGCTAAACCAGGTAGTAAAGAGGACTTTGAAGATTGTAAACCAGGTAGTAAGGGGGACGTTGATGATCTTAAACAAGATAGTAAGGAGAACGTTGATGATCGTAAACAAGGTAGTAAGGAGGGCATTGAAGATGAGAAATTAGGTAGTAAGGCGGAAGAAGTTGATGATGAGAAACAAGATAATAAGTAGGACGTTGAAAATGAGAAACAACGTAGCTTCAAGGATAAACTTTGTTTGTTTTCAACTGGCAGTAACAATATGCGTTTTGGGATGGAATCGTCTTGAATACTAAAAATAACCCTTTTTTTTCTTTTTTTGTTCGTTTTTTTTTTTTTTTTTTCTTGCTTATATCTTAAACTTTTCGTGCCTAATTGAATGATTGTTTTTTTAGCAGAAATTTCCTTGACTGGATTCTTTGTCTTTTTCATTAGTCTGTCAGTCTTTCTTTGTTTATTTGTTTCTTTGTTTCTTTTTTTTTCTTTCTTTCTTTCTCTACTTCTTTCTGTTGGCCGATAGGTTACATCAGCTATTTAATTAACCCTCCCATGCCCAGTTTTCTCCGGCCAAAATGTTAAAAATTACTTTTGTTTTCAACTAACTGGCAGTAACAGTATGCGTTTTGGGATGGAATCGTCTTGAATATTAAAATTAAGCCATTTTTTGTTTTTCTTTTTTTTGTTCGTTTTTTGCTTAAATTTTAAACTTCTCATGTCTAATTGAAGGATTGTTCTTTAGCAGATATTTCTTTGACTGGATTTAACTAAGTTAAAACTTAGCAAGTCACCAACTTTTAAAAAAAATTTTAAATTATCACCCGGTTCTCACTGCATCCACGTCTATTGATCAGGTAAAGAGGCTCATCCCTAGTTCCCGGTTTAGGAAGTGGTTTCCGGCTTTCTCATTTCCAATCTTTTTTACTCTTTTATGTTTTTTTTTATTAGAGTAGATAGGCTGAACTATCACCCGGTTCACACTCCACCCACGTCTATTTAACAGGTGAAGAGGCTCATCACTTGTTCCCTGTTTAGGATGTGGTTTCCGGCTTTCTCTTTACCAATCTTTTCACTTTTACATAGCCCCCTGCGCATCAGTGGCGTTATCACCTTGCTTGGGGTGATATGATTTAAAAACAAAAACTCTTGGTTTTCATTTTCATGTTATCAATGGTTCTTATTCTCCAAGATATGTGAGGCTTATTGCGGATTTTTGGAACCCAGAATTGTATCATATATGTGCATTAGAATTTCCTTTTATGTCAAAATGTATGCTAATTTAATTTTCGATATTCTATGTCCGTGTCATTTCTACCAAATCGCTTTTAATTTTAATTTTAATTTTAATGTTTTTATTTTTTTATTTTTTTTAATGTTTAATTTTTACGTGTAACTTTTTTATTGCTTTTCTTTCTCTCCATTGTATTGACTGGCTTCTTTTCTATTCATTCTTTATTTCATTTCTCTTGTGGATATTTTAAGTTCGACGAGTTAATCTAATATTTCTGATTCATCCACAGTCACCTGGGCTCCAGTTCATATAAAAAAATGCGTATATTCATCATATATTTGTGCATATTTGATATCAAGAACTTAATGTCATCTCTACACTATAATAAAGATATTGCCGGGGATAATGTTTTAAAGCATATCAATTTCTATTCAATTTAGTGATTTTAATTTGAGTTGTTTAAAATTTAGATATTTATAATATGCAACTGAATTAATCTCAATGTTCATTGATAAATCGATTCTGTATTTTTCAGCAAAAACATATCTCAATAGTCAATTATTATTTACAAAAACACACACACATACACTATATATATATATATATAGATATATATGTTTTCATCAAATAGGGTTCGATGTAATGTAACAGAGATTAATTTCTTAATTTAAGAACTTTTCTTATCACCAGCACGAGTTAGAATTTCAATCCCAGCACAATAGTCAGGTGCTGATTAAAAACTGCTCGATACAAAATTAAAATTTGGATAAAATGTCTGATTAAGGCATTTTTGATGATGTCTATATATTATACCCGGATTACTGTTATAAGAAACGTATTTCATATAAACGGGAATTTTCATTGTTCTAAATTTTATTAAAATAAACTTTCCTATAACTATGAAATGTATATATTATACACACTTGAAAAAAGATAAATAAACAGAAAAGTGTATTAAAAATATAAATGTCATAATCTATATTAGAACTTAATCTTAATCCACTTTTTTAACTGATATTTATTTTTACGCGCACATGTGACCAATTCATTTCTTTAGTTTAATAATTTCGGGTTAACTAGTTTTTTTTAAGATAGTTAAATTATCTAAAAAGCATAAATTACTTTTATCGTCATTTCAAATGTAAGATTCTGTTTTAGCTATTATATCCCACATAATTATTGGTACATTACCACACGAGGTTTGCGGTGTGCATGAAATGCAGTTACTTTGCCTATATATAAATATAATATTTGTGTGTGTGTGTATGCATATGATGTTTATTGCTTTAAACATCAATAATTTGTTGGTTGATTTATTTGTGTTTTTGACTCCGTTTTATAAACAGTAAAGTTAATGTCAACTGTGTGATCATGAAGTCCACTTAGAGACTGAATTCTTCTTGACAGAAATAAATGGAGGTCTATACAACTACGTATTTAAATCTTTTCCTGAGACATTTAGGAATCTATATCTGCTAGACATGTTTTTAATTCACCCAAAAGGTAAACAAAGCAGATTTAATGTAATATTTTTTTTTAATCCTGCATCATTTTAGTTGACATCTACGCTATTTTACAAAAGTGAAATTAATGTTAGACGGTTTTGTGAACGGAAAGATTTAGTAAAGTGATGTGTGGGTATGTGTGAAAATGTGGAAATAGACTTAAGGTTATTGGCGCTGGAAATTGGAATGTCAAATTAAATTTCCTGTCGAAGCTACTGCTCATAGAAAAGTTATGAATAAATTTCTTCTCCCCAACTGTGAATGAAATAGCAAAACAGAATTGCCTCTTTACTATTGACAGTCAACATATAAAAAAAAAACAGAGTGAAAAATCTCATTTCATACTTGAGATTGGGCGTTTCGATATTTTGACCCATACTGTGAACAATTCGTTTGTTTTCCGAAAAGTATAACACGTTCTTCACAAAATCTAACGTCTATAAGCAAGGAAATTTTGTGGCTAGTGTGGCGGCTCAATCATAGCAAAATTGTTTAGTCTCTCATACGCTGAAATCTACCAAATAATCCACCGGTAATAACAACATGCACGTATATCTATACCGAAACAAACAAACAAATGAATATATATATATATATATTTAGTGTTTATTTATGCTCTCGCTTGTGATTGAGCACTATAAATTAGGGAAGATTTTATAAACTGCATTTATTTACGACTTTACGATATGTTCTCTAGTTACAGTGTACAACGCCCGTTCGAAGCGCTTATTATGTAGAACAGGTCCTACGCTTTTCCCTATCTATATTAACGATCTCCCTGACGTAGTAAGATCCCAAGTGGGCATATATGCTGACAACACTACGCTTTAATTTCGTGTCGATCAAAAATCTACCGAGGCTGAAAAAGCAAACCTCGTTGCCGAGCTTGAAAAGAACCTCCAATCCGTGGTGGACTGGGGCAAGAAATGGCTCGTAAATTTTAATGTTTCCAAAAAGAGGCTGCTATCTAATAACCATCACAGACAATCGTTCCTCCCGCCCATTAACATGCATCAGGCTTCTCTCCCTGAAATCGAAACACTGCACCTCCTCGGGTTAACTCTCACACCAGACCTCAAGTGGAATAACTATATAGAATCCATAGCTAAATCCGCTGCTAAGAAAGTCGGTTCTCTATGCAGGGCCAGGAAGTTTTTCCCGTCCCAAACAATCCAGTACATATACAAGTCTACCTCCGCCCGTGTATTGAGTATTGCTGCTATATCTGGTCTGGGGCTCCTGCTATCCACTTAGGTGTCCTCGACCGAATCCAACGGAGAATCTGTAATGTGATCGATCCCAACTTGGCAGCTACAATACAGTCGCTTTCTCACCGAAATAGTGTGGCTTCTCTGTGTCTCTTCTACAAATACTTTCAGGGCTTCTGCTCCGATGAACTTAGCTTACTAGTACCTCCTATACACGAATTTCCTTGAGCCACCAGATTAGCGACTAGGTCCCACTATTTTACTTTGAAACCGATAAATTGTAAACGTAAATTCGACTCCAGCAGCTTCTTTCTCGCACTTTCCGCCTGTGGAATTCTCTTCCGCATAATTGCTTTCCTGACAGTTACAATCTCCAAGAATTAAATGTAAAGTCATTAGTCATCTCCTGTCTCACTAACTTGCATTCTCTCTCTCACGCTTTTCTACATCCACCCCACTCTCATCAGTACTCTTTTCCCTCGCCTACTCTCTTCCTGACACCCCGTGCATCATCTCACTCTTCATAACATTCCTCCTATGTAACCCCCTGCACAAAAGTGGCAGTAAAATGCCTTGCTTGGCGCGACACGATTATAAAAAAATTTTTCACTGATGGTAATATGTATATTTCGTAAAAGTATTACACGCAAAGATAAACTTTCGCTTATTACAATGAAAAGATGTCAGAAATTAGCTGTAAAGTTGACAAATGTTATTTTCAATCATTTCTTAAGGTAACCACGTACATACAACCTCTTTCCGAGATCATCTTCAGTGGTGTGAGCATTTTATCCTTTAATAATGAGGCCTATAACAGTAGCATATAACATTCCATATACTCTTGGCAATTTAAAAAATATATACAATCCCTACAGTAGAATATTAAAAACAGTGAAAAATTGTGAATCTTTGCATAAACCATATTTTCTGTGGTTACAGCAAAAATGTCAAATTATTGAACAGACAGTATATTAAACATGCGAAATATACACAAATAGATAACTTGCATTTTTATTATCTCCTTATATCCTATTGTATGGTTAATATATATTTTATCAAATCTAAACTTTACATTGAAATTCTTAACAATTGCATTAATATATAATATTCTATCATTTCTGATAATTCATTTGTTTCTGTTAACTGATATATAGTCTACAATGTCGTTTACTTTGTTTGACATATGTTATATTTCAAGATATTTTCCTTCCTAATATACCTATGGACACCTTAAACATTAATAAATCAATTTGTAACCGTTCCAGAAGCATATTCGATAAAATTGCCGACATGTCATAATTATATACACGCAAATGTTTCATAAACTGACGTATAAAGTCTATCTTTTCACATAATCTTAATTCTCCTTCCCCGTACTCTCTTAATAAATTTTCTTGCCCATCATTGGCTTATATTCGATCCATAATCAATGTATTGTCCCCCTTTGAATTTCACCCGTTATTAAGTGTATATGCTAACAAATATGACCATAAGACACTCCCTCGAATTTCATAGTTTTAATTTTCACCGCGAGGTGACCTATCGACTTTTATAATTTTATAAGTCGTTTGATAGCTTTTGAAAATCTTTGATAACCATAACAAATTTGTGCGATCAATTATGACAAAAATTCTGTAGACATAATTGATAGAATAACGCCTACTCTTAGATCGTATTGAGCTGGTTCAAATTGGTGGTCTCGTCGATTTATTCTATTTCCCAAAATATTTAACTAAGATACTCACGTTAGAGTTGCAACATGAAATACATTGTTGCTCTATATGCGTTGAACAACGGAAATATGCTTTAGTTGCTTTCAACTACAGTGATTGGTTTACCAAGAACATTACTGCGGATCTACTCAAAAATAACTAATCTGGAAGGGGGTGTCTATTGTAATATTTTGTGTTCCTTAGTGTAATTTATCTTTGGTGATTTTACAACGGGTAATTGGAATTTCTACAGTCATGTCAGCCACATACGGTCAGTCAGTTATGTGATATATGACACACATTTGGGCGATCATTTATTGTACATATATGACTGATAGCGCTGTATTTTTCTCGTCGAAAGTTGACATTTTTTTTCACAGTAGACTGGTTAACATCCAAACTAGTCTGATTTGCCATTTAACGCGGAGCTGGATGGACAAGAGACTGATTAATATATTTCCAAAAATATAGGAGCGTAAGTGAATGTAAGGAAATGAACTGAAATTTGAACAATGCCCATCGATTTCACATTTTTTTTTTTAATCATATCACCCCAAGCAAGGCGGTGACGCCACTGATACGCAAGGGGCTACTTAAGAGTAGAATGATTGGAAAAAAGAAAGCCGGGAACCACATCCTAAACAGGAAACAAGGGATGAGCCTCTTCACCTGTTCAAAAGATATGGGTGGAGTGTGAACCGGGCGATAGTTCAATCCAATATTCACGGCACCACTACGCACTTCCCATATTAAAGAGTGAAATTTGAAAAAAAATAAAAATTAAAAACACTAACAGAAAATGCGATCAAACGATGTAAGCTAGCGTCCCGTTTGCTTTAATGTGTGTTTGGAATCTAGAGTTTGAATAAAAAAAAGGATATATAAATAAATGCTTCTTTTATATATATATATATATATATATATATATATATATATAGTCATCCACTGACAGAACTGTTTCGCTGTATCACAGCTCATCAGTACGGTTAGACTCCGATTGCTTCTTAACCCAGGATTGAAACCCAACCGAATTGACGTTAGTCGGCGATTTTTACCTCGGAGCTATGGGCGCTCGGTAGAATAAGGCGTGTATATTATCATTATCGAAACAGATCTCTGCGGATGATTATTACGCTCTCACAACCTGATTGAGCACTCTGGAGGAATAGTAGACTTTGAAAAACAGTAGCTACTCTAGCATCTACGTATCGTTCATTCAGTAATGAATTAGAACACTCTCAGCCATTGGGCGTGTGTATGATGATAGTCTAATTCGGTAGAGTTCAATCTAGGGTAAGAAGCAATCGGATGTTTAAACCTACTGATGAGCTGTGATACAGCAAACCATATCTCTCTGCGGATGACTATATATATATATATATATATATATCCGAATGAAGAACGTCCAAAACATAAATTTAAAACAGTGCTCAATATATAATATATAGAGCTGTGAATATTTATTAAAAATTATATTTTAGAACATTTACAATTTTTTAGATAATATAATATATATTATAATATTATATAAAAAATATATAGAAAATATGTACATGTTCTAAAATATAATTTATAATATATATATATATATATATATTATTATAAAGTCAGTATTCTATACTCATCACTCGTATATATATATATATATATATATATATATATATATATATCCTAAAATTATCTATTAGTAATAAATAAGTGTTCCATAAATTACAAAAAAGTAGAGTACTACTTGTTTAGTCAAAGTAGCATAAAGATGACCTCTAAAATAAAGGTGTCCGGCCGTTAGTGTGGATACGAATATTTAGGTAACTTACAAGCTGATCTATATAAGAACATATTTACTGAGCTTTAGTTCTTGTAAACTGGCTAAATGTTTGGCTAATTAAGCATTAGGTGAACTAATATATGGCGGGATTTTACCAGAAAAAGAAACGATGACTTGAAATGGAAATGATAGACGTAAAAAATATCCCAGAAAGAAAATAAATAGAAAAAAGCGAGAAACTGAAAGAGAGGAAAAATGCTGCGGTAGAAAAGGAAAAAAAAATGAAAGATAAAAGGAGACAAATCTCATCACCCCTTACGATACGCAAAGGAGAAGAATGGTTTAATATTGGCGTTAATAGGCCTAATATTCCAGAAGAAGTGGGTGGTTATGGTGTCTAACCGACGCTTTGTTGTCAACACAAAGGGCAGCCACGGCGAGTATTTGCGGTCATTTTTATGCATGGCTGACATCACGGCCATTTAAAAGTTATTTGATCTCACAAACATCGTCGATTGAGCAATTCCCTCTCACATTGCTTTCATCTCGAGTCTGACTGCATTTTAATGGCTAATATATCAGAAACACGTTGAGACTTATTAGAAGGTAATATATAATAGGATAAGCTACACTGCACCGTCTTGTGTCGCCATGAATAGAAAATGGTTGGAACTTAAGTTCAAGCTATAAGCAATAACAATGGAAAATCTGAAGTAGTCTTGTGAGTCTTAAAAGTCTCGGTATATATTGCCGCTTCCTAGTCTGCTATTGTTTTTCATGAGCATTCTGAGTTCAGGTGATGACCTTCAAAATGATACAGAAATCAGTGTTATGGATAATACTGCGGCTAAGAAATCAATTTTTGTAAAATGTTTGTAGTAATGAAAAACCAACACCGGAACAGACATAGTAATATAAGCTACGAAAATAAACGAAATACCTAAATTCCGAAAGTAAAAAAAATAAATGCATTTGTTTAAATTAGTTAATTAAAATTCTTTTAAATGTAAAGGAAATGAGATATCAAAAACTGAAGTCGTACTGTCATATGGAATGGAATGTTGCTTTCTAGAATTTAAGGAGAGTATTATAAAACACGAAAATATTATAAAAATATTAGATTGTTAGGTAATATTGGTCCTTCTATATTGCATTGATTTCTGGACAATCTCGTCGTGGCTGGAGAAAAAAATTAAAACAGCAGGTGTGTTGTTTTACAAAACGGTGACGATCCTGACATGAACATGTGAGCAAAGATGAAGATTTAGAGGAAAATTAATCAGAAGATACTCATGCATATTATCTGAAAAATAGTTTGAAATTTCTGCGTTAAATAACTTGGAAATAGATCCAGGTGCATTTGATACTCACAGGACACATTGAAAGCAAAAGAGACAAAGGAAAATAGTGAACAATCTACGTAATATGCTTGTTTTAACGCTGAACAGGAATTAAAAGATATAAACAGAAACTATACTGAATTAAATAGCACAGAGATGTGGAGAGAACTATGATTACCAACTTCCTGATGGAACATATTTAAATCGAAGAAGTAAGAGCTTAATTATTTTTATTACTATATCTCTCCAAACACTGCAAAGAAAATTTGGAAATATGAGATATATTTGTCACGTTTAAAGCATTTTCTTTGATAAACGTTAATGAAAATAACAAGCAAAACCGTGTTAAGGCAGTCTTTTTTATATTATATGGAAAAATGTTATTAATAATAAAATACTACTTACGGTTTTAATAAACAACCTACGTATGATTCACACTTCCTGCAGAATTATCTTCATGCAGTTGCCACAGTTGAATACATTTTTTTCACTCATTGCAAGGCACATCATTTAAATGCATCATCTTGAAATAGGTGTCATGAACCGGCGTCACTTCTTATAAAAATCTTAGACATAACAAAATAATATTTATAACTATAATAATAAGTATTAGAGGAACCCGTGGAATTTCCACGGAAAGATAATTATGATTTCATGGAAGAAATTTACTTTGTCATTCTTCAAAGGATAGTAACATCTTCAAACATAAAGGTATTGGATTATAAAATAGCAATAACACAGAGTGTAATTTTATTAAAATATCTATAAAAGTAATGTCCACAGAAGCTACTTTACAGTAATCTAATATTATACTAAACGGCGTATGCACAGACCATAACCATAATACTATACGCTATTTTGTAAGAGATTTTGAAAGAGAAATTGTTTTTTATTTATTTGTGAAAAATCATGGCGCCTGTGTCCATTGTAAAAAGAAAAGACCAACTGACTAATGGCCAAAGCTGTGAACGCCAGAAGTTTCGTTAATAGATCGCGTGATACGACAACAAACATACCTATTTTCACTATATTGTACAGTATGCACACACACACACACACACACACACACACACACACACACACACAATTACTGCTACAACAATCAGCTGAATCTGCTACTGCTACGGTAATGTTATAGGCTCTCTCCTCCTCACTCTTTACTGTCCTTCGGTTTAGCAAAGGTGAGAGAAAGGCTGAGGAGAATAGCGTTTATAGATTATAAAAAGATAGAGGGGCAGGAAAAGCTCGTGTAGAGAGTAAGTTTGTTATCTTTCTTCAGTGGCGTAACAGATGGAGGAACTAAGTAACTAACTAAGTAACTAACTAAGGACGAAAAAAGCAGAATTATTATATGATGACAAACCTGCTTTCATAACCACTGACAAAATTTTCTATTTGCCATTAGCATGACTTATGCTAAACTCTATGAGAGCAACTCATTTCTTCACCTCATGTTTTCCAGTGAAATGAAGTTGATCTATCATATTGCAGCAAATATTGCGTCCACTGCAAGGAAATCCGGTTAAATCTTTCGTCCTAAACTCCAACAAATGTGATGATTTTAATCATTATTTAACAGAATAAACAAAAACCATTATAATATTATCAGCTAATATAAGCTATTTATTCTCTCTCAATGGTCAGTAAAACATAGCGACTGAACTTCAGAAACTTTTACATGAAAAATTGTTTTAAGATAATCATTTTGTAAATTTCCCTAGGTATCTAGAATGTATTCCATTAATTAATAGCTAGAATGTTACGGTAAATAGATACCTAATATTACAATCACCAATCATACAAATTTAACCAATGATACCGTATGTCATATTGCAATCAGGGCAGCTAAGAAATACAGCAATGCGTTGTAAAATATCTTATTGCAGAGTGCCAGTTGCTGCAAAAACTGTGGAAACTGTCGTTCATGAATACCTTATTCATTGCGACTTTACAATTCTTTCTTACATACACCTGATTGACCAGATATCGTGATTAAAGACTACAAACAATAAATGCCTAGAGATATGGTAAGGCAATCAGATATAACATATCTGTTAAACAATGTCATAAAATAAGTAAATATAAAGCTCATGAAACTGAAATATAACGATAAAAATATTGCCCAAATACCACACTTATATCTATAATAATTGTAGCCTTGGGTACGATAAAAAATGTACGGACTGAAATATTAACGATATCACTGACAGCCTCTATTTACAAGAGATACATAAAATTGAGTTGTGGAAACTGCTGGTGTTATTGGGAAAATACTATCAATAAATATAAACTGTAGACCGCTTGTTAGAATTATTAGTACGATTTATTAAAAATCGTCTTTGTGGCGATAATTAATATTTAACATTAAAGAAAAAGACTGAACTGCATTTGGTCATAGTATAAAATCTGCCTTGTATCCCACAAAAAAGTTTTCTTTTATTGCCTTAGGATTAGAGCGGTTCTAAACTAAAATAATTATAATCGCAAAACATAGCGATCAGATACCCCCACCCCCGAAAAAATACAGAATATACCTTATTGTCATGGCTTTCCCTACAGACTGTAATGCATATTTGTTGATCTTCAAAGAGAAATTATCAAAATACAAGGATATGAAGAAGAAACCTAAAACATGTGGCTCCTGAGGATATCAACAATTTCACTTGTATCTAGCGCCCTCGGATTTATTGGAAAATGATGCGATAGCGCCAAGAATATATAGGTTACAAAAATATATAACATCCCTATCTGCCATTGTTTGGCTAGTGGGGAATATCATTTCTCTGTTGCGTCTCTGTCCTCACACTAATTGCGGCTCAGTTGTATATCTCTTCGCGTTCGCTTTCCTCACCTGAAACCTCCAACTCATGTCATATCTCACTTTAGGAGAAAGGAAATGTGTAATATATACTTTTGCTTGTGATTTTAATTTTTTTTAATGATCAGCTAAAAATTGTCATTCAGCCATTTCTGACCTTAACTCTTTGGTTGAGACTATGAAGGAAATGTAAACCGATCTCAAAAGACATATTAACAGAAGTAGTTTTGATGAGTTAGGAAGTAACTGAGAAAATTTGAATTGGAAAAAAACCTCTATGCGAAAATCGCAATCATATTACTAAGTGGCACTGCTCATATATTGAGTCAATTAAGTGCCATACGTAATACACGTTTGGGCGATTATGTCTCAAAAGAGACATGACTGACTGGGCAGAAGATTATCCCGCAGTAGGCTGCCATTACTTTCTGCTGTCGACTGCTTAAGGACCAGGGCTATAGAACCCAATCTGTCTTATTATTTAACTCATAACTGGATGATAGAGACGAATTAATACCTTTTAAAAGGGTATTTGCATGTAGTTGACTGTAAGGAATTCAACTGGAATTTCAACTCGGTTTCCCGAATTTTCGTTTCTAGCCGATATTCACGGAACCACAACGCTCATCTATATTACACAATGCACGCCCATATATTACAGAGATTTCTTTTGGTATAGTCACTAGCAGTATGTATCTGATGATTTTCTGCATACTTTTAGTATGTTCAAAGGAAACAATAAACTTTTTCAAGTGTTTCTGTAATTATGAAGTTTAAAAGGAAATGTTTTCAATTATAATAATTCCAACAAATGAACAATTAAATTATCTGCTTGAATTTGGCTCTTTAAATAATTATAATTGTAATCTCTGCGTTAGATAGTACATTCCCGCTGCTAACAAAACTAATTATTGAACAGTACAAAGAACATGGAACACAATTACATTTATATAAAGCTGGTCTGTCAAACAGGGTCAACATAGCATTCTGGAGGTATATACAAGTGTTCGATTCGAAATTCTATGACCAATATTTCTTTTAACTGGCAAATGATGAAAACCGCATATTTGAACAGACAATAATTTCTACTCCAATAGCTTCTTTTCTCGCTCTTCCCGCCTGTGGAATTTCCTTCCACATGTCTGCTTTCTCGACGGCTACAATCTTCAGGAGTTTAAATGTAAGGTCAATAGACACCTCCTATCACACTAACTTGCATCTTTTCTCCCAACACTCTCACCATCTACCCAAACCTCGTTCTCGGTATCCTTACCCGTCTAACACGCTCCTTTTGACATTTCCTATATCTAACCATCCTTTCTCACCAATTTCCCCTCCCCTCTATGTAACCCCCTGCACAATAGGGGTATATTATCTGTGAGTTAATAACGCCTCACCTTAGAAATTCAACTAGAATCTCTTAAAAAGCGTAGGAAGCTTATAGGCAGCTGCATAATTAAAATTGAATTACAAAATTGGACCATTGTTCTATTGAAGATAAACAGTATTATCATTTGTGAAAAATATGATGTAATATACTCGTAAAAATTCAGTGCTTAAATAAATGCTTACTATTATTGATTGGGATAATTAATAAGCTAACAATTTAGGCAGAACAACATTTACATTAACAAACTGCCCCGGATAATTTACAGTTATTTAGGAATTATCCTGACATATGTTTAATAAGTGAGGCAGAGTTTATAAGTGAACCACACAATATTAAGATAATCAGAGCCAACCGATTGATCTTTCCCTTTAAATATATTTCCCTTTGTGTGGACAAACAAGCGCGTAATGTTAAATACTCACCAATATATGTATGTATATGTATATTTACAGTGTTAATAAGTAGAGGAAGAACTTTCTACAGTCATGAACAGATATCTTGTCAATGAAGACCGGATTTTCGGGCGTTTATTGAAGCTCAAATGCTCTAGTTTTACGTGCCATGCATCTTTCGGATATCTCAATTCTCTAAGGTCTATTTTCTTTCATTCTGCTCTATCCGGGTATTGAACTCACAAAACTTTAGATGAAGTTACTGTGTTCAACCAACGCTTTTATTCATGATCCAGTGGATAAAATCGTTGATAAATCTAGTGACGTCATAGAAATTGTAAGTGCGTCTTTTTTCTATCTACCTTAAGACCATAGGCAATCAAAGATCCCTACAAATTCCTCTCTCTAGTAGCACTTAGAATTTTTTCTCCTCTTGCCAATGATCGCGTTCCTCAATCCATTCACACAAACCTGATAGTAACAGGTGAAGAGGCTCATCCCTTGTTTCCTGTTTAGGATGCGGTTTCCGGCTTTCACTTTTCCAATCTTTTTACTCTTACGTAGCCCCCTGCGCATCAGTGGCATTATTGCCTTGCTTGGGGTGATATGATTAAAAAAAAAAACTGCAATTAAACGAGAAAATAATTTCACACACCGTCAAAGAAAATATTAAGAATGAAACCCACACATCAGTATTGGAAAGAGGGATAACATTTACTGGACCTGAGAAAAGGATTTTGTAATTTTCATTTGAAAATTGTACTGGCTGTTCGGTTTATAATTGCTAAAGGTTTCCTTATAAAGAAAAAAATAATATGAAAATTAACATAAAAATTTATTTTGTTTTCAAAATGCCCGTAACGGTTGTGTTTTACGAGCCACCCACCCTCATATCATGTTCAAGAAATTTCAGCTGTCTTTCAATGTTAATTTCTTTAAGACTTTCTGTTTGCATACAAACTGTCAACAGACGATGTTGTAAGTGCTTCACGAAAGTTTTATTTTAAAATTTATTTAGTAAATATGAAATTTATTTAGTAAATATGGAATATTTCTGTCTAGGAATGTTCTTAAAATAGGAAATCAATATAAACGTTTGTTTGCATAGAAGTTTGTATTGTGAATATGTTTTCGACTTTATAGAGATGTTAAAAATGATGAAATCATGAAACTGTCCGTTAAGTCTTAGCCTGCCGCAATCAATGGTGTCATTTGAAGTGTGCGTGCAGTAGAGTGTTGAGCACCTCAGAAAATTCGTCGCTATGGCTTTCTTTTTACGTATAAATATTAAATCGAAGAAGAGTATTTCGCGAAAAAAATGACGACTCTAGAATATAAAAGAAGGCAAATTAAACCGAAAAAAATCACAGCTCTCTATCTCCTGAACGTAACAATCAAATAGCTACCGACGTCATTTTAGGGTAAATAAAACTCATTTCATATAGATGTAAATATGATTGAACACTCCAATAATCGGCAATGCGTTCCGCCATCAAAAATTATGAGTTACATGCCGTAGAACATGAAACAGCTGAAGATGAAAACGGCGATCGCAGCTCCCACGAAGAGTCAATGGTGATGTCTTTTAACAAAGTGTTTTAAAATGAATTTATCATGTATCATTTCTAGACCATGACAGACTCTTATGCTATTTAGAAACAAGGATGAGATTGTAATTTTAATACTATATTCTTTCTAGAATACCGGCGATTATGGCTCTGAAAATACTCTATTTAAATCTGTATTTGACATTACCTTTGGGGAATATATTTGATTGATTTACCAATGTAACATTCTAGGAATTTAAACTCTGGGTAAAACGAACCTTCATTTGGATGATTTATATACAACTAAAACTTAAATCCCTTTCGCATACCAGACTAAAACAGACATAAACAAATAACAAAATTATATCAATCACTTTATCTTAATTGTAGAGCGATTGTTGTCCAAATACGCAACGCTCTGACATACTTTATCAGGACAGTTACTAGTTATCAAACCAAACACGTTCATAATCACCATTAAACTCATCGAACTCTTTCCGAATCTATTGTACTCTCATCATATTGACACCCAAACACTCTCCAATGTTCGTATTGGAGTTTCTGCCGAATGCACCAAGCAATACGGCAAGCCATTTCCAACTTTCCGACAGCGTATTACGTCATTGCGCCTTTTCTCAACTCCCTCTACCAAACAGCTCAGTCGAAAAATCTGAAGCAAATAACGTGCATATTTGAAATAAAAAATATATAATGGCGACAATTTACCCATCGTATCCTGAATAAATAAGTTCTCTGATGTTTTGCAAGTAGGTACGTTTCTGAAAGATGTACACCTTTTCTAAACCAACATACATGAGTATAAAAAATAAAAGTATAAGAAAGCTGTAAAGTTCAAATCCTTTTATTATGCAAAATACATAATTCATAAATTAATCTCATGCTGAAATTATCTAAAAGTTAATTGAATTAAAATAATTAACATTTCGGTCGCCATCTTTATATTATATATTCTGGTTTGACAGAATTTTACCAGACTGCTGTTTTGTTTCATTTTTAATTCACGTACGTTTAATTTATAGTTTACATTTATTTATTATCTTCTCAAAAATAAAAAAAATAACATACAAAACGTTTTTAAAAAGCCTTTTTTGTTAATTTGATTTAATATTTTGATTGGTTAATTTTCTCTTTCAGTTTCCCCCATTCGCTTTCCACCGAAATTTAATTTATTTCCATAGGTTTAGTCCTAATTTCCTAGACTCTTGTTTTTGAATTAAGTTTTTATTTTAAACACTATTGTCGTATTTTCGGCAAAGTTTATTTTTTGCCAAAATTTTATTTTATTTTCTTTGGTTTTTCGTTTTCCTTTTTTGAGTGAATTTTATTTTATATTGTTTTATATCTTTTGATTTATTCCGGTTTTTCTTTTTAATACTCATGTTTTTGCTTTTAAGTCGAACGGACTTTTGTTAATGTAGGAAATATTTCTATTTTTATATTCTTGATTTTAATTTTAACTTTTCTTTGTAAAATAAATTATATTTGGATTTTAAGTTTTATCTTTTTAACTGTTCTCTCCACTCGTATTCAAATTTAAACATAATTTATTGAAATACGATTTTTCCTGTTTAATATTAATTGTCTGGTGTTTCGAAGTCCGTCTGCGTCGGCAAAATATTTTGTTTAGAAAAAATGTCTAAATTTCTTTCGGTTAGATAGGGTGGTGGACACCGCGTATCTTCATTCATTGAAGTGTTAGTCATTTAGTCAGTTAGGTGCCATACGTGATACACGCTTGGGCGATCATGTCACAAAAGAGACATGGCTGACTTGGCCTAAGATTATCCCGCAGTAGTTTGCTATTGCTTTCTGCAGTAGACTGGTTGCCAGACACGGCTATAGAACCCAATCTATCCGGGTATTTAACCCATAACTGGAGGGAAGAGACGGATTAATACCTTTCCCAAGGGTATTTACGCAGGAATTCGAACTTGGCTCCCCGATTCCTCGTTCCGAGTCGATATCTACTGCATCACAACGCACATCCCCATTGATGGGTCCTGATTGGAAAGTTTATGAAGGTATCATATTACGCATGCAGTGCGGATAAATTTTCGTCCTCGAGGCCTGTTCTGTCTGTACAGATATAAAGCCTGAAACATTTTTTATTTGCTTCCTAGGCTTTGAGATTAATGATATGAATAGGAAAACCATTACAAGAAATTCTAAATGTTCATATCTTCCCAAATGATCTTTTTTTTATCAGATTAAAGTCAGGATAAGGAGGGAAAGACGAGAATTAGAATTTAACAAAAACATAAGAGAATACTGCGTGTCTAAAATGACCGATTTAGAGTCTAACTTTAAAGCAATTTAAGCATAAAACTATTGTTCAAGTTGGATTGAAACTTGGCAACTTCGCCCGAAATTAGAAAATATTATTTTCTTTCTTCTGTAGCATCTTTCAAAGTTATTTTAACTAGGAAATGTTTGCTCATTGGACTCTTTTATCTCTGTCTTCCCTTTCTTTCGTTATTTCGTTTAATTGCCACTCTCCTCTCCTCTTTTATTGATCAGAGATGTTAATTCTCTGGTGGCTGCAGGACGCCGTATTTCAGGCGTAATCTTTTAATTTGTAGATGTGTTTGAAGTAGTGCTGATTTCCGGTCACTGTTTGAAGAAATGAGTGGTTTATATTAAAGTACCACATTTATTTCGTCAAATTAACTGATGTTTCTGCCACAATTAAGATTATGAGGATTTTTTTAATATCAATGTTTTGTTTAGGTTCATGTAAATAGATAATCATCAATCTTAAAATAATATCTGGGTTTGAATTTGTTGCTTTATTTCTTTCCTAGTTTTTTTTTTTTTTTTATAAGCGTTTCACCCCGAGCAAGGCATGTCACTGCCACTACTGTGCAGGGGGCTACGTAGAGAGGAGAAAGGCTGGTTAAATATAGGACATAACAGAGGGTGGGTGATAGGCGGGTGAGGATACCGAGAATGAGGGTTGGGTAGATGAGAGTGTTGTGAGAATAGTTGGGAGTTAGTGTGATAGGAGGTGTCTATTGACCCTACATTTAAACACCTGGAGATTGTAACTGTCGGGAAAGCAGACTTGTGGAAGGGAGTTCCACAGGCGGGAAGCGCGAGAAAAGAAGCTGTTGGAGTAGAATTTACGGTTACATCTTATTTGTTTAACTGTAAAAGGGTGGGACCTAGTTGCTAATCTAGTATCTCGTGTAAATTCGTGCTTGGGCGGCACCAGTGATCTAACCTCATCGGAGCAGAAGCCATGAAAGTACTTGTAGAAGAGGCACAGGGAAGCTACATCACGCCGGTGTGAGAGCGGCTGCAGCCGGTCTGCCAAGTTAGTATCAACCACGTTACAGATCCTCCTTTGTATTTTGTCAAGAAGCCCAAGGAGAGCAGCTGGGGCACCCGACCAGATATGGCAGCAATATTCAATATTGTAAATATGGGTAATGGTTAAGATTCGTTTAGTGTTCTGGTGGATGTAATAAGAATGATATGCAATAATGTGTTGTTTTGGGTAAGGAATATTGTTGTCTGTCTTGATCAGTGATTTGGCCTTATCCCTTTTGTGTATTTATGTTCAAATAAACATCACACTTCGGTATGGTTCTTCAACTTATTAACTTAAAAGACTACAAGTTTGCCGGCAATATCTCATCAATTCACATTTGAATTGATAGATGCAGCATAAGTTATCAGCTAACAATCTTTCTGGCACATCTTTATTGTGGAGATATTTTCCGGTTCCACGCTTTTCAGCCAAATTTTTATTCAAACATTTGAACTTCAATGTCAATCATTAACCATTCTCTTTTTGATTAGTTGCCACTTATTCTGGTGACTCAATATTGTTTCGCGTTGTTCTCACTCAGTAACATATTTTCTTTGCTTCCTTATTTCTTTGCATGAAGTGTGATATATACATACATATATTTATACATACATATATATATATATATATATATATATATATATATATATATATTTGTCTATAATTCTGAGATGAAGTAGTATTTACACTATTTATATTATTCAGATTATTTACGTCATCTTTGTTTCCATTTGTGCGACAAGGAATGAGCATAATATACACCAGTGATTGTAATAAAGGTTCCGTTCAAAATTCCTATCACCTCAATAAGACCGTAGTGTACAACGGCCGAAACGTCGTACAACAAAGATAGGGAAAATAGTCCAAATAATATCAATAGTATATATATATATATATATATATATATATATGTGTGTGTGTGTGTCTGTGTGTCTGTGTGTCTGTGTGTGAGTGTGTGTGGGGGGGTGTTCTCAGTCTGTGTAATCGGAGTACACGTTATACTGACCTATGCAAATGTTACATGTTACTGTAACACGATTTCTTACCATGGCGAGCAGTTCGTCACTCTTAGTTTTTTACCCTTAGAAACTAAAAGTGCTTAATATCTCTGTTGTTTTAGCACAGGATAAAGATATTTGTGAAATGTACTTATTCCCATTGAGAAAAGTGAAAGAGATGTTTCTCATGTACGTGAAATAGTGCATTTCTTCGCCTGTGCATGTTACGAGATTACGTAAACCAACCAAATGTATAATAAGAAAGCAACTGAAATATATATCGATGTCCTAGGTTTTAATCAGGAACGGTGTTTGACTTCCGTTGAGCCAAATCTTATTAACGCTGCGAGCTTTTGCAGGTAATCGGAGGTCTTTGACCCGGGCTGTTGATCTTCGACTCTCCGGTTAAGTTAAAGTCCGAGTTGTAAAACAACCGGCCCGACTGTACTGAGTTCACAAACAATATTCAAATGTGACTTCATGAACCTCTATCTTTGTTATAATTAAAACGAAGACTATTAAAAACAATATATACTGGGTGCTCGTGATAAATTACCGTCTACATTACACAAAAATGAAAACAACAATGACATCTGATTTAACAGTTATATTTAACAAAATTACACAAAAATAGCATAAATTATTTAAGAATAAATTTATTCAATAGAATCTCCAAGGCCTGAGGACGACTTAGGAAACCACTGCATCTCTTCTGGACGGTCTCTTGTTTAGGTGGTGAATTCTGCCACAATTCTTACATTCACTTTAGTTTTATTTTAACGATATTTGGTGAGTCTCTCTCAACAGCACCCCACACATAATCATGAATATTGGAGTCAGGGGAGTTAAGTAGCCATATGAAATGGGTGATGTAACCACAAACATTTTCCATCAGCCGCAACTGGGTCCTTCTGCTTATGTGACATGGTAAATAATTCTTTGGCCAGACTTAGGTCTTTCCAGCAGCCACACTCTTGACACAAAATCGCACAATCTTCCTGAACGCACATGATGTAGGCTTCCGTGTTGTTTCTGAACCTCTCACCAACAAATTTCGGAGTTCGCTTTGTTTCAGAGCGAATTTTCCTAGGTGCCGTATCTTCGTAATCAACATTATTTGTCGAACTTGTCTAAATGCTCTGTAGTCTCTTCATATTAACACCAAAACCCTCTGAAATGTTCTTATTTGGGCTTGTGACGAGAATGTCATGCAGTGCAGAGTGACGTTCGTCATCGTACTCATATCCTTTCGAACGGTGACTAACTGACTCTTTTCTACAATTTTGTTGACAAAATAAATATCGCGCATAAGCTAAATGAAAAACAAATTGTGAGAATTTACCAATCGCACCGTGTGTCCAACCGACGCACACAACCAAACATAGATTTATATATATATATATATATATATATATATATATATATATATAATAATTTATTTAATATATTTTTCTTACTTAATAATAGTATTATTATCATTATTATTAATGCTGAAATTCTTTGATATATATATTTATTATTATTACTATTATCTATTACACTTATTTAAGACATTTTAAAGATTGTTTTTAATAATTTATTTATCATTTATGTATATAATTTTTAATTTATATTTTTAATTATTTTAATCATATTTATAATGTAATACTACTAGTGCTTATTTTTTAATTTGCATTAACAAATTTAAATTACAATTGATGTTTTACCGTAAATATTTTCCATTATATTTATAACTAAATTTTAATGTTAAATTTCCATGTCACATTTTATTAAGAAGGCAGATGAATTGATCTAAGGTGTTAACTTTAACTTCCTTTCTCTTTATACTGTTCGTTCTCCTTCCATTCTTTTCTTTTTCTTTCTCTTCTTTCCGTTTATCAATTTTCTATATTTTTTTTCTTTCTCTCTTTGGGTTTTTGAATGAGCGAGGAAATGTTTTTGTACATTACCGTTAAATGCCTATTCTCGATATGGGTCCTTTTCTGGATTTTTTTAAATATTAACAGTACTATCTTTTGGTCTGAAGAGCAGCTTTTTTCTTGCTGCGAAATACGTATTACGCATGAAATTGTAGAATATCTAAAAGATTTTCTACAGTATGCGGGAGTAAATTGTGGTGTTATCTGCGTAGATGCCTACTTGGCTATTGATCTCCTCTGGGAGGTCATTCATGAAAATAAGGAAGAACGTATAGCCAAGAATAAAGCTCTGAGGGTCACCAGCGTTTGTACAGTAGGGTGTGGAGGCCTTCCCATTCAGGACAACCTTTATTATGCGGTTATTTAGAAAAAAATCGATCAGCTCATGCAACGTTCCGGTAATACCGTAACCTCGTAGCTTGCATAGAAGGCCAGCATGCCAAACTCTGTAAATAACCTTGGAGACGTCCAGAGCAACAACACGAACCGCGCCAGACTCCTCAATGGCCTGGAACATGTACTCCGTAACGGTTGTTAGCATGTCGGTCGTGGACCTGGCAAAGCGGAAGCCATACTGCCGGTCAGAATAGAGTTTGTGGGCAGGAAGATGTTGAATTATTTCAGCATTAATAATGGCCTCGTACACCTTTCCGAAAATTGGTAGAAGGCTGATAGTGCGAGGGTTCACCAGAGTTTTTAAATACAGGAACGACAGAAGAGGACTACCAGCATGCAGGAAAACAGGAAGCAAAGAGGCAGTAGTTATACAGTTTAGAGATGACAGAGGAGAGTTCAGGGTAACATTTCTTAAGGATATTACCGGGATTCCATCACCACCGCTCGCCTTATGGGAGTCAAGTTTTGATAAAAGCAGAATATTACTGTGAGAGTAATGTATATATCGCACAGTTTAGTCACATTTCTAATAGCCAAGTCGGTGAGGTTACTCCAGATGAGTCAAATGTAGAGTTGGATGAGAATCCTCGAGTAAACACACAGCCTTGTCCGCCGATGATGTGAGAACCTGAAATTCATTGATTAAAGGAGTGATAGAGGATTTGCTATTGTTCAGCACCCGTTTGCATAACCGCCAAATTTCTCTGGAGCCGAACTTGCAGTCAGCAATGCTCTGTCTCATTCTCTCAGCAAACAACCGCGTGGCGTCATTCAGGATTCTCTTGCATTCATTACCAGCATACGTGAATAGGCGCCTATTGTGGTCAGATGACTGTCTCCGAAATAGTCGAAAGTAGAGCTTCCTGTTGGCAAAGGCGGCCAAGCAGGCAGGAGAGAACCAAGGGGAGGAATGAGATTTGAGACGAAACTTCGTGGTAGGTATGGAGGCATCAATGCCATCAATTCTACTCCTGAAGCTTCTTTTCTCGCAACCCCCGCCTGTGGAACTCGCTTCCTTATTCTTGCTTTCCTGACAGATACAGCCTCCAGAAATTTAAATGCAAAGTCAATACTCATCTCTTAACCACTTGACCGTAGTTCTTTCTTCACCACCCTGTATATTCTTTCCTTTATCTGCAACTGTCAGCACACCTGTTCTCCCTTCCTTCTCTTGTTCCTTTCTAACTGGTTTCTCCTTCAATTCACTCTCCTCTAGCTAATCTTTTTACTCATCTAGCCCTCTGCAGATCAGTGGCGTTACCGCCTCTCTGGGGGTGATATATATATATATATATATATATATATATATATATATATATATATATATATATATATATATATATATATATATATATAAGAGTAGCTACTCTATCATTGTTCATTCAGTTATGAATGAGAACACTCTTAGCTACTGGCGTATGCTTACAATGAATATCACAAACGAAATGTCTATGGAGCACCCATAGCTCAGAGGTAGAATCGCCGACTGATGACAATTCGGTCAGGTTTCAATCCTGGCTAAAAGCAATGAGATATTTAACCGTACTGATGAGCTATGAAGTAGATCTGTCTGCGGATGACTATATATATATATATATATATATATATATATATATACTTTCATCGTTACATATTTATTTGGATATATATATAATGTCTAAAAATGAAACTTTTTAATGTGAGAAAAACGTTGGCAAACAAAAAACAAATAGTAATGTCAAAATTCAGTTTCTATTTGAGTTTCTGCTATGAGGACTTATTATCATGCATATTATTTCAAAGCGCATTATTGTTCTCATCTTTGTGTTTGATGTTACAATGTTTTCACCGTTGTCCGTGTTTCCTCAGGTCTATCCAGTCTCGGTTAACCTAAAGAGGAATTCATTTATTTAATCAACGTGGTTAGGCTGTTATCTGTCGCCCTGTATATTTCTATATATATCTCCTCTACTAGTTATAAAAAAAGAAAACTTCACAAAATACTTCTATAGAAGCGCAATTCTGTTGCTTCAAGGTTCTTCAATTTTGGAAAGATTGTGCAGCATTCACTTCTGTATAATATCGCACAAAATTTCAGTATAAATTTCTTTGTTTCTAACGAGATTGTTCTGTTTCTTAATATTTTGCATGTGTTTTGCAAGAGATATTTCACTATCTGAATAAAATTTGGACATCAGTGTCGCAGGTTTCATAATTTGTTCACACATATACCATACATTTAATTAAACCTCTTTGATTTTTGATATCCCATTTTTCACGCTTTCATTCATGCACCATCAGGTCTCCATCAGTTATATGTTCAGGTTAACCCAAATACATTGAAATCTAAACGGTTATTTTGTGTTACACAGAAAATGTCAGGGATATCTCTAATATTTCTCTTTTTTAATGCAAACTTGATCAGGTAACCCTAGTCATATGTAGTTATTTAAGGACAAAAATCGTGTGTCATTCATTAACAACATAATCTATGTTTAGATTTTCTGACATACTTAGTGAGTGCATAGAGAGGAAAACTTTCTGTTAATGTCCAGAGGATAAGCATTATTTCGAACAATAAACGAAGTAAAAATGGAAAATTCTTTTGTAAAAACTGTGTGTATAAAAGGTCCGGTCTGCTAAGGCTGCTCCATGGTATCTTCTTTTGAGCCAATACGTTGTGCCGCCACCAAACAGAGTACATTAACAAAAAAAATGATCATATTATTATAGCTGTATTAGATGCATATAATATATCCAGTATGATTTATTAAAAAATAGAAAGAAAATAAAGCAATTTATATAAAAACCCAGGTAAAATATACTTTATAAAATGTTTGTATTGAAATTTCAGTTTGTTATTTCTACTAGTGAATAAATGTATAGAAACAACAAATATTAAAATAAAATACGATTTCCTGCGTAACGCATTCTAAAATTATTTCAGGATTTAATATCTTTTGTCCTGACGTAGCTGTGTAGAAAAAATGGATTGAATATTAGCAAGTGTAATTTTTATGAGATAGAAAACCAACTTACTAACACGTAGCGGATAAATGATTGGTTTTATCATTAGCTAAACATATTTAATCACTAACAATTTAGACACTGATTTCAAATCATCAAAGAAAAATTTCACAAAATAGTTTTTATGCTGTTTTACAAACATCATCTCTAAACTATAATGGCTACTGCAAAGCTATTTTTTTATTTACCGTTGAGATATTTTATAAGGAACAAACTCAAATAAATTATCTTTTTCTATTATAAACGAACAGATAAGAGAGAGAGAGAGAGAGAGAGAGAGAGAGAGAGAGAGAGATCTTCACCTGGAACAATACACACTGCACCTGTTCCCAGTTTGTTTCATAACTTTTGTTTCTTTCACCGTGCAGCTGGCTTGTTCATCAAGATAAAATAATCATTTTCATATTCAAAATCATTCTGTCGCTTCAAAAAGAATGTATGGAGAAAATCAGAAAGATCGATTGTCTGTTGACTATTCGACTCTTTTCTATTTTTCCCCATTTCATTGGTTCATACTGATTCCATTGGAATGAAAATGATCGAAAAACTATTCCGCAATCTGTGTTGTCATCTTTAGTTTTGGGTTCGCCTTTTCCCAGGGCAACATCATATATACATTGACAATCATTGGTGTTTTTGTAGTTAACAGAAAAATAACAAATGTCATTGTTCTTCTACATGACTACTGACAATAAAAACTGAATAATGCATAATGATATATGATTATATTGTGATATAATATATTACTGTTTTTATCAGCTATTTTATACACATATCTCTTTATGTTTCCCTCACCTTTCTCTCTTCTATACACACCCACACATACAATGTAGGGTACACTTGGAACGTGTTCAAAATAACATCGAGAACAATAATGTATACTCAAAACAAAACCGTCATAAAGAAAATGTTGCATTAGAATGCATCCATGAATAAAAGAAAAGAAACATATATTGCAGCAAAAATAGTAAAATCAGTAATAATATAATTAGAAGCGATGCAATATTTGAGGTCAATTCGGCCTCATCAAATATAAATCCATAAAATACTGGAAAATAAGTGTTTGTTCTTGTAAAGGAAAGAACGTGTACAGGTGCGTAATATAATTTCGGCGAATGCTAGCTAATATGTTATTAGAAGATAGGTAACAGTTATGCATAGTAAGTCTGGAAAAATTGATTCCGCCATATAAACATAGTATGATCTGAAATATAGAATTTGTATGTTTCGTAGATAATGAACGGGAAAGTTATTTTAAAAACAGTCATTCCATACAATTTAATTAAACATAACATAAAACCAAGAATATTAGATCATTGCAAAAATCTTTCTCAGATCTGCAAAGCTAATATAAATTGTCCACAGCTTGGAACTGGCGTTAGTTTTGTTGCCAAACATAGGTGTGTTCTAGATCCATACTTTACGTTATTCTATTATCACTCAGACTTTGTTGAAAGTTGATTATATTTCCATACATTAATTTTTAAAACATGGCGAATGAAAAGATGAAATTCTGCCATGTAAATCTCTAAAGTCTTCGGAGAGAAATTAAGATTAGATCAGGCTCCAAATTTTCGGAAGATCAAGTGTTCTGACAAATTTATTTTGGATGAATGTTTTTAACCTCACTGATCTAACACGATCTGGGAGAACTTCCGGTATCGATGAAAGAACACTACAGGCATTCATAGAGTATTAACCCTACATTTCGATGTAATTGATTATTAAAATTTTGAAGATCAATATCTCAGCAACCTTTCACCATTTAAAGGGACTTGCGTACTTTTTTCAACTCGACTCGTGGTTGCCACATTCTCTGACGAAAAATAAAACTCTCGTTCTTGTTTCTGCAGATATCTTTCTGCTGTTACGCCAGAAAAAAGCCATTCTTGGGCAGCTTTTTTTCTATGCGTTGAAAAAGAAAAGAATTATGATAACGTTTGAAGAAAACGGAACAGGATACAAGGTGGGCATATATTCAATGAAAGTGTTACTGTCGTTTGCTTGGACTGTAGCGAGATAATTCACATTGAGCTTCTTCGAGCCTGTGAAAAAATAACTGCAAATAAGTAATTCAAACATTCACAACGGAGATACTCAAGAAAATAAAATCGAATAACTGTCATCACGAAAAGCTCCGCCGCGACAACACAAGGCCACATGTTCCGAACCTGACCTTGCAGAAGATTAAATCTTGACAATGGGGAAAATCTACTGGAAATTCTGCATTCTGGATTTTCATTTTTTTTTCTCTACTGAACAATTTCAATGACAAAACAATATGGAGTCAGTTCACAGCTACATAACAACATTCTTCCAAAAGAAAAACATATTGTTTCCACGACAATGATATCCAAATCATGTAGGTTTGGTTTGTTTTACGGCATATCAATCGTAATTGGTTATTTAAATTCAACAATTTTCACATTGATTTGTATGAAAAGAATATATATTCTATGTAAAAAAAGATAAGTTTGTAGATTAAATTTCATTGACTTAATTTTGTAAAGGGGGTTTTGTTGGGTCAGATGTATTGATGTAATTTTCTTTTAAATGTATTGTTGGTATGTGCGTTGTGGTGCAGTGGATATCGGCTCGGAACGAGAAATCGGGGTGCCGAGTTCGAATTCCAGTTGAATTCCTTGCATTCACTTACGAGCAATACCTTGGGAAAGGTATTAATCCGGCTCTTCCTTCCAGTTATGGGCTACATAACAGGACTGATTGGCTTCTATAGCCTTGGCTGGCAACCATTCTGCCGCAGCAACCTACTGCGGGATAATGTTCTGCCCAGTCACTCATGTCTCTTTCGAAACATGATCGCCCAAGCGTGTTTCACGTATGGCATTTAACAGATTGCTAGTATGTATTTTTTTTTTCAGAAATATATTACTGATATTAAATTTTCTTTTAAACATCATATGGTGCATATATTTTTCATTCAAATGTGTATTCATGGAATTTTAAATATATATTTTTTTATTATTTTGACCCTAGTTTTGGGCTTAACTATATGCCAAGAGCTGGGACCTTAACTGGTGCTACCACCCTGGGTCAGGTTGGAACTGGTAACAACAGAAATAGATCAGCTGTTTCATGATCCGGATGCAGCAACTCAATGACTCAATCTTGTAAAACGATAGCAGACTTTTGTTAAAAACACAGTTTATAAACTCTTTTTTCTTTTGTAATAATGTAAAATTTTGCTTTAAATTTCTGATTTAGTAGTAACTTTTTGAATGATCTTATATAGAAGACGACGTAAAGAAGACTCAGAAAACAGAAATACAGTTATTAAGAACAGAAATAAGAATGGAAAAACATATAGTAAGTAGATTCAAATATATGGTAGATTCTAAACGTTAATTCACAAATGAAATTTACAATAAATGTGATTTAATAATAAATAAAATGTTATATGTAAAATATAATTCAGCATGCAAAATTAGATATTGAAGAGATCCCGAGAGAATTACAAATAAAAAGTTTCGTCATTGTCAGACACAATCTTTGCAACAGAAGATAAACAGATGAAAAATGGTCAATAGTAGACACAAAAAACAACTGCAGGATGTCCAACAGAATAAAGTAAAAGTAAAGTGGTAAAAAAGAACGACTAAATATCAATTACAAGAAAACAGAATATATGATTGTAGGCAAAAATGACAGCCCAAATACAAATTACAAATTGAAGATACCCATGTTATGAATGTTATAAAAGTGGAGGGAAAATTTAAAAAAGGCACATTTGAATTGTATAAACATGCCTTTGACAAGTTAAGCACTAAGACACATGCATTCTCATTAGAAATGTAAAAGGATATATTAGTCATGACATATGACAGTCAATGACAGAAAATCCTCTCTCTGATCAAGAAAACTTGGGGTAACAGAAGCTTTGTTCTATAGAAGGTTGCTGAGCATTCCATAGACTGGTCATGTGAGCAACAACTTTAATTAATACTTAGAACAAGATAGTTGAACTTTCTGAGAAAAGAGTGCTTGGAAAATGTGATACCGTCAGATGGTAAAGTTAAAAAGTTAACAGTGAATAACCTACATAACGAGCTTATATAAGTGTTTGACAGAACTCAAGTTAGGAGATGGAAACAGAAAAAATCGGTTCAAACATCTAGGCTATTTAATGAAGAAATATTTTTTGCAGAATTTGAAACTCGTAAGATATTGACAGCAAGAAGTTCAGAATACATTCATCAATAAATTACCAAACCGATTGTGGAAGTATTTTGGAGAAAAGTATTAGAAAGTATAGGAAAATGAAAAAAAATGACCGTGCATTACTAAGAATAAAATGATGTAGATAAACACGAACCCTAACATTATGGAGGAAACCACATAAAAAAAGTAGAATAATAAAGAACATGTCCCAAAATTATATGGGAAACAGAACTTCAAATTGAATCTCTAATTCAAAAGGCATCATCCATGTGTAAATATATAACGTTGTAAATCGTACCACATCAACGAGACAAATATGTTTAAAATCAGAAATATCTTGACTAATCTAAATCATCAAGAAAGCAACACATTTCAAGATGCAATATGTTTTTGAAAATAATGTGCATTGAGGATATCTGCTGTAATTTCACTGAAGGTGAGCCATCAATTATTTAAGGTATAAAAACTAACGTGTGAAAAATGTATATTACATACAAACATACACATGTGCATTGTCACTGAGCAGAAAAAAAAGCAATAAACAGAAAATCAGAGAAAAGTTTTGTAAATATCTAGAAGTTATCGGGAAAATAACGAATTGTAGAATAAGGGGAAGGTGATAAAAATTCGGAATTATGCCGATCAAGAGAAGACAATAATGACTGAAATGATTTGTAATGAAACAATGTGAGGTTATATTCATGAAAATATTTTTTCTTAAATGGTACATCAGAAAGAGGATATCCAAGAATATTCATAGTACATGACAACCCAATGGATTCTTTCTCTCCTTATTTGAATCATCTTAGTTAATACGTATGAATAGTTTGTAGGGGAGATCAAAGCTGGGGATTCATATCCGGTAAACTTTCTAAATAGAATTTAAAGTCAATAAGGAATCATTGTTCTAAATGTTTATCTGCCATGACACTTCAATGTGTACTGAGTTCATTCTAAGTTGAGGCTAATATATATCTTGCAATGATTTTACTCTAGAGTATCACGTAAATCAGTTGCGTCATTTTTTTACATGGACAATAACTTCTTAGTAACCAGTAAAATATTCACCTCACAAAGAATGTAAATTTTCCTTTGGCCTAAATATGAAGAGCTGATCTATCCAGCTTCATGTACAAGACAGAAGGGTATTGTTATGCGGAAACACATCTATTTCTCAGATAATGAACTTTTCCTCTTATATTAATAAGAGGTAACGGAAAGTCTTTGGGAGTTCTTTAAACTTCTATTGGAGTTCAGTATAACTATTAGGCAGTTGATATTAGTCGACAGTTAGACCAATACTAAGGAGTCCGCTTTCAGTTGAAGATTTCCAAGTTCCTAACATTTTGGGTATGTTAATTCGATTAGCAACCGACATAGCATGATTATAAGCTTCAGTACGAAAAGTGCTTCACAACAGATATATATACATGCCGCGTGATAGAAAACACAAAGAATAACATATAAACTCGCAAGAATGTCGTTGACATTCGGAGAAGTTACTGAAAGTGACACCGACACTCATAGATATAAACTGATGAATCTAGGACGTTAATATAAAATAATATTTCTGTAGTTTTATGTATAAGCATGCTATGATCATTATCACACACACACACACACACACACACACACACATATATATATATATATATATATATATATAAAACTAAAAAAAAACTCCAATTCCGCAATTTCGTCAGATGTCAGCAACTAACTAATAATTTTCTTGTTTTCGTTATATTTCTTCTAAGAAATAAATTATTTTAGGCGTTACTTATTGTTCGTAGGTTGATTTTCCTAATGAGTTTAGGGAGAGACGTTTAGTTTCATATTTTTATTCTATCTAACAGTATATTTTTCAATTGCATACTCGCCCAACCACTGAAAGTTACATTTGAGGTAAAAGAGAGATATATATGTACATTCTTGCGTGTCAAACGTTTGAATAAACCATTTTAAAAATCAACACTATCACATATATAAACACTACAGTAGGGAATTAGTAAAGGCATTTTCCAAACCATTTATATAATAAATCATTCAAACAAAAATTAAGATAGACATATAGGAATCATTTATATGAAACTAAGTTAGCCAGCTTGGCATGTTAGTTGTGTGTTAAAAGAAAAAAGCTAATAATTTCTATAGTGTTCACAAGGTAGATGCTGCTTGATTTTTGTTTCATTCTTTCAAAAGGAAGAATATCCAAGGGACACCGATGTACGCAATAAATAGGTCAGTTTATTGATCAAATTTCGAGGAATGTTCCCATTGTATTTGTGCATTCGTTGAACACGTCCAAACGGAAAGGCAATGATTCTGTTATAAATTAAAACTATGATCGATAGTATCATGTTGGTTTGGGAAATGCTGACAAATGGACGCAATCATCTTGTTTGCAGGTAAACTTTTTTTTTCTTATTCTATTTTTTAACACTAGTTTTGTCATTGGCGTTATGTATAATATCAATTATTTTGCTTTACATACTGACGTTTTTGATTTTTTCTCTCGAATTGGTTGTTTTCGTGATAGCTCTTTATGCGTGTAAAATATAAATTCGAAACCTATTAAAGTGAATTGTTTTCTAAATATACTTTTTGGAAATGGTAGTGATTATGTAAATTTGAGAAACACATTTCACTATTTAACGTAGTAATTATCGTTGGGGAAGTGCAAGATATGGTTAATCCCTTATCAAGGAAAATGTATTCAATTTCACAAGAATTTGCATATAAAGACCGTGATTTCAACTCGTTTCATATCTTCCCAGTTATTAGTTAACAAGAAGGTTGATATTTAACCTGCCTGGGAGATTACTAAATTTGACAAGCCTGCTTTATGAGCGTATATCTCTTAATTGTCTAAGATTCGAGAGTCCACCCTGAGGTAAAAAAACCAAAACTTCAGTTTAAGTCTCTAACAGAGGTCATAGATATACAAATATTTAGTAATTCATCTCAAACCATGTAATCATATTATTACCACTTATCTTCCCATTGAATAATTTCGTCGGGGTGAAACTTTTACATCATCAAATATGTGAGGCTCATAAATTCCTACCTAGGATTGAACCCTTGCTTAGAGAAGCCAGAGAGTTCATTGCGCCAGAAGTAACAGAACCCCGTGGTCTTATCGGGTGTTAGATTCATAGAATTTTACTTAACTCGTTTGATCAACCAGTAAATGGCATTGTTTGGACTTAATAGACAGCAATCTATTCTAGTCAAACATTTCTATTAAATTAGAAGTTGGATTTCCAGTTGGTGAACTAGAAAATGATGTTTTTCGAAAGTGGGTTGAACTAACAAAGCTGAAGCATAGATTGGCTTGAAAAAATCTTTCATTCCCTTGATTTTTTTCTTTACCTATTTTAGTATTTCATTAGAATTTATTTCTGACCTGGTTCAATTCTTATTGTGGTCGATATTTCCGGAATGTGACTTCGTCATGTTATTGGTTTGAAGGAGGCGATACCAAAGTGGAACAACTTTGGAAATTACATGAAACCATTCCCGTGTTGATTAGGTCTTGTAAGTGAAATTGAGTAAACCGGATTCTTCGGGAGACGTAAATGAACTTGCTGGCACGAAGACACATATAATCATGAGTGAGTATTTGAGAATCTTGGCCTTATTCAGAGTGTTCTTCACTCTAGATAACGCGCTCTTTTTTAATTTATGTCAACTCAGCACATCTTCAGTAATAAAACACAGGTTGGCTACAAATGAGCCTGTTTGGGCAGACGCAACGACGATTAGAGCCACCCTTTTCAGCATCCATACTTGCCGATGAGTGGGTAGCCACTAATACTTAACAGCAAATGCACTGTACTTTTGAATGCGTCGGATTAAATCTGAGGAAAAAGAATGTTGTTTTTGCTCTAACTAAATTTTGTAGTAAGTATTGCATTTCAATGCTTTTTCAGAAACAACCAATATACGTACCATAATTAGAACTACTTTAAATACATATCACATCATTATTCAAAATAAAAGAAGGTTCATATTCTGAAAAATGTTAGTCACTAAGTTATAGCATATATGTTTAGGTCTGTGTTTGTAATATCCTGTTTGCAAATCTATAATAATATAGTAAAATTTGATAAATTAAATATGTTTCTGGACAACATTGATTCTTTAAATTATGCAAGAGTTTATTCGTTCAAATTCAAAATAGGTAAATGTTTTTTCCGCCCGAAACTGATTCCCCGTAGCTGATATTAAAATAACGAATCAATGCTAAATCTGTTTATTTCAAAGGGAAAATTTAAATTGACAGGAAAAGAAGTCATAGAATAGAAAATACAAAAAAATCGAACTGACATTGATGTTTTCTGACTGGAATGAGTTATAATGTGGTACTTTCATTAAATAAAAGTCATATCTTGATATAAGCCTGGTGGCAAATAACTGTATGTTGATGGCGGTCAGCAGGGAAATGCTAATCATTTATAAATTTTTGAAAGAAAATTATTCTCACTTCGATTTACATGTGCTATCAATTTAATATTGCTGCTGCTGTAGATTCTCAATTCCTGGGGGTTAATGCTATCCGAGAGTTCATTTGATTGTTTAATGCAAATCTCCCTTGTTTGATACAGTCGGGTCTTGGAAGAGCTGTCTTTTCAGAAACTCAATTTGGTATGCACTAAGCGAGCAGCAATTAATATGTTCCATTACAATTCATAAACTATTTCTGTTAAGAGTGTTTTATTTAATCTTGTCGGTAATAGAAGTTTCACAAGTCCAGTAACTGTTATTGGTCTTTCCAGTACTAATTGAGGCTTCTTTTTTAACGTATTGTTCGAAGTACTGTTGAATGTCAGTATCTTGATTATATTATCTCTAGTATTATATACTATTCCTTTTGGTTGATTCATTATGTATATGAAATTCATTATGGAAATTACATTATGCAAGCATTGAAAGATTTTCTATTTTCTAACTTTGTGATACAATGAAACTAAGTTAACATTTTCTACTTTTGTTTCAAAATTTCTATGATCGTCAATATTATGCTTCTGCCAACAATAAATCGTGATACTGAGGTAATTCTACTTAAGATGATACCCAATCTAATGGGTTTAGGGATTACTGAAGTACATCCAAGCGATTTATGTATCCCATCTCCTATCTTGTCATTTACACTTACCATGTTAGCGAGCTTGTCTCTGTGACTAATTTTCTTACACAAAGAGAAATAATGTTGGCATGATTTATAGGTAGACAAAATATGAATATTTTTAAGAGTCAGATTAGATCGAAAATGGGCTGCTAATACCGTGTCCGAGCTGGAGCTCTCAGTGGCTTCACTTATATTTTTTTATAGTCTAACCAGATTTCATAATGATTAGTTATGTTCAACTCTTATTTTCAAACATTTTTCCAAAGACGAATCGTTGCAAACCTCTTGCTGATCTACTACTATTTCCTTAGAAAATATCCAGATCAACTTTATTCCTTAGTGCCAAACTCTTAAACAGTGACGGAATATACCACGTACGGTCAGCCATAAGTACCTCATTCTATTTGCATTCCATTAGTAAGAACGGAGTTGCATACTGTTTCAACCGTTGAATGGTTATTTGTTGAATTTACTATACAGAGGATGAATTCCATGTCACTATATTCTGAAACACATAAATTTTATGATGAAACTTTATTTTTTCCACATATTAACATAGAGTCTTAACACTTATACAACATATCCTTTTTGGTAATCCACTTCCTTGTTTGGCTCTCGGGCCTTGTTTATGGTGGACTTTTGAAAAAAGTACTTATTTCGTTTTTGAGAATTTGTGAATATATTCCCATTACAATTTATAATAATCAACATGGCTGAATTATTCAAATGCTTCAGGCAAATTTTGCACTACTTTTCCAGTCATTTCTACACTCAGTAGACGCATGGGACTGCAGTCAGCGTTGCAACAGCGAAAGTTTACAGCAGGTTACGAGTTACGAATCACATACTTTACAAGTTGAACGAAGAATTAAGTTCCATGACCCAGAGAAATAGAGCAATTTATGTTAGGCCTCGAGGTCGTATGATTTCTGTTGTATTTCTAGGCGGTTTGCCGAGCCAAATGAATAGTTGCATACGGTTCGACGAATTATTCAGAATGTATGACTGATCAAATTCTAACTGCTCTTAGCAGCTAGGATCTTCGCAAATGTCCATATATTTTAATTCAAGTTTTTGTTTCACATACGAAGTTCAAAGCATTCCAGATGTGAAGCAGGACTGTTTCTTGTCTCAGAAAATAATTAGGAATGAAGTAATATAATTGCCACGTAAATATTTGAACCTGTATTCCTAATTTTCGTAAAACAATAAGTTTAAAAAATATTCTTAAAAATACATGAAAGAAATGTTCGTAATTGTCAGGGGATAAAAGGCTAACAGAAAACGCATGAAATCAAATTATTAAATAAAAAAATGAAATTTCAGAAAGCAAGTTTCAAAATTAAAAAAACATGATTTGATTATTTTAATTGAAGACAGTTACAAATACAATTTGCAAAGAGTGAAAACTAAAAGAAAAACAGTACGAAAACAGATGCAACCGAAAAAGAGTGGATGAAAGGCAAAAATGAAAAATAAACTCGAGTGAAAGGTCGAAGGGTTGGTGATGAAATTAAGCCAGGGCCAATAAGGTGAACAATGCAGACGGTCAGAACGAAAATAGAAATGACAATTTGTCAGCTTTGGCGTTCAGGACGAATAGATTTCAGTAGATATTGATGTAGAAAATGACTAGAGCTTCATGATTGTAGCACTGCAAATTTGTGTATGAATGTTTGCTTATATATATATTTTTTTCTGTTCGGAATAAAGTTCAAATGGTCAAAATGGTCTCGAAATTGTAAACGAAATTTGAAATTAATATTCTCAAAAATACCTGGCGTTTACCTGCTAAAATAAAAAAATGGTTAACGCGATAAATATGGTCACATGAGACGTGTTCTGCTTGTTATGAAATATATCATTAAATTTGCATGATTGGTGGTTGGTTACTTAATAATAGACCACTTCTATTGTATTCAGGTGTGTAACTGCTAAATTTTATCAAGGCATAGTATTTCTTTATAATTTAGATGTTTAGACAATAAATAACATTCTATGGAAGAAAATAATAGAAATAAATGCTGTCGATAATGTACCATAATATAATCTTCCATAGATTTTGAATCCTTATTTAGGCTTTTGCTAATCTGTTTTCAAAAGAAGGACATTGATTTTTTATTTAAGTACGTAACACATAAATAGGAAAAGTTGAAGATATTAATGTATATATTTTCCAAAAATATTTTGTGAAAAAGTAAAAAATTTAATCAATTTAACTGAGATTCACAGAGCTCTCCGGTCACAGTCATTTTCATATATATATATATATATATATATATATATATATATATATATATACATATCCTAATGAATATTTTTATAGAATCATTTAATTCTGAAATGACATTTCAGGCGCGCGCATATTAACACACACATACATATGTATTCCAATGATTCAACAATATAAGATAAAGAACAAATAAGGAACGTATATAAATCTAGCCAGTTTTATCTTTATTACAGCTTCGTCAGAGTTATAAAAAAAACAGAAAAATACGGAAACTTTGACATTTTTAAGTTTTGTTCAGGCCTATCCATTTGTCAGTCACTGATTATGTGATTTAAAACCGTAAATAATGTATATAAGTTTTAAAAGTTTCTGTATCTCTAAGCGGGCCTATATGTCTGTCTAGTAGGAGTGTTTCTAATGTTTTCCGTGTTGTGTGGTTAGCCGGCACAGCTGGGGTGGCACTCCACTGTTGTGGGACTGAATTTTTCAGCATGTATTCTTTGTATTAGATATTTTAATTTTACTATCGTTTCTTCCCAAGCAAGGTAATACTGACACTGTTGTGCCGGGATTTCCAAACAGAAGAGACGGATGGCAAAAAAATGCAATAAGAAGCATAATAGTTGATAGTATAGAAAAGTCAAAAAGTGGTGGGAGTCAGGGAAACAGAAGATGGTAATGGACGTTGCATCTAATATTTTGTAGCTATCTAGGAAGTATATGGAATAGGATTCCACAGTCGGGAAGTGCGAGGAAAAACTGCTGGTGTAGAATATTTGCCTATTTTAATGGTTAAATGGTGGGACCGGGTATATTGATGAGGGTAGATTTGAGCTGAAACCATTAAAATACTTGTAGAAAAGACAGAGTGAAACCATATTCCATCGGTGAGAATGTGGCTGAAAGCGAGAAAACAAATCAGGATCAGATACATTGCAGATCCCTCTTTGGATTGTGTCAAGAAACAGAGATAAACAGCACATGTACCTGACCAGTTATCGCAAGACTGTCCAATGCATAGACGAGTGGTAGATTTATAAATAGGCAAGATAGTTTCGGGCGCGAAAAAATGTTGTGCCGTGATAGTGACCCAAACTTCTTAGCAACAGATGTTGATATTGATTCAATGTATTCATTGGAGATCAGTTGAAGGAGTGAAGCCATGTAGGTGCAGTGGTTTGTTTTTCTTGTTATCCATATTACTGGATAGTAGGAATGATGCCCTATGGTGGTTAAAGGTCGGGATATTCATTTTGAATACATTAAAATGTCCAATCGATTTCTTACCCCGATACATCATAGATTGTAGATCCTTTTCAAGAGCAGAGTCTAGATCTAATTTGTCAGCCTACGCAGATTATTTCTTTTTGAGGTTAGAATAGATGGTGACTTAGGATCTGACTACATCAGAAAGATCATTGATTATTATCAGCAATACCGTAGAAACTAGGAGAGAGCCTTCAGGTACAACCACGTTTACATGAAAGGGTTTGAAAATATATCCATTCGGAACAACCATCATTTTACCTATTGAGAAGAATGATTGGATTAAATCGAACAATCGTCCAGTCATAGAATGCCTCTGTAGCTTACGCAAAAGGCCAGCATGTCATACTCTATCAAACGTTTTGAGATCTCCTGGGCAAAATCCCGGACTTCGCTGTTCTTATCAAGGGGCTGATATATGTACTCGGTGATGGTTGCTAGAACAACAACAGTAAATGGATGCAAGTTATATTTTTAAGAATCGAGTCAAACAAAAATTGAAATATAATGTTTTAGGCGTATGCCTTAAAGCTGGTAATATTAAACTTGCAAGGTATGTTTTTATTTAGTGTGACATTAATCAACTCAAAATCATCTCCAGTAATGTTTCAATGCTATAGGTGCGTTTGATTTGTTGTCTAAAAGGAAATGACTTGTGCTCGGAGATGAGTGTTTTTACATCATAGTATATCTTCACCACTTGAAGATTTTTGCCTTGCAAACAATTTATTTGGTGTTGGATTTGTTTTCCTTGCTTATTATCCCTACAAATCTTTCGAGGGTCGTGGTAACTATCTTCGTAATAACAAAATTTTGAAAGTCGAAGAGAAATCAAGATGATTTTTTTGGAAATTTACTTAGAATTTTTTGACTTTGTGAATTTTCAAGTACGTTATTTAGCGTTGAGGATAAAATCATGCGTTTAGTAGAGAAGTAGAAAAGGTTTTACAGTATATTGCACAGTTTTATTTAGGCAATTTGAGCTAGATACCTTAAGAGCATTGAAATAGAATTAGACGATTAGATCAGATTGTATTCTTTGGCTGTTTTAAAAATAGTAGTTGATTAGTTCATTTATGCTATTAGTTTTCTGGTAAAAATTAAAGTTGAATTTCTTATTGTCGAGGAAAGGTGAGAATTGTTTAACTGAAAGTCGTGTGTTCATTCGAAGGTAGATTCCCCCTTATTGAATTTCATTACTGCAAATAGGTTGGTGTCTAGGGACAATAATGAGTCATTTACATTTCTTATTAAAAGTCAGGCAAAAAGATCCCTGATATGTTAAGCCGAATGTTTGATTGTAGAAAATATTGTTTTAAGAGAGATAATGCTTAGGGATAACTTTACATAATTTTAGAATTACTTGACAAGTATAGGATGATTTTCTTTGAAGTTTTAGTTTGTTTCTCAGCTTTCTCTAAAGGGTATGTTGGTTCATAGCGATGGGATGTCTTACCCGCCATAACCATGGTTTCCGAGTTTATGTTTCGTATTTTCTGGATTAAGGCAACAGAACATTTGATATATGTTGATTTGATGGTTCCTAAGAAAGTGTGTGCAGTGTATAATATATCAGGATAAACAAGCGCAACTTTTGTCCATGATCTAAATTTAGAAATAAATATTTCCCTTTTTTATTATTTAATTATTTATTTATTTGGTTCAGTTCTTTATATTCGTTTTAATGTTGCACGATTCTGTTGCCAAAAGATGTTCACTTCTCTTTCGCAATCTCTACAGCATAAGTTCTATTTAGGTCGTAATGATAGAATATTGTTTGTTTTATATAACAGGGATAATCGCACATGCTCTTACGTTTGTGGATTAATGTACCAAGTAATTCGACGTTGCTTTTTGGTTTATGACTGTTTAGGCAACCAAGTAAATGTAACCCGGAATTAATGCTAATGAGTTGTGAGCTATTTTCGAGTTTTTATTAATCAATCTGCTCGCATATTGTTAAATTAAAGGAGTCTTTATTACTCAAAGTCCATTGTCTAACTGGTTCTCAAAGTTTTCTTACCATCATTTTTATACTAGGTGGCGTGAATCCGCGCTTTGGGAGATAATGTTTAGTGACAACAGCCGATCTTGCTGTAAGTTTTATTGTCTGGCTTATGATAATTTGATTTCTGATTTCGTATGTTCCTGTGTGAGAGAAGATAAATGTCGTAGAGAAAGAAAGACTGATACTTCATTGGAAGTATATTCGTTTGGTATAAATTCGAATGTAGTGAAAATTTGCATAAAGTTATATATTCAGTTTATATTTTTATAATGATTTTCTTTTAAAGTGTAATCCTATTTTTCTACCGCGATATTTCTTGGTAAATTCATCATCAGACGTAAACAACGTGATATCTATCTATCTATCTATCTATCTATCTATCTATCTATCTATCTATCTATCTATCTATCTATCTATATAATGTGTATGCGTATGAATTTTTATCTAAAAATAAATAACACAATTGCATCTTAGTTATTTCACAATTTTCTTTTTTGGTTTATTTTTTTGTATAAATTATATAAAAGATTTGAATGTTACTTTTCATTAGAAAATAATAAAGAGATAATTCCATACAATGAACCTTACGAGCTTTTAAGACTTTATTGAATATATTGAATTGTCGTTCCAAATTCATAATCGATATAAAAAGGCTAGATAGCAGTCAATTCTGAAGAGGGATTGATCATTTAAACTTCATGAAATGCGTCAGGAAGTACACAGGCAAATTGCACTTAGAGAGCGATTTATAATAATGTAATGACATAAAAAATCATTTCGACTTTTCAGGCAGAAGACATACATTGATGTGGTCTTTATATTGGTGAAACTAAGTCGAAGCTAAACACTGTCTCGACTCATTGATTTTCGTAGCCTTTCTCATCAATACGTTACAATTTGATGTTTCACTGTATATTTAATATACCACATACACTTCTGGCAGTATATACGATTATGTTATATCGCATGAATGATGCGTTAAAAATATCCTTCAAAATAAAGAATTCAAAAGTCTCATGATACGCGAGTACATGCAGAAACTTATACTTTACTTGCATAACTATTTTCATCTCACACACACACACACACACACACTCACACACACAATCACTCACTCTCTCACTCTCTATCTCTCTCTCTCTCTCTCAATCAATCAATCAATCAATCAATCACGCACTCACACAGCCAAGTTTTACCGCAGATTATTTATATAAGTTATAAGTATAACAGCTTCGTCCTCATGATAAAAAGACCAAAACGTAATGAATTAATTTCTAATAAAAAGAAAACTCTAACATTTGAAAACATCAGCTATTAACACAGGCACACTGTACTGTATTTTCGTGTAAAACAAGCCATTTCCACCATTCTAGGAACTTATATAAGCATCTCAACATTCAGAAGAAAATATTGATAATATCTAATAGAGTGGCTGAATTTGCTTGAATGTATAGAACATTTAGACTAAAATTAAACAATTTATGTTATGAAAAAAAAACATGAATACGAACACACACACACACACACACACACACACACACACACACACACACACACACAAACAGACACACACACACACAATCAAGTAAAAACCATATTTTCAGTACAATTACAGCCGTTTTTATTGAAACTCATAGTTTTAAAATTTCAACTAGGGGTTAAAAGTAATGTCTGTCTCTCTGTGCTTATTTGGGATATTTTTGGAGTAAAAATAAGGAATTTATAAAAATTTATCAAGTAATGTATTACTGCAACTGTGGTGCAGAATATTACATGCAATGATTCCGAGAAGAAAGAAGATCACGATACAGGGAGTGTTGGAGAAAGGATGAGAGAAAGATGTGAATATTTATGTGCGGGGAGTTACGTGAGATTAGAGCAAGGAGGAAGAGCAATAGACTCTGTTGGCTGCAAAAGGACGAGAGAAGTAGGCCAATTGACGTTGCGATTTAAATCTTGAGATTGTAGCATTTGGGAAAGTAAGAATACGGAAGAGAATTCTTCAGGTGGAAAGTGCAGTAAAAGAAACTGTTGAGAAGAAATGATGGTTATATTTGACTGTTTTGACTGCAAAATGGTAGAATTTACTACCTAAATATATATCCCTAGTGATTTTTTAGAGTTGACACCAGTGAGATGAGGTCGTAAGAGATTAACCCGTGAAAATATTTGTAGATGGAAATCAAATCACGTCCGTGAAAATGACTGAAGATGAGCTTCCAAATCAGAATCGAATACATTATATATCGCCCTTTGGATTTTATCGAAAACTCTGAGAATAATAACAGGAATGTCCCACCAAATATGGCAACAGCTTTCAATGTACTGACGAAAGGTAGATGTATATATTTGCAACATATATTAAACACACATGTATTTGGCACATATTTTGGTTCTTACGGAAAGTGAAAATAGATTTTTGGCAGTTTAATGTTTGGGCTGTAATATCTCTTTCATTTCTTTTCATTTTTTTATGTTTTTTTATTATTTAATTTTATGAAAACTAGAGAATGACAAGCAGGATATATGAACAGATTAATATTCTGAGAATGTGCAAAACCGGATTACCAAATAAACAAGACTTCAGCAGCGACAACCATAGGATAATATACGCAGGAGGCAAAAATAACGAAAAAGGAGTTGGCTTAATACTTGACAAAGGAATGAAGAAATGCGTTTTCAGAAAGTGTTCACCTGGTAAAACCTAAAGGGAAAACGGTAACATAACAATTCCAGTCGTTTATACACCAACGACGCAAAGCACTAAGAAAGAAAAAATTCTTTTTACTCCCCTCTAGACGATGCCAAGGCCCAATGTAAAAGCCAAGAAATTAGAATCATCATAGGAGATTTGAGTACCAAATTAGGGAAGAAGAGGGAAGGTATGACAACTGGCAACTTTTTGTTTAGGAATCCGCAACAAACGAGGAGAAAAAGAATCCAATGGAGTACTGCAAATGACCAGGTAATAACTAACACCTGGTTTCATGAACAACCACGATGTCTATGAACATGGAGAATACCTGAATATTACAGGAAAAACGAGATTAACTACATAACCATAAAGAGGAGTTTCAAAGATGCAGTGGTTCAAATCAAAGCCTATGAAAGCGCCGACTGTGGAAGTGAATGCATCGCAGTCGTGTGCAAACTAAAGGTGAAACTCCAGAGATTGAAGAAACCTAGTGCAGCACCAAAACTGAAATACGACGCACTCTTGGATGGCCTATACCTACAGAAAATATACACTAACAGCGTGAAAAACAAGTACGAAGAAGAAATTTGAAAAGGACACTCGAAATGGGACACGCTAAAGGAAGCAATAGTGACATCAGCAAACAACATTGTCCCAAAGGAAATCAAGCGCAAAAGAAAATTGAGTGGATTACTAAAGAGATTGTTGACATGATGCAAGGGATGCAGAAAATGATATCAAGACATGGAATGGAGTACAGGTAATTGCACATAGAAATCAAAAGAAAGTGTAGACAGGTTAAAAAAGAATGGCTCAATGACAAACGTGCAGAAGCAGAGAGATTGAGCAGGAATAATAAACCAGACATGCATAAAAAATAAAAGAACTGACAGGTCTTCTAGAGGATGTAAAACATCCAAGGATGGAACCATAATATTCGAGAAAGAGAAAATTCTCCAAAGATTAGAAGAATATCTAAACGATCTTTTCCACGACAAGAGGGAGCAACCGATAACACACAAAGATGAGGACGGACCGGAAATGATAAAGTCTGAATCTGCAATAGCTAAACTGAATAGAAACAAAGCAGTTGGACCAGACAGCATAGTCATTGATCTGCTGATAACTCTGGAAGAATATGGCATTGAGAAAATTACAGAAATAATAAATGAAATTTATAATAGGGGTGTAATACCAAATGACCTCAGCAAGTAGATCCTTATAGCACTGCCTAAGAAGCCAGGAGGAAATGAGTGTGGAACTCCACAGAATTATGAGCCATATAACAAATCGGATCGTCCAACTCCTGATGAATAGAGTGAGAAGCAGAATCAGGCCATATATAGGACAATAAAAGTGTGGTTTCATTAAAGACACTGGAACAAGGAACGTCATATTTATGATGAGGGTGCTCTCTGAAAAGTCAATACAAATGAAAACTTACTTCTAACTGTACTTTATTGATTATGCAAAGGCGTTTGACAAAATACGCCACAAAGAATCGATGGAGATGCTCGGCAGCCTTGACATATTTGGGAAAGACTTAAGTGTAATAAACAATCTTTGCTGGCAGCAAACCTTTTGTATACGCACAGTCAACGAATTCAGCAGATATACAAAGTTAGAAAGGGGCGCAAGTAAAGGATGTGTTTTTCAACTTGAACAACAAGAATATTTTGAGAAGCATACAAGATATGCCTGAATTCGTCACCGGAAGCCACAATTTAAATAATCTAAGGTACGCAGATCTTACAGTGCTGATAGTAAACACAGAATTGAAACTACAAGATCTTCTACAGAAGGTAGCTAAAGAGAGTGACAAGAAAGGACTACAAATAAACTGCAAGAAAACCGAATGCATGGTCATCAGAGTAAAGGGTAGCCCAATGTGCCAAATACAGGTCAGAGATACTTAAATCAAGCAAGTACAAAATTTAAATACCTGACAAGCGTTATAACAGAAGACGGAATGTGTGACACAGAGATCCGAAGGTGAATTGGCATGGCGAAGGAAGCATTCCAGAAGTTGAGTAAAGTATTAAGAAACAGGACAATTTCGCTCGAAACAAAGAAGAGAATACTAGATTGCTATGTGATGTCAGATTTTCAATATGGCAGTGAATGCTGGACAATATCACCGAAGATGAAGGAAAAACTTGAAGCAACTGAAATATGGATCTACAGAAAGATGCTGCAAATATCAAGGATAGAGCATGTGAGCAATGATGAGGTTTTGAAAAAGATGGAAATGAAAAGGAAGTTAATACTGAGCATCTGGAAGAGACAGATCAAGTTTCTGGAACATGCAATGAGAAAAAAGAGCTTGGAGAACCTGATACTAACAGGCTAGATAGAAGGAAAAATAAATAGGGGAAAGCACAGGATAACATATTGAAGAACGTGGTCAGGTGGATGATGGAACGAGGGTTGCATGGTGTAACAGAAGAAGGTGTGCTAAGAGCCACTAGGTTTAGAGAGGCGTGGAAAGCCATGATCGCCTGCGTCTCGAAAGGAAAGGGCACATAGAAGAAGGTCCTAGTCTTTGCTATGTTCGCAATTTTTCAGCCGTTCTAACCTCTGACCTTGTTCAAGTGATAAAAATTTGAAACCCTAAAATTGAAAACCTAATTTCTTTTACCAGGTTAGATTATTCTAGTTCCACGATTCATGCCTCTTCCAGATGTATCTGTATCTGTTATCTCACTTTTACTCAACTCTCGTGGTGTATTTTCTTTCATCTCTGCTGAGGACAAGTATTTAACTAACAAATCTTTAGATCAAATCCTCTGGATACAACCGCCATTTTTATTCGCTGGTCCATGTATTATTGACGGAACAATGTAAATATTTTAAATAATTACAATACTTCATCACGGAAATATAGACCAACATCAGCTTTCCCTTTTTGTTACATCTTATGCATACGAGATTAACCACTGGTGTCTGTTTCATTGTTTGTAAGATAGATTACGTTACACACCAACGTCGAATTGAACATATTTCCGCCGGGATACTTAAATTTTCTCTTGGAGACGTTTTAGATTATTCTCCACATTAAAAAATATTACAATATTTGAGGTGCTGCTTGACGAGATCCCTGGAGCTCTATAAAAATTTACTTACTGAATATTTCATATTTCACTGTATTTTATCAGTCTAGGGAAGATATTGCTGTGTTTCCATGGCTTTTCCCTGTTGGAATGTTGCATAAGTCAGGGATTAACCGTAGGCTTCTTCGCTCGGCGATGAATTCCCGAGAAGAATAGATTCCCGGCATTGAACACAGCAACAATAAACTCAGTCAAAAATGCGATTTGGGATTTAACGGTGATTTCCTTCAAATAGAACACGGCTCAGAAGCGAGCGTAATGTAGACTTCCCACGCATATATGGAACTAGAGTTGAAATAGTGTCTCGTTCTCTTGGCCTTTTATCCGTCAGGAAGGCTTGAGCGCAAGTTATTAACCCAAGCCTTACTCCATGGGAGAGATAATTCTTCGCTGTTGAGGACCCCTAGGACCAAAGTTAATGGTGAGGTTTGCATCGGAAATGCCATTTTAGAATTGTGAATTTATATAGGGGTACTAGTCAATGCGAAAAAATGTCAAGTTTAACATAGGGACTTCATACGTAAATTTGACTAGAGACCAAACTTAATGCAATCCGCTATGCAATTCCTTTTAGGTGGGTGGCGTGAAAATCCATGGATTTGAAACAACGTTACCTAAATAGACAAATATTTTAGTTGGTGGTGTCTCCCTTGCACTGAATTTAGTAGACATTTTAAAACCATAGAAAATGCACGTGTTTGAAAGTTATATAACTTAAGCAACCTCTTGCCATTTAAAATATAAACTATTTGAATAAAATTCTAATGTTCTGTTGTATTATCTATTAAAAAGTAACGGATCTTTATTCATACACAATTTGTATTTATCTCGATTTATATATATATATATATATATATTCGCTCTCAAAACCTGACTGAGCACTCTGGAAGAGTGGGGGACTTTGTAAACTGTAGCTACTCCGGCATATACGTATCGCTCATTCAGTAATGAATTAGAACATTCTAGCTATTGGGCGTGTTTATACGCGCAAAAAAGTCTGCCGATTTCTACCGGAGGCTCGTGGCCTAGGGGTAGAATTGCCGACTGACGTCGATGCGGTCGGGTGTAAATCCTGGGTTAGCAAGCGATCGGAGTCTAACTGTACTGATGAGCTGTGATACAGCGAAACAGATCAGTCTGCGGATGACTATATATATATATATATATATATATATATATATATATATATATATATATATTCATTCAGTTTTTATATTGTATGTGAGTGATACTTTAGTCTCGCTATTGACCTGCATACAAGTGAACGTATGGTAAAACACCAAAGTTTTCGGGGCATAGCCACAGGAATTTTTGGTAAGAATTTTGCAGTTGTAGTTCATTTAGCAGCCCGTTAAGACAACTAATTTCTAAATTTCTGATACCACTCTAGCACAAATATGTCCAATTATTTCTATTTAGCTATAACTGCTTGATTATATGAGGCATATGTTGGCAGCTTAGAGTTTACTTTTCGCCGTCTTTGTACCGAAACCACGGCCGTTCAACAGTTTTTTGTGAGTATATATATAACCATACTGACGCCAATTCGGTCGGGTTTCAATCCTGGGTTAAAAAGCAATCAGAGTCTAACCGTACTGATGAGCTGTGATACAGCGAAACGGATCTGTCTGCGGATGACAATATATATATATATATATATGAAATGAAAAATGAATATTCCTTCATTTATATTTTTATTTATAAAACATACAAGCCTTCCATCGACAAAACTACATGAAAAATCAAAGACACCCACACAGACAAACGAAATTCAAACGTGGAACTGAATCAAAATTGCTGAAAACAATGTTGACGCATGAAGACGTAATCAAATTTCGCAAGTCAGTGAAAAAGTTTTTCACAGCTGACAAATGTGACGGGAGTTATTTAAGCCTAGCATATAAACTTTCTGACCGCTTACCAACTGATTAGTCATCACTTGACTTATTTGGTTATAAACGATTCCTTGGATATCAGGAAAGCAAACTGATTTTGATATGTGGATTTACAAGCTTATTCGCCTGAAGAGAGTCAACTTTAAACTCGAAACAAGTGTAGCGACACAAATACCCCAAGGAACACTTAATATATTAAATGCAAGTAATAATAATAATAACAACGTTAAATATACACTTGAAACAAAATGTTCAAGACTCCTCGTACTTCTTTCTTTTTTACCAAATTCTCACGTTTGAAAACACCTATTTAAGTTTTTATTATATATATATATATATATATATATATATATATATATATATATGGAATTAAAAAGGATGATACCTAGTATACTATCCATGATAGAGGAAAAATTACCAAAACTAATAGGGGTGAATTTTTGTTTAATTTTTCACTTCTCCCTATTTTTATAATTTTATTCAGTAAACATGATTAGGAAATATGTCTTATCCTTTTAAATTCTAAAAGAAAATTGTGTGTCACACAGAAAATCATGAAATATAAATTAATTGGTTAAGAATTCTATCTGACGCAGATTTCTTTTAGAATGGCACTCTGACTTTTGCTTTCTTTGGTCAGTTGCTTTATGTTACTGGTTAATGATGAAAGACTTTATCAAACTTTGAACACGAATGGGGAATATCCGGCTATTTTTTGGAATATATAAAATATATTTATCAGGATTGGGCCTATTGTTTTTTGTTTTTTTTCACAATATGAAAAACTATTGTATTTCTGCATGAATTTTTAACTGATTCCTTCACTTTTATTGTCAAAACTGCATGTACAGTGGCCACTCTTCTAGATATTTTACACTGATGCACACGTCACCGACGAAATTATCCCTGGGTCTACTAATATTCATCAATTTTCAACTCCATTTCTATATTGATGACGAAACTGTTAATTTCTCTCTTAATAGTGAGTCCTAGCGATTCGATAACTTCAAATTTGCAACTAATCTAAAAAGGATTTATGTTCTAATAATTACTGGGACCAGGAATGCCTAAAAAAACGAATCGGCCATTTTTTAATTCGTTTTTTAACATTCATCTCAGGTGAGTGACTCATTTCCCGTTTTCAGACTAAAGGTATCAGCCAACATGAAGGCAAATAATTATATTGAATCGATTGTTATATCTGCAGTTAGGAATATTGATTCCGTACGTCCTGCTGAATTTTTTTCTCAACATAATATATATGACATATTTATAAGCCTTCTATTTCTTTTTGCTAGCATGTGCGTTGTGGTGCAGTGGATATCGACTCGGAATGAGAAACTGAGGAGCCGAGTTCGAATTCCAGTTGAATTCCTTGCATTCACTAACGCGCAAATACCGTTAGGAAAAGTGTTAATCCGCCTCCTCCCCCCAGTTACGGGTTAAAAACAGTACAGATTGCGTTCTACAAGCTTGGTTGGCAACCCGTTTATCTCAGAAAGTAATGACAACCTACTACGAGATAATCTTCTGCCCAGTAAGTCATGTCTCATTCGAAACCTGATCGACCGAGCGTGTATCACGTAAGGCACTTAACTGACTGATTTCTCTTTGCATAGGGCACCTCGGTTTGGTTTAATGGTTAGAAAGCAGGGCTCTATAGAACACGTTACAACTGAATAATGAGTTCGATCTTCACTAGATGCCCCACATTTTCGGCCTTGTACCATATCTAAGCGTTGCTTTGAAAATTTACTAATCGCACTTTCATTGAATAATTCTCTGACATGTTGTCTTATTTTCTAATATATATTTAAAAATTCTTGATAAAATTCAAGGAATATATTTGTAAAGATGTACAATGATTTATCAACTTTACTGTGCATAGCATAATTTAAAATAAATTTGCTCATTTATTTTCTGAAAAAATTTTGATTTAAAACCTGACTTAGCAATACTAAACGTCTCTGGAATATAAGATTGACATATACATCTCTCGAATATTTGATTTATATCTTAAAACTGATATATAACCTAAGTATTTCAAATATTTTTAGCACATCGCGAACGAATCAATGAGATAGTTGCATTAATATATAAGTAAAAACTGAAATGTAAATAAAAACAAACTAAACAATATTTAATGAACGGAAAGTACAAAACAAACGAAACAGAATCAAACTCATTCATGAAATGCGAAAGTAATAAAGTAACGATTAATAAAATTGTTCACCAAGCAATGTTTCTAATGTTACGTTCTCAATTTGGCGTCTTAACCCTAATTATACTGGGTGAGAAAATCTAAACAATGGTGAAAATTCTGCTGCCTATGAATCTAGCTTGTTTATTTGTTTCCAATGATGCTGTAATTGTTCGACAAGGCAATTTCCTCTCGTAGTTGTTATTCAAAACTCTAGTGCAAGACATAGTACATATATGATACAGATTTGAGAGGCTGTGAATACTGAAAATAAGCCCTTCAAAAAGTATAGCAATTTTCTAAACTTGGCTGAGATGCGGCACGAGAAATAATAAATTTCCTCTTATTCGGTATTTAATCCCGTGAGCACGAAATCAACCTCATCCCACTGTATAAAAAATTATAAAAAGTAAGGTATTTTTTAGCCAAGTAAGTTCCATGATGTGGGTCTGTGGTGCAGTTGATATCGGCTCGGTAAGAAAAATCGAAGAACCAACTACGAATTTCATTTGAATTCGTTGCATTCATTTACGCGCAACTATCCTCGGGAAATGTATTCCTCAGACTTTTCTCCCATCTATGGGTTAGATAACAGGACAAATTGAATTGTATAGCCTTGGCAACTTACTGCTGGAAAATATTTTTTCAGCGCATGTCACGTATGGAACATAACTGACACTACTATCTCTTTTGATAGGGGAAACACGCCGTAGAGTAACGGTTAGCAATATTGTCACGCTAGAACCTATTACAACTTCCTATTGAGTTTGATCTTCACTGGGCACCCAATACTATCTGTCTTGTGCTCCATGTAAGCAGCGCTTAGAATATCAACTATCTCTTTTCGCAGTATACCCTGATTTCTGAAATGTTTACGCTTTCTATGATAGATACATTTCACAATATAGGAATTCGAGTACATTTGCAGCAAAACTTTGGGTAGAACAATAATATAAAGCCAAGAAATATTATAATTTAAAAACAATTAAATGTGATGTATGCATGGTTGTTCAATTAAGCTTTCTTCTAAGGTGGTAATAGAGACAGCTCCACTGTTTATAAAATGGCACCTTGGTGCGATTCACATAGCCTCTAATAATAAAATCTTGCACCAAACCAGTGAAGATTTTCTTTTTACTTTAACATTAATATGACATTTAACTAATAACTTATACAGTTTGGTAGTACATCGCAAAAGTGTAAACGAGGTTCATATATAAGCATAATTCTGTATTATATTTTCTTAATAGAAAATACATAATCATATCAACCAATCATACCAATAAAAGTATAATGACAGTTTTGTGATAGTTCCGAATCGTTCACACTTTTTTTCTAATTCTGTTTGGCACTCTTCGGTAAGTTTGCTACATACTCAACGTTGCAAACATGTCGCTATTCTGTCGTAATACCCGAGGCAAATATTCAGCTCTGATCTTTTTGTTTCACTGTTCAGACATTTATAAATAAAGCAACACAGACAATCGAATTTACACATATTTATCTTGTATTCCTCCAAAGGTAAGAACCAAGTTCCGTTTAGATATGTTATTTCTCAAGAAAAATGCATTACCTATACATGTGTTATTGTCATGTAATGGACATGTTTACAATCTTTGGAGCTAGTAGTGACACAATGATTCATCGTGAATAAACAATAACTTATATCATAGGGTTGAAATATTTCAATAATCAATGGATATCCATATCAACGAATCAATAGTCACCTGATGATGGCTAGAAGCTACTTAGTCAATATGTTTTCTATTACAGCATCAATGCTAACGAGTATGGAAAAAGCAGTTCAAAATAATACAAAATTATTGAACAACTAAATTATGTATTATATTTCTGAGTGGATAATTTCTTGAAGACTGCAAACTTAAACTCTGCAAATCATCGTAAAATCCGTATCAATAGTATTTATAATATTTAGCTTCTACCATATTTTCATTTGTCTTACGCACTTCAACAATCATTTTTATAGTAACCTACTATTTTGAGTGCCTTGTGGTGCAATGGATATCGGCTCTGAACGAAAAATTGGGGAGCCGAGTTCGAATTTCAGTTGAATTCCTTGCATTCACTTACTCGCAAATATGTTTGGTAAAATTACTAATTCGTCTCTTTCTTTCAGTTATAACAGGACAGATTGCGTTCTGTAGTCTTAGTGGCAAATAGTCTACCGCAGAAAATAATAGCGACCTGATGCGGGATAATTTTCTGCCAAGTCCGACATGATCGACCAAGCGATCATGTCTGACTGGGAATTTAACTAACCACATTGAGTTTCCTACGAACATTGTATTGAGTGAACTATCGTAAAAACATATTAATAAACGGAGTATTGTTTTATAGTATTTTTTTTATTGTTTTATATCACTATAGAATTATGTTTGGTCAAATTATTTCGTCATACAAAATATGTTTTATGCTAGTGTATACCCAATAAAAGAGTGAAGAAAAAAAGTAAGAGGATTACTGATGTCTGTAATATGAATCTAAGTTAGTTATAATAAGTAGGATAGATAAAGTATAACTCTTAAGCTGAAGAGAATACGATATACCGCGCTTGGAAAAATCCATGCCGCTTGCTGTTGCTCAACGTAGGTGACTGCGTTGAACATTTTCCTTGCAAGTAGAGTATGTAAGGAGATTCAACTCTGTGGAGAGAAGACGGTGGGTCTTTGATGCACAAATCTCAGCTGATACAGCCAAAAGGTTCATCTGAACATTTCCCCGTAAAAGCAGAAATTGAGTAAATCTTGGTGTGTGATTTTTAATCTGTAGAAAATCTGTTGCGGAAGGAGAAATAATTCAATAACTATAAGACTACAAAACAATTTCCGTACTGTGTCAAAGATTGGAATATATGAATGCATTTCTGGTAGAATATTAAAAAAATAATTAGTGTAGCTTGCTCTCTCTCTCTCTCTCTCTCTCTCTCTCTCTCTCTCTCTCTCTCTCTCTCCCTCTCGTGGATATATCGTGAAAGAATACAATTTTAAACTCTGCTAATCGCCTCACAATTATTATGAATACAATTATAATATTTTTAAGCAACTCCACACCGAGAAGAAAGTAAGAATAATTACTGCACAGATAGCAAAATTTAAATGTTATGAAATAAAATTCCAGATTTACATACACAAAAATTCATTTTTTTTTCAATGTTTCTACTAAAATATTTGTGGAACTTTTTTAATGTGAAGCCTATGCCTGGTGTTTTTTTTTCGTGATCTTCTACAGTATTATACGTTTAAGATATTTCAAGACCTTCCGGATGGATTCGGATGAAACTAGTAAGTTTCTAAATATTTTTTCAGAATGTGCGAGTTAAGATGTGTTTTAAATTGTGGGTGTTTGTAATAAAATAATCGACAGGCTCCGTTGATGTCACATTATTTTATCTGAGATCCTATCGGTCTACATTGTATCTTTTATTCAGTTTTTCCGTTGTGCATTCCACATAAATTTGTTTAACATAATTGACCTTTTCTTAGTAGTAGTATTCTAATGTAAATGATTCTATTAATAATAAATTGAAACGAATAAAACGCCACCAGCGTGATGTTATGGTATAAAGCTACGGCGGTGATCTCGTTCTTTTTTGTTAGTTGATTCGCTACTGAAATGTAACAGCCTAAGGTAAATCTTATGAAACTCTCATGCTATTCTGTTTATTTCACGAAGCAGACAGTTAGCAATTTGCATAGATAACTATCCTTATGGGATTTAAGGGTTGAAAGATTCTGAATATTTTTTTCGGAATGTGCTCGTTAGGATGCTTGTTTAAATTACAGCAGTTTGGAAAAAATATTCGGTACATGATTTATCAGTGATCCTACCTATCTACATTAAATCTTTTATTTAATTCTTCTTTTGCGCATTCCACATAAATCAATTCATGGTTTTTAAATTGAGTATTTTATTTAAAATAGAAAAGAGTACACTTGTCACGCTCCGTAGAAATTGTGTTAATTATCTTTGCATTTTTGATAGAATTAACTTGACTTCTGTTGTTGCACAAAGAAGTGTGTTTCCTCTTCTTTGAGTGTTTTCAAGAGTACAACGATCCAAAACACTAATGTTGTTTTGAGAGTGACGCTTAAATTTGTTAAAATGTGTCTGTTTTAATTTCTTTTGAAAGAAAATGTTGATGTTGTAATTAGTTTCAATAATAATATTAAAGTTTTTGTTAGTAGTAATAATAGTAGAAATGTTATTATTATCAGTAGTAATATAATCATTATCACTTAGTAGTATTAATATAAGTATTATTCTTATACTACAAGTAGTAGCAAAGGACCCTATACTGCTGATCCGTCCCCAAAGTATCACCAGTCATGATGAACTTGAAGAGGTACCGTGTCATGACTGGCAAAAACTGATTAGATTCTGTGCTTGATCCGGTACGGGATAAAGATTCTGGGCTGTTTTACTGTTTTATTTGAAAAATTTAATTTTTGTCTTTCAAATGTGAAATACTGAATTTATTCTTCTATTTCATTTTACGTCTACACTTAATTTTGAGGTTGCCTTCCATTTTTGTAATTTCATTGTCAAAGCAATGAAGTTCATTGCAGTTATTCCTTCTCATTTTAATAATAATCTCTTGCTATTTGTCGAGCTGATGTTGCTGTTGCTTTGGCGCTGGTTTTCGACCTTTCACTGCCCTTTTTAACTTTTTTTTCTACTAAGGAATGAGAGGCCTAATTCACATGAATATGAAGTAAAAAAAATGAAATAAAATGAGAGTAAAAAAAGTTAATATTATTCACTTATTATAGTATTGAAGCTGTAACTGGCATCCACACACACACACACACACACACACACACACACACACACACACACACACACACACACGCACACAGTGGCAATATTTTGCAGAACACCGAAGATGATATAGAGCCACACAGATGTATCGAGGCACAGCGCTTGAGGATCTGTGAGGCGGGGCCTTGCAAATGGATTCTGGTAGTTTCTGGAGCTGTAGAAGTAGTCGGTCATTTCATTAGCATATTTAGCAATATATCGTATATATGAATTCCACTTGTGCTCAGGGGTGAGCTTGAATCCGAATAAACGTTGCAAGAAGCCATATCCATTGAGAGTGCAACTGTTCACTATGACTGGAAGAGATTATACATCTGCTCTGTGATGATGAAACTCGATGCGATTGATTTTAACTGTAAGTCAATGGTTTTATATTTAACAGGGTCAACTTGAAGAAACAAACATCTGACCGAGTCTCTCGTGGCAAGCTTCAAGGCCTGGAGTACTGGCCTTGAATTTCAATAGTTAGAATGGATTGGAACACAAAAGCACATATCTATGCTGTTCTAGCTCAAGATACCAAGTGACATTAAAATAGTGAAATAAACTTTCCTTCAGATATACTTTCCTTAGATCTATTCATACGTGTTCAGAGTAAGAAAGGCTAAGTATTTATAAACTAATCAAACTTTCCAAATTAAAAATTGAAGCCTTCAATATATTTAATAATTCAGTTATTAGTATTAGTGGTAGCATATCTAATTAGCGATAACATTAATAGTATTATTTTTAGTAATATTGTTAGTATTATGATTATTAACAGTGTTATTATTAGTAGTAGAGTGGTGCAAACAAAATAAACATAAGTTTCACTGTTTGGAAAATTTCGAGTGAATTTGAGATCTAATTTTTTACCAATAGAAAGAAAGGTTACCTCCATTATGAGAGACAGATCACGGTAATTATTGCATGCAAATGTAAATATATTTATTACCTAAAGAAAGGAGAGAGATTTTCAGAAAGCAACAAATTAAAGTTAGAATGACCCGTGTCATTTATCTTCCTGCCACAAATAAGTGTGTTTGGGAGTTGACCACGGGATCCGAGTTGGTTATTTGTTCATGTTTCCTGGACGATGCAAGCAGAGGAAAAGGAATCACAAAACAATCTATGTTAGACACAATGTAGCAAGAAAATAGTAAGGGCACCCCGCCTCGGCCACCTACATTGCGCCCTCTCTATTTCTATTACCATAAATGTTTTGTAATCTGTCATTCTTCCTCTTTACTTAACTGCCTTATACATTACTTCTACTTTATTGACACACTCTCACACCGGCGTGATGTAGCTTCCCTGTGCCTCTTCTACAAGTACTTTCATGCCTTCTGCTCCGATGAGCTTAGATCACTGGTGCCGCCTAAGCACGAATTTACACGAGATACTAGATTAGCAACTAGGTCCCACCCTTTTACAGTTAAACAAATAAGATGTAACCGTAAATTCTACTCCACCAGCTTCTTTTCTCGCGCTTCCCGCCTGTGGAACTCCCTTCCACAAGTCTGCTTTCCCGACAGTTACAATCTCCAGCTGTTTAAATGTAGGGTCAATAGACACCTCCTATCACACTAACTCCCAACTATTCTCACAACACTCTCATCTACCCAACCCTCATTCTCGGTATCTTCACCCGCCTATCACCCACCCTCTGTTATTTCCTATATTTAATCAGCCTTTCTCCACTCTACGTAGCCCCCTGCACAGTAGTGGCAGTGACATGCCTTGCTCGGGGTGAAACGCTTATAAAAAAAAAAAACACTCAGCGTAAACAAGAGCATGACTTTTTAGGCACAAATCATATTTCGCTACAAAAGACCAACGCTTAATACTTTAAACTGTTTACTATACATTAAATTAGAAGATTTTTAGTTAATAGTTTCATATATACAATCTGATAATATGCTGTTTGATAAATATATTTCCATTTATGTATATGAAAAAATATCTTTCCAACATTCTAAAAATTTTAAATTGTTGAGGCATCTGTTGAGTTTAATACACTGTCAATTTGATGAACATAATCAACGTCATTACATTAGTAGTATTGTAAAGAAAAAAGCTGTATTATTAATAAATTCAAACAAAAAGCTGTATGATAAATAAATGAAACACCACCAGCGTGATAGTCAGATATGAAGCTACGGTGACGATCTTGTTCATCTTGAAAATTTGTTAGTTGATTAGTTACTGAAAGAAAGAAATATAATAGCTTAAGATAAATATTATGAAACTCTCATGCTATTATCTTCATTTCCCGGGGCAGGAAGTTAACATGCATGCTATCATAGTGGGATTTAAGTGTTGAAAGATTCTGAATATTTTTTCAGAATGTGAGCGTTAAGATGCTTGTCTAAATTACAGGCGTTTATAATGAAATATTCAGCAAGCTCCGTTAATATAACATTTTTTAATCTGATATCATACGTGTCTACATTGAATTTTTTTTTAGTTTTTCTGTTGTGCCGTCCACGTAAGTCAATTCATGCTTGTTATATTAGAGGTTGTATATTAAAAAGAAAAATGTTCAGTTGGCACCCTCTGTAGAAATTGTGTTAATTCTCTTTGAGTTTTTGATAGAATTGGCTTCTGATGTTGCACGACGCAGTAGATATTCCTCGTCTGTGGGTGTTTTCGAGAGTACAACGATTCAAAACTCTGATGCTGTTTCGAAAGTGGGCGCTTGAAATGATTTAATGTTTTAAAGTCTTTTGAAAGAAAATGCTGATTTTCTTTTCAGTACCATTAGTTATAATAACACTAAGGCTGTCGTTAATAGCAATGATATTAGTGTTGTTATTTTTAGTAGTAATATATAATCTTTTTGACTTAGTAGTATTAATATTATTATTATTATTATTAATGCTACAAGGAATTGCAGAAGAAACCTATATCACTCATCAAACTCCGAAGTATCACCACTCATGATGAACAACTGTCCACTCGAGGAGGTATCGTGATTTAATATATTTGGTTCAGAAAAACAGCAAAGAAAGAATTCCTATATTTTATTCTTTTCTAACGATTCAGTTAAGATGTTCAGATCTCTGTATCGCTGCAGTAAATAACAGAATTCACATATTATCCTCTACGTTCATAAGAGACATATCAGAAAATAATGAACTACTAGCGTAATTGGGCAGTGACTGCTCAGGTTTTATTTTCCAGTGTTGAGAGGACAAAAGCGTCTAAAAGCCTATGTTGGAGAACCTCTCTCATAGGTTGTATGTGGCGAGGTCTGTCAATGTTCAGTCAGTACTACCATGAATAGTGCTCGGAATAACTGCATCTTCTACTGACACCAGGTCGGATTTTTACGGCCAAGACTCACAATATCATTTATACAGAAACAAATCAGCCACACGCTTTTTATATTTCATCGGCGAGAAGTAATATCGACTCAAAAAGCTTCTTCTTTGTAACTTCATCCCTAAGCTACAGATACCCATGAAGATTTTTTTCTTAATCAATAGTATCTTATTCTGTTCAAATCTAGAGTCAACTGTTTTCTTTGCTTTTTATCCATACAAATAGGACCTTGTCATAACCCTATATATCTATTTGTCCTGTGCCTTGCACAGCAAAAGGCATACTTAAACTAAAAATATAACACCCTAAAACAACAAAGCTTTTATCTCAGCTAGTAACCGAAGTACATATTTACAGCATATCCGTTCACGCATGCTTAATATTATTGTACATACCCACATTTGTGTGTATATATATATATATATATATATATATATATATATATGATGCAATATTAATAGACGTAAGTGTAGACAGACATAAAAAAAAGAATGAAATTGTTTTCTTGTGTCTCCCGCTGAATTGCGTAATGTATGAATTTGTTCAACGTTTCTAGAAAGTTTTTGTCACATAATCTATTCACATGAATTAAAGATGCCGAAATAAATGGATTCCTCTTGAGATTCGAAATAAAAGTTTTAAAGGCGACATTCAAATGAATACTATAATAAATAAATCAACAAATTGTCGAAAAAATCCGAAACGCATTAAATGAGAGAATGTGGAAAATTTTCCATTCCGGAATAGAAAAGTAACAGTTCACTGAGTTGGAATGTACAAACGTAAATATATCTCTGCATATGTGCATGCTGTTGTCATTCAGGACATGGCTAGATCTTGGCTACTCATAAACTTCTATTCTTTGTAGAATCTAGAATTTTCTATACTGTTTTCAAGCTTCTTACTTCTAAATAGGCGATCGAATCACACGAGCTAGACAAGTTAGGAGGCTGCTACATTGCTTACTTCCTTCGAAATATCCTGTGTGTGAATAATTCCTGAAGTCTTTGTTACGTGGTTAATGGAATTGCCTTTGTTTCTTTCTGATTCTAACTGTTCTCTATTATTTATACATTTGGAAAAGTTATTCCTTATTTATATCTATGTAAGGATATTGTTCATCATTCATTTACATACAAGAATATTAATATACTTAAGTGTTCAAAACTTTACTGCTTGTTCCTAATAAAATATTCCTGACTATTTTTCTGCTCCTTTCTTTTGAAAATAACTTTTGAATATTCTGATGCGTGTTCGTTTATCTCACTTTATCCCAATTAAAATGTCTCTGTCGCTATATATATAATTAAATTAAACTAGTGAGCCAACAAACCTTGGTAGGTTTGTTGGCTCACTAGCTTTATGTACTTATTCTACTCCGCTTCCGTATTGAGCCCTTTTTTTTATTGATTACTCGTCTCGGTTTTTTTCTTTGGGCTACTTACTGGCTTGGTCCAAATCGCTATGGCTGAGGTTCATGTGCTTAGCTCTTGCTTTTTTTGCAACCATGTTTTCCTTCCGCGTATATACGCGGAAGGTTTTTCGAAACGAGTATAGTGATAAGTTTGCATATATATATATATATATATATATACAAATTCATAATTTTCTGAAGAATACAGAATATTATATGGAACTAAAAATGAAAATACTTATTTAACTATCTATTATTATAAAAATATATATAAAAGTGTGTCATTTAATAGGAGAAAATATTACCTAAATTTTTAATACTCTTTTCTTTCTTTCCAATTCCGATTTCCCGTCTATTAAAACTGTTTACTCTTTGAAATGCGTATTTGACTATCACAATGCATCGTCGGATTTCAGTGTAGCATATTTGATTCTCTGTTAGAAAACTTCCCAGATATTCCATTTGTGTACTTTTTCTATTTTGGTATCTTCTCTTTGTAATTTTAATTTTTGTACATCCATTTGTTGACAATCGTTCATTCTATATTTTTGCAGCTCATGTTTATTCTTTTCGTATCACTATCCTTCTTTACCTTCTGTAGAATTTGTTTTTATTTGCATATCTGCTATCAACACAGTGTCATCTGTATATCTTACGTTAAGATTGTATCTGCCATGTTGATTGCTAAAGATGAAACCTGTAAATAACAAGGAAGTTTAACAAAAACACAGAAAGTGAAAAGAAAAAAAAACAAGAAAAAATTATAGCAGAATATTTTGCCGCAAGTTTTCTGTCGAGGTAACAATTATCACTAAAATCTTTAAGCGCATTTCGAAATACGGGTTTGGCTAACTACCACTTGAATGCAAGTTGTCAATATTTAAAAATGCATTAGGTTCCATATTTAAACTTTATTATTACATAAAACATACACGCTTCCAACCACGATGAAATACAATGATATGAACGTGTGCATATGTAATCAACATTTATATAATCTGCAGTACGCAAAAATTATCCCTCGGCCAATATATATTTCCCCTAAAGATAAATACATATGCATAAATACACTCTGTCACATAATATATGTACATATACAAGGTGTCACAGAAGTCGCATACCATATACTAATTTATATTTTTTCTATGTTTAAGATTTGATCTGATATGGGTGAGAAACTAACAGTAAGAGAAACTCTTAAATTGGTTTGTATGTTTGGAAGAGATGGGGCAACATATCGTTTGAAGCTCAAGAGTTCAACTGGAATCGTCCTGAGCAAGAAAAAAACATTGAGCCATACCACAGTCTCTCGTTTGATCAAACGCTTTCATGTAACTGGATCAGTTGCTGGCCGTCAGTGATATGGTTGACGAAAGAGTGTAACTGAGGAGGAAACATCCACCAAGGTTCTCGCGAATATAGCTTGAAGCCCAGTGAAATAAATAGGGAAAAAAAGCTAGGAGCTAACGATTAACAAATCATCATTACAACGAATTCTTAAAATACAGAAATGTCATCCGTATAAAGTGCATCTGTTATGATTGTTATCAATAAATTTGGTATTCTTATGTATTTTTATAAGAAATATGGATGGTGAGCGACTTCTTAGACACACTGTATACAAATACGTACTTACCTGACGCTGATGTGCGTCGTGGTGCAGTGAATATCGTCTCCGAACGAGAAATCGGGAAAACGAGTTCGAATGCCAGTCGTATTTCTTGCATTCACTTACTCGCAAATACCCTTGGGTAAGGTATTAATCCGTCTCTTCTCTCCAGTTGTGGGAAAAATAACAGCACATATTGGGTTCTGTAGCCTTTGTCGGCAGCCAGTCTACCGCAGAAAGCAATGGCAAACTACTGCGGGATAATCTTCTGCCCAGTCAGTCATGTCTCTTTCGAGACATGATCGCCCAAGTGTATCACGTATGGCACTTAACTGACTGACTTACCTAAGGTCTGATTGGTAGGGATCATCATTTCTTACTTAAATCTCTGTCTTCATAGAGAGTGCGGCTTTGGTCTGTTGCTCTCCAAAGACATACATTTTGAGAAAAATAAATATTGAAAGGTGCGTTGTCCCTGGAAGTGGATACTTGACCCTGCATTATCACAGTTGAAATAGAGATAGTAATCGCCAGCGCAACAGACTGGAAAGACAATATTTGTTTTTGGGCTGTGCATATGCGCTCGGGTTCCCCACAATAACACGAACTTGTTACATCGCTTTTTAATGGCGAGCCAAGGTAAATAACTGCTGATGCAAAAAAGCACACAGACATATCAGTGTATGTGTGAGTATGCGTGCGTGTGCATCACTAACCAACATATAATTTAAAATTAATGCTGTACGATGTCGTTAAAATTTAATCGTTAATATCAACTTGGCTATTGTATCTATGGAATAAGTTAACATGTAAAGGCAAATATACATAAGATCTGCAACATGTAATTATTTTGTAATTTAGCGCTTCCGTAGCCCATATTTTGCGAAAACTGATGCGAGTGAAAATACAGATGTCATATAGAGAGAATTTTCGAACCGTGATTAGTTACGCAGAGAGAATGACATATTCCTTTTAGAAGTTTTAAACAGCATTCTATAAACTACAAGAAGACAGCGTGCAAGTCTGTCAGCAAAAGAATGACCTCCCATTGCAAATAACAAATATGTGGGTATCGAGAGATTTTAGAATAAAAAAAAACAAAAAAGGCAGCATGTAGAAGATAGAGTTGAGATATATGGAGAAGGTAACAAGGAGAGAGAGCTTCGAAAATCTGATACACACAAGAAGAATTGAGGGGAAAGAAAGAAATATACAATAATGCAGTGCACAACATATTTGATAAGATTGAATGAATACATAGTAGAACATGTCTACGGCTATATCGTGTTGAATGCACCGGTTCCCGTCCGATCACCGAAGTTAAGCAACATCGAGTCTGGTCAGTACTTGAATGGGTAACCAAGAATGGTCCACTATGTTTGGGGGTTGGGCGCATGGGCTAACATCCCTGCTCCGTAAAAAAAGTTTGTTGCAGAAACAAAAATTTACTGCCCTATGCACCAGGGGGGGGGGTGATGGATAAATGATGATAGTAGAAAATGATTTGGCAAAAATAGTAATAGTAATAGTAAAAGACAAATTAGGCTGTCGTCTGCAGCTAATTTTCTCAAATAGATATATGTGTAATGTAAGACTACACACTATTACTCTTGGTATATCGAATATTTCAATTATTATTCAATAAACCGGTACTTCAATATAAAAAAAAAAGATTGTAAAAATACAACAGTACCTTAGTATCCAGAAGTCATAGGTAAATATCTTCAGAGAAAAGAAATAAATGCAAATAAATATGTTTAATAGAGATAGCATGAAATAGTTACATTTGTATAGATTGCATAAAAATCCAAAGTAATTTTAGATAGGAATATATAATGTGTAATCGAAAAAAAAATTAATATATATGTGAAAGGAAACAATTTAAACGCAATATTGTCAAAAGTTACATGCAAAATAAATAAGAACACACTATACATATATATATATATATAGGACTGCATGAAAGTATTAATCATTTGAAGATTTCATAAGTCAGAAACTTGAGTGGCGACTCGGTCTGTACCTTTGAGTGGAAGCGTTTTTTTTTTGTTATCCGTAAATAATTTGTGAATTGGGTTCTTCATCAAGGAGGTTGAAGTTTCTCGTTTGGTATTTCTTCCCTATTTATTTAATTTTCTTTTTTGCTCAAATTTAGTGGCCTAAAGTATTCTGGCTACACAGTATATATTATTTAATATGTATGAATGTATACGTGTACGTATATATATATATATATATATACTAGCAGTATAGCCCGGCGTTGCTCGGGTGTAATGAAAGCTTTAAAACTAATCCATTGTCCTGGAACTCAGACTCTTTGGACGTTGGCACGAAATACTAAAAAGCAATAGTTGTTTCCAGTTAAAGCGAAACCGTAGACTGAAAGAAAAATGAATGGATGTATGTCAAATTTTGATTTCCTGGTATCGATATCAAATTTTCTGCACTATTGTAAGAACTGCAACCATGAAACTTCTGAATATCGTTTCTTATGTCTTTGTCTATGAGTGCATCAAATTTGATTAAAATCGGACCACTCCTTCTATAACCCGATTTTTTCGATTATCGATTTTCGATATTTATCGGGGGGTACCTCGACACAACACCTAGCTAAGAACACTCGCAAACGCTTATAGTACAACTAAGTAAATTTTCAAGAAAATCGGTTCAGCCGTTTCGGAGTCTATAGGTAACGGATACACATGCCGACATGCACACACACACACACACACACACACACGCACACATACAGACAAAGTTTCATTTATAGATAAGTTTATATATATATATATATATATATATACATATATATATTCGGTCTATCTGTCGACGTGAATTTTTACTGTTCTTACGTTTTAAACATCTGATTCTAATAACTGTAAATATAGCACTGCCGATATTTGCATATATTTTCGGGTTCCAGTATATTTTCGGGTTCAAATATATCGTCTATTCAGTGTGAATTTTGCACAAGTCTGGATAACTTGTCGGTTATTATCGATATTTTCGTCGACCACTTTCTGACATTCACTTTACTATACGTGATGTTGCTGACGTCATTATAATAATTTTGTTGTTTCTTAGCCTGACAAAATAATGATTTTAAAACTGTTTCGCTTTATGATCTTTTGTCACTTTATTAAATAATACTAACACAAATCTCCAGTGTATTCCAGAGATAATTTCGAAAGTTTCTTATATCTAAAATTAGAGTTAAATCGTTTGTTTGATGATGGAAAAGATTTCTTCCAATTTAAATTATAGTAATTTCAATTGTTACTACTCTTTTGAATGTGGCGGATAATTAACACAGCTTTATAATATAAATGAAGTCTATTTATTATTGAATATTTTTCGAAACTTTCGTTAAAATAATTCGCTCATATACGCGAATTGCTTTTTAAGCCGAATACATTTAATAATAATAAAATCCTCTTATGAATAATGCATAAAAATTACTATAGTTTCAGTTTCTACAAATATAAATTAGATATCTGACATTTTCAGATTGATTTCAGCGGCAAATATTGTAGAATTAGTTTTAACCTGTGAAATATTTACGATTTATTTATTTTAAATTTAACATGAAATTTCTTTCTACAATGATTAATGAATCGAATGAGCTGATTACGGGTTTTACGACAAGGAAATATCCGTAGAAATACTCCTATAGAAGCGTTATGTTTTTGAGCATAACTTGAACAAAATCTTTCAATAGAAACCTAAAAATGAATGCTGGTCGTTATTTAAAGAGGTACAAAAATCTCAAATTGATAACTTTCTTTCATATTTCATTGAAACAGATATAATACACTTCCATCTGTCCTACTTTTTATTTACTCACTGAAATCTAGCAGCGTCTTTGATACATCTTTATTCATCTCATCAGATAAAAACGAAAAAATCTATTATTTATGAGACATTAGCGGAAGACGTAGAACAATTTCGTTTATACTTTTCAATGAAAATAGTTAACTTCTATGATTCATCTTTGTTCTTTACACGTGATCAAAGTGGAATAGACTATTGTGTAGAAGATATTGGCAGGACGTAACAGTATTACCAACCATGGAATTAATGTACAGAGTTACATAACAATTACCAACTTTAAAAGTAAATAAATATCGCTAGCAACCAAGAAAAAAATTAATTTAAAAAAAATTCTGATACTCATAGATCTAAATATGTCGTTTATCGTGTAATTAGCATGTGTAAAACCGATAAAACGTTAGATGCAAAGTAAAAAAACCGGCATCCCGCCAAATACATCGCAAAGAGAAGGTCGAAGAATTGTTAGAATATCTACAAAGAACTATTTTGAAACTATTACATCAATTGCCCGTATATTTTTTGAATACACAGATAATAAGAGCTCAACGAAGACGGTTGATTGCTGGTTAAAAAATGCAGGATAGGATGCCCGTTTTCTAGCTTCGAAGCCTCTCATTCCAAAGCGAATCTAAAAGGCACGCCTGGAGAATGCGGGAGAACATGTTGTTTGAAATGACGCATAATGAGATACAGTCCATTTCAGTAAAGAGTCCATGTTTACTATATTTGGTTCTGAGGGAAAAAACTTACGCATGCCGTAGAACAGGTGAAAGACTATCTTCTGAATGTGTCAAGAAAAGCATTAAGTTTGGTGGCAGCAGTGTGATGGTGAAGGGAATGATTTCATCTTCAGGAGTTAGGCCTATCATCCGCGTACATGACACTATCAATGCTGAGATTTACAAAAGGCTTCTTTAGCAACATGTGGTACCAAGATTACACGCTAATCTTTATGAATCTTCTATTTTTATGAAGGATAATGCACCTTGCCACAAGGATCAGAAGGTTATGTCTTTATTTAAAGAAGAATGAATCGCCCTAATGAAGTGGCCAGCCCAGAGACCCGACCTGAATCAAATAGAAAATGTTTGGAAGATAATTGGAGAAAGGTCTTAGAAAAGAAACCCGAAAAACCAGGATCACCTATGGGAGTTATTGAAAAACGAATGAGAGGTAATTACTGTTGATTTTTACAAAAAATTAATTACACCATGTGGTCGAGGGCGAAAATAAGGAGATGTTTACCAAATATAAAATTTTGTTGATATTTTGTTCCCAATCAAGTACTAACAAGCTCATTCCTTAATTTTTTTCCCGTAGCTTATTTCCTTTGTTCTATTAAATCTTTATTTGACAAAAAACTATTAAGTAAATTTTTGTAACTTTGTATAATATTTATACATTACACGCTAATATTTATTCGATATATATATATATATATAATCGTCATTCACAAACAAGACTTTTCCGCCGTATCACAGCTCATCAGTGTGGTTAGTCATCCACTTGTTTCTGGGCAGGATCGAAACTCGACTAATTTGGTGTCAGTCGGAATCAGCCTGTAAGAATTTGAAAAGAAATCCTTAGACCGGCGGTCGAGTGCGAAGGAAAATTTACTCACCCGAAAATCATTTCACTTCACTGACTCCATTTTCGCAATAGTCGCCTTATATAAACATAGCGTGAATCACTGACGGAAAATAAAAAAGTGAAATTTTAATTAAAATTTTGAAAGTGTTAGAAGGGATAAATTTGGTTTCAAAATAATAAAAACAAATTTTGATATTTCCTCTTAATAATCGCATAAACACTTTGATGAAGATACTTTGTTTTTTTAGGCTCACCCTTTTAACATCATGATATGCTGTTCTTCCTATATATTTTTTTTTTGGCAATTGAGTAGAGTTACCTAAATTCGTAGTTTCTTTCTTCTGTTTGACTACAACTTCGATCTCATAAATAATAAAAAATAACAAATCTGATTTTCTAGACGATTATCTTTAAAAATTACTTGCTTGTATTTACTTTTCCTTGCGTGGTTGAAAGATGTATGCGTATTTTTTTTTTCCTTTTTGCAAATGTTTGTTTTTACTTTTCGTAAGCCGGGAGGAAATATAGGATGCTATTTTTCAAAATGAGTCTCTAAAATCCTGTGAGCGTCTTTAATCTGGGCGACATAGATATTTTGGCTCAACTCTGAAATGTTAATTAAACGAATGTCTACATGGACCGTGAAGATGATAGCTCAGCGTGCATTAATATCATTGTAGGTCATTCTAAGTAACTTGTGAAATTTCATTGGCATACTTCTTGGGTGTAAAATGAATAAAATTTTCTTTTTCTCTATTTCAAGAGACACCTTTCCTTGCAAATTTTTTAATCGGCCGCGGACGAGTAAAACAACAAACTTTAATCGCCCAAGTTTTAATCGACGGAGTCGATCGGGCGAGTGAAATTTCGAAGGCTGATCGGAGTCACTAACCCTGAAGCCATAAGTGTATTGAATCAGAGAAGGGAAATTTTAGCGTGTTATATATAAGTGGGTTATATAATTAACTTATTGGAGCTATTTGCATGTACATTATATATCATTGCGTCGGGTTTTATTTTATAAATAATAGTTCTCTGTTTTACAAACAGTGCTTATTCACAAACCGAAATTTTCGGATATTTGAGTGAACAAGGAAATAAATCTAATGAATTCTTTAAAATATAAGAGTCAATATCATTGAATCAGTTCATCGAACAAACAAACGATCTATTTTTTTAGGTTTCTCAATTTTTCATTTTATGATGACCACCTTCTTACAAATATATTCTTTTAAATCGACAATTCAACTTTCATTTCGACCCGAAGCACTTCGCCTTTTTTTTGCAACATGTATAAGAGATCTTCTTATTTGCTACTGCAATTCTTAATATATTTATTCATTCTTTTACATTGATTTCGAGAATACAAATGCTTTCTTTTTCTCGATAGTTTTGTCATAATCCTTTATTTACTATAAATTTTGGATTATCTTTTTATCGTACGCGTTCATATTGCTTTCAAAAATGATATTTATGACAATTTTCTTTCTGTCACATCGTTTTTGGGGGTAATAAATATTCCTATATCATCCTCTTTTCTCAGAAATTTTTTTCTAATATTATATTTGCTACATTTAAACGACTCCAGATTTCTCCATATATTACAGACCCATTCATATACTGAAAGTTTGTCATGCTTTTAAATCAATCGTCCTATATTCGACAAAGCAATATGTTTAAATGTAGCTAAGTTTAGTGATGGTTTACGAGTTGACACTCAGATTAAGCTAATATTTCTTCTTTAAATACCTTAGGATTCTTCCATTAGATGATGGTTATTGATTAGCTCAAACATGCAATCTTAAAATTTAGTAAGTTCGATCTTTACGCACCACTGAGAAATTATTTCTCGCTACTTCCGAATGATGTTTAAAATTGATACAATATATCAAAATAAGAGAATATTTTGCCTCTAAAAATAGTTAATGGTAATGAATGAAACAGTTTTATACGTAATATTTTCTTTATTTCTGCATTCATGGAAAGAAATAGTGTATATATATATATATATATATATATATATATATATATATATATATATATATATATATGATTGTTTAATTACTTAGATTCTGGTCATAATAAGATTATACCACGGCACATTTGTATTAAAACTGTTCAATTCAATTATATTGTTCAACTTTTAAATATTTTTCGTACCATGAGTGGAATCTTCAGGTAATTTGCAATAACGAATTTTACTCTTTTTGTTTATTTTTATTTTATTTTTTAAGAACGCTCATGTAACTGTTTTTCTTTAACCAAAACTTTATTACATGAGTGTTCTTGAAATATTTAACGCAAAAATCACCTATTGAAAATCGTCTGAAGACACCACTCGTGGTAAAAACCTTGGTCGGGTAAAAATGTGTTTACCAATACATATATATATATATATATATATATATATATATATATATATATCCATGAAAACAATGCAGAGATAAATAAAAAAATATAAAACCGTCAGTGGCTTCAATCTAAAATCTCTTAACAGCTTCTGAATCTACTACATATTTTCTGGGTTGTCTTGTTTAAATTAGTGAAAGCTGCGGTAATTTTTCCTTTCAGTTTATCATAGCTGTTACAAGGTGACTTCTTGGCTTATCGTTCCACTGTCCTCCACTCATAATATAAGCGTCACACTCTAGGGAGATAGGGGGCCATATATAAAGAGTGATATCATATCAGAAATAGTCTAATTGACATGCTTGTGTAGTATAGTGCAACATCATTTTCAGGTCCTGGTAGGCAGTACTTCTTAAAGGAATTTAATGTAGCCTCTGGGTTGATTCTGATGTCACGAAGAAGATAAATGGTGACATAATGTTGCGATTACAAGAGAACACTTCAAAAACTTTGATAATCCTCATTGGATTCAATCCTGTGCATTCACTTCCTATTGAAACTAAATCACACTGAAATATTCGTATTGAGGTTTCTGGTACTAATACGAAGCAGTAACGCATGCTGTTTCCAAATTTCTGGCTGAGTGAAATGTGTCATGGTTATTGTTTTCTCACAGACGATTACCAACGGAGATATTGTACAGTAAAGAAATGTATGAGAACGCTGATAATGTTTCCGTGTGAAGCATTTCGTGTTGCAGGACTTCATCAGATTACAGAACTTTACACGAAAACTGCCTCAGATATCATATATTTTAATGCACAAAAATATACATTTGCGCATTCTCTTAATTCCCTTAATGTTTTGTTTAAATTTTGTAAATCAGGAGGCAGAAAAAAATTTTCATTTTTATCTTGCATTTAGAATTTTCATCAATTAAAAAAATTCCAAGTTTTTGTTTTAAATAAAAGCATGCTATTTATTAATTATGACCATTCATTAGAAAACCAAAATATATATCAGCCACTTAAGAAAATCAATGTAAAAATTGTTTAATTTTTTTAAAATTCGAATAGACTTGGCGTAAGACTTTTTCTTGGATTAATTTTTATAATTTTATTTTTTTTTTAAAATAGAGCTGCTGTTGAAATCTTGCAACGAAAGAGAGGGCCAAAAGAGAAATTGCACAAATTGTATTCTAAAAAAATGGCGCTTCTTTTTTAATAGCGTTATTAATTTCGGAGGCATTCAAAAAGAAATTGGTGCAGCAAGAAATGTAAAAATTGTAATTGCTTGGCATTGAGAAACACGGTTTTAACGTCAAGTCCGCAAAGAGCAGACTGAACCGTTAATTAAAACTAAAATCCATTCGATAAAGTAATGCAATTATGGTAGACAATTAACCGAGCGTACAGTAAAAATCTCCGGCTGACCTACTTCAATGATTCTGAAAGTATGGCTGAACGTCGAAAATATTTTCTTATATGATTGTTAGTTAGCCTTTTATGGCATGTCAAGGGCGACTAAGCGCTCGTTTACGTTAATATCATTCTTTTTTTTTCTCCAGTTCATTGTAATATTTTGACTTCTACCACCTTCTTCGTTTTTTCCTTATTCTTCCACATCTTTATACTATTATTATTTCTTTCCGGGTCCCAAATAGAGACCTAATATCTGAAATGGCGTCATATCTTCCACGAATCATATTTTTAATAATAAATAAAATATTATCAAATCAAAATAATTAATGCAACGTTTCCAATATTTTCGAAGTGCGGTTTTTAAAAAGTAAGTTAGTATTTTGCAAATCCAGAATTTTTAGCTGTTAAAACCCATGAAGATAATAACCTACGAAAACTACTAACGATCATCCCCGGTAGACGGTTGAACGAAACGTGACAAAATTCCATAAGATTTATACTGAATTACTTGATTTGTTGCTCTTACTAACTAATCAACTGACGGCAAATTTAAACATGGGTACCCTACTATCACATTACGAACGATAAAATTTAATTTCTTACAAGTTCGAAGCGTTTTCTAACTTTTTCGCGTTGATTGCCAGTACAGCCGTCATTCTCACAAATATGGTAGTCCAGAGTTTGTAACAATAGACTATTCCGGGCAGCAAAAACCTTGGAATATCATGGTCGTTCCAATAGTTTATGTTTCACATAGAACGAGTTGGAGAATCAAGACAGTTAAGACCTATTTTTCTATAGAGTCCACCTTTAAATCCACGCACTTATTCCAACGATGCTTGAGATTTGCAATATCATCACGGCCACTGCCCTTGTAATCTCATCATTGTTTCCAGAATGGCGACTCCGCAGTTGGAGTTTCATTTTAGGCAACAGGAACATGACAGACGTAGTTAATCTTGGGAATAATGGGGTTGCGTTACAATTCAAGGAAACACCTGGCTGTTTCAGCTACTGCAACCTGGGCACTGTAAACGGGCGCGTTATCCTAGAGAAACAGCACACCTCTCCTAAGAATCAGTCTCCGTTTTGTCTTGATTACTTCCTTCATTTGTCTTAATTCTGATGCAGTATACCACTCTTTAAGAAATTCTATCTTTTAAGGTTGCATATCATGATTATACTTTCATATTTCAACCAAAACAGAAGGAATCAATTTGCTAACAGACTGTGCTTGCGTGAACTTTTTGGGGTGGAGACCCAGTGTAATTCCTGTGTCTAATTTGAAATTCGCAAAACATATAATTGTTTTTCATTAGTTTACACGAATTCCAGACATAGCTCTAAAGAATAGTCTCGCAAGAAATACAGGGCTGCAGTAATTAAATATGCAAAAAACTTCTTTATTCAATTAACATGGAAACTTGAGTTGAAAGTTTTGGTAATAAATTAAAGATTTAGAACTTCGAATAATTATAACAAAGACTTTTATTGAGAGAAGTGAAACGGTTTGTTTGTTTAATTCCAGTCTACCACGTTATCAAAGAGATATTTTTGTGACGTGCTGGTTTCCAGGGTAAATTACTGAAATTATAAGTAATATATGGACTATCCAATAATTAATGCTGGTATTTAGTATCAAGATCTTCTTAAATTTCTCTGATAAACAACGAGGGTTTTGGATAGATGACATGGTCATTATATAGGTAATACAGAAATATGTGTCATGATATGTAGATCTAATTTAGATCTAGAATATTGCTGTCATGTATGATGCGGTTTATGCTGTTAACCTTGAATTCTTGGATAATGATACTGATTATATATATATATATATATATATATATATACTATAGTCATCCGCAGACAGATCTGTTTTGCTGTATTCCAGCTCATCAGTACGGCTTAGACTCCGTTCGCTTCCTAACCCAGGATTAAAACCCGACCTAATGGGCGTCAGTCAGCGATTCTACCCCTAGGCCACGAGTGTCCGGCAGAAGAAGGCAGGCTTTTTAGCGGGTATAAACACGCCCAATAGCTAGTGTGCTCCAATTCATTATCGAATGAGCGATGAGAATATGCCGGGGTAGCTACTGTTTACAAAGCCTCCCACTCTTCCAGAGTGGTCAATCAGGTTGTGAGAGTGTAAATAATATAGTCATCCGCAGACAGATCTGTTTCGCTGTATTACAGCTCATCGGTACGGCTTATATATATATATATATATATATATATATATATATATATATATATATATATATGTGTGTGTGTGTGTGTAACTATACTGAACAATTGTATGTCAGATTTTGATTAAACTAGTCAACAATTGTATTAGAAAATGGATTTAATATTTTATTAGCAATGACAGAGTGAGTGCACTTACTAATAAAACATTACACGATATACAATAACAGTGCTAATTTCTATACTAGAAATGTTTATACATGCTTGACTCTTAGTTTCACGCTTGAACTTGGACCAACTTCATTACATTGAAAATGCTTAAGTCATAATATTGGCCAAATAGAATTTTCTTGAACGTTTTTACCAATACCTTTTCCTGTCTATAGAAAATCAAATCGACAATCGCCGTGATAATTTGTCAAGACAATCTGATTGTAATACAAAAATTTTTTTAAAAATCGACAATCTTCTACACTGTATCTAAAATCAAAACCGTTTTATTCAATTCCAGTATCTTCATTTTTCTCTACATTATAATTAGCATTCTTTTATTCTAATCAACGATGGAAGTATTGACAAATTATATCTCATTCTTTCATTACCTGACGACCAGCTGCAAGAAATTGTTTTCAGATTGAAAAAAAAGCATGATTTATCATAATGAGGAGATTTTGCTTCAAGGTAGATTTCATCAATTCCAATCAATTTGTTTTAAACGATAATGAGTTATTCATCATATCTAAACAGCTTTTTGTTTTGGCATGTTATATTTTTGTAGAAATTATTATTGTTACTGCTGCTGCTGTTGTCGACCAATTGGATATTCCCAACAGATATATTTCATTAGCGCGGTGGGGTTTCAATTCTCATCTGATCTGTTGTTAATTCTAATTATATAAGAAACTGGAAAAATATTGCTTTTTTTTACTTTTCAAAGTTTTTTAGATTTTTGCTGCTATTCTTTAATCATTATTGCATTGTGATCAGGATCTTCGCCAAATAAACAAATCTAAGGTTAGAAATATATGATTAATTACAAAACAATTATGACACCCAGTTGCATAAAATTATACAAGACATTGTTAGGAATTTTTAAAAAATCAGTGCCTAAATTTTCATATGGGTTTAAATTAGAAATACTTAGACTTCACTGAAAACATCTCTGATTGCAGATTTTTCTTTAAGTATCATATTGCTTGAAATTTATGCATGGTGCAAAGCACTCAAAGTATAACATTAATATACTTGGCAGGTGATGGTATCATTGGGGGCGGCGTTTGTCCGTGTCAAAATATTTGAAAAAAAAACCTTTTGCACGTACCCTCTAAGCTTAATATTACTGACCTCTGCCAAATTTATTGCTTCGACAAAGAGCATTCCTGTTTCTTTTGATAACCACAAAGTACACTTAGAAATCTTGAATCGCATTCAAACATTGTTACGCCATTTTTGCGTAGGCAATCAAGGTTATTAATACAACAAATCATTCACAAAAAACGAATAATTTTTAAATGTTCCAAGATGTTAGCCCATTCTCATATTACAATATAAAGATCAATAGTTAACAATGCAATAGTGAACAACAAAGATGACACCTTGATAAAATATTTATATTTATAATCACTTCACCAACATATTAATTATTTGAATACAAACGAATCATCGAATGACTCATATTATTTCGTAGAATATAAGTAATATTCTTTGCTATGCCAAACGTTTATATCTTTTCTATGAGACAGCATATGATAAACATTTTGGAAATGAATTCAAGTTATACTTTGATTTTTCTTATATATTCTACTCCAACAGCTTCTTTTCTCGCGCTTCCCACCTGTGGAACTCCCTTCCACACGTCTGCTTTCCCGACAGCTACAATCTCCAGGTGTTTAAATGTAGGGTCAATAGACACCGCCTATCACACTAACTCCCAATTATTCTCAGAACACTCTCATCTACCCAACCCTCATTCTCGGTATACTTACCCGCCTATCACCCACCCTTTGACATTTCCTATATTTAATCATCCTTTCTCCACTCTATGTAGCCCCCTGCGCAGTAGTGGCAGTGACATGCCTTGCTCAGGGTGAAACGCTCATAAAAAAATCTCATAATTACTTAGGATTATTTTTAAATAATTAGATGACCATTATTATCTTGTGAACACGTATGACAACGTTTCTGCTTAGTAACGGATAATTTTCTGTGAGATACTGATATATTTTACCGAAGAAGGATATTCCGAACAATTTATAGTGTAAATTAAGTCATGTAACTGGCTGTTAATTTCTGTTGCAAAATGCTAATAGTTGAACTTCATTGTATATAAGTTGGTCCGGTCATAATCTAACCAGAAATAGAATCACTCAATAAAATTTCACTCAGATCACCAGCTGTTCTTCCATGTAAAGCAATTTACTTAACATAATTTCATTGGATTTCTGAGATTATTGTTCCTTTTAAAAAAGAACTCTAATAAAGTATCATCATCATCATTATACACGTTACACCCAATGGTGTGTAGGACAGCATCTTTTTCTTACTGTTTCCGTAACAAACTGCTTTTTATGGGACAAGTTTGTTAGACCTTGCACCCAACACACAAACTTGGATGACCGGTGGACCATTCGTGGTCCTTACGTTTACAGCACCTAGTATTCCCAAACAGTCACCCATCTAAGTAGGGACTGGGCTCGATGTTGCTTAACTTCGGTGATTGGACGAAAACTGGTGTATTAAACACGATATAGCCGCAGGCACACTAAAGTATGAAAGATACTAATTCTATGTTTCTTGACACGCATATTTTGTACCCAGAAAAATATATTTTAATGAACATGTTATATACTCCCATGTTTAGATAAGCTCATCAGCAAAAGAGAATTCGGATAGCTAGTTTTTATAAACAGTTTTCAGACGCCGATATACTTTTTCCCATATAAAGAATAAATAAAATAAAGCAAAAGACCAGAAAATTAGGCCAGAGGAAACAGCTGGTGGCTATTTGAATTAAACGTTAAATTTCATCTCAAACAAGACGATAAAATTACTGAAGCACAAAACGGTTACTGAGAGTTTATGAATATAAGGAAATATATATCAAAGTGAGAGGAGAAAGAGAATTCAAGAACTTGAATAGATTGAAAACAAAAGGATAAAAATATTACTGACTATCGAAACGCTAATACATTTTTTCTTCTAAATCATGAAAAATGCCGTCGAGATTGGATGTACCCAGGAAGTAATTTATGCCCACTTTGGAAATTTGGATAAGTTAAATAGTCAAGAGTTATTGAAAAGTAAATAACCAATTATTGATATCTTATGTTATTTGAAATAAAGTTCACTTATATCGATTAGAAAACGAATATACTATTCAAATACGCTTCGAAAAAGCTAATCAGTGTTTTTAAGTTACGAAACAAATACACAGTCAAATATATGTTACAGCATGATATAGCTATATAACAGATTCTCACCATATCAATCTTGCTTTCATTAGAATATATATATATATGTATAACAGTGTTAAATAGGCGGAGATGAACAAGTGAAAACTACTGTAAGGAAATGTCAATTTTTGTTGTAAATGGAGCCCAACCAAAATACATAGCCTCATTTTTAGTGGAAATACTGCCATTGAGAGTGTGTAAAAAATTGTTAAAATGTTCTATGGCTCTAAGTGGATTAGGCTAATCTATAAGCTTAGCATTTTTTTTTTTTGCTGGAAATATATATTCAATCGCTGCTGATGCACAGGGTACAATATAAGACAGTAAAAGTTTAAGCAGGAAGAAAGAGAAGAAAAAATGAACAAGTGCCTTGAATATTTTCTCAGAGTTTTCTAACAGGTGGAGTTCGGTGAACTGCGGGCTAGTAGTTTCATATAGTAACACATCTATATGAAAGTAAAATAAAGAAACTTGAGATTTAGTGCATGTCATTTCGGCGAAGTGTAGACAGATGTGATTTTCATAGTGTTAAGAATGTTGGATTTGGTGCTAAAGAAAGTGTATTTGCGGGAAATTTTACTGCACTAACTTATTCAAAGGGAATTTGTAGCTGCCGCTCACAAAATTGTGGTTGAGACTTATGGCGGCCATACTGCGTCAGAAACAACATACAGAAAATAATTTAAACGCTTCAAAAATAATGATTTTTATGTCGATGATAAAAATTGATATGGTGCAACGAAAACGTTTAGAGACAAAGAATTTGGCGCCATTATTTCATGAAGCTGAACTTGCAAAATCATTAGGAGCTGATCACACAATTTCTTTAGAATGTTTGAAAGTATTAGGAATTATTCAAAAGCAAAGACGTTGGGTGCCGTACGGGTTGAAACCGAGATACCTCGATGTGGAATTCGAACGCTGTCAGAGAGATGGGAAAAGCTAGTAGCTAGTGATGGACAATAATTTCATTGACATATTTCTTCCTTTGTTTCTAAATTAAACATTACAAGGAAATCAGCGTGAACTTATTCAAGATTGTTTTATATATTTATGTTTTTGGTAAATTAATATTGCAAATTGTTTAGCTCATATATTTATTGATCTGAATCGAATTTTTCTGATTTTTGTAAATTTTTATTCATAAAATTTCTACTTGCATTTTGGGACTTTCACAAGGTCATCTTTCTCGCAATATGTAAGTAAATTTATAATTTTATCGCGATTCACAGTCGACACATATTTTTGCTGAACTTTGTCATCACGAGGTATCTCTTTCTAAAATAGAAAAGAAAACTAGATGTCACGAAAATCAATTAAACATTTATAAAATGAGCGGAATTTTAAAAATGTGCTCAGAAGCTGTATAAAATATTTGAATTTTTTATTATAGTATTATATAGCACTCTTTACACACTTATGTCTGCTTTTTTATATCTGGTAACTTACGTATTTGAACATATTCAAAATTAGGAATGTTCCGACTATCTTTTGATCCTGCACGATTTATTGTAAAAAGATCAACGTCTATATGTAGGGAACACATGAATGAAAACGTCTATCAAATTTCATGCCAAATAATCTACAACAAATTTTCGTAGTGCGCAAATATATATGAACATTTCCGGAGAGTAAGAACAAATTGAGAGTTTACCACATCTTTTATTTTACCACCTTTTTTCAAACTAAGATTTACTAGTTTGATCTTACCTAACCTATAGAGGCATGAATCTTTTCCCGTAGAGATCCTTGGACCTTTGACATATTGCTTTTATTGACGCTAATTTTCATATGTTATAAAGACATTGTTAACGATAACTGGAAAAAATTGATAGTGTCATGACAAAACAAAATAGAGAGAATACATTCTTCAGATAAGTTAAATTATTATAAGTAAAATTTCTGTGGATATCAAATAGATGCCTTTCATTTGAGATAAATAATTAGACAGTGCACAAGAATACTCTTATTCTCCTAATCCTAAGTTAACTGCCATACGTAATACACACTTAGCGATCATGTCTCGAAAGATAAATGACTGAGTGGGCAGAAAATTTTCCCGTAGTAGGTTGTAGTACTTACTTCGTTAGACTGATATCCAATCAAGGCTACAGAACCGGTTATTTAAATCATAGCTGAAAGGAGAATATATAGATTAATACCTTTCCCTAAGTGAATGCAACGTATTTAACTGTAATTCGAACTGGGCTCTCGGATTTCTCGTAACGGTCTGATATACACGGCTCCACAAGGCTCATCCTAATACATATGCAAATTGAAGATGTTGGGGAGAGTTAGCTTCTTAGCGGAGAAACAGTTTGGGAATAGGTCACTCGCCTTGATTTACTAGAAGGAAAATAAGGTGAATGTAATCGACATAACCTCGACAATTGACCGATAATTTCGGGTTCAGCAGTTTTGTCGACAGTAAATACACAGTACCAGCTGAGCGGAGTGTGAGATCAGAACTTGGACGAGTCACCTAGAAAGCCCCGTCATCTTGAAGTTTCCGCTAGTAACGATTACTTTTGATACTGCATGAAGACAGGGCCGATTCTGAGAGAGTGTGATTATCCCTGTGTAATGATTTATCTACATTAATTTATTTAAGCCCAATTATGTTTTGAAAATTCATTAAATCCACGAAGAAATTGAAAGACAATTTTTAAAAATATGTTCTGTAGGACATTCGAAATTAAAAATTCTTGACAAACTTTGCGTTAAATACTTAAAGGGAGTAATAAAGAAGTCTATATTATAAGAAAAATATACACACAGATATATTCTTCAAATATCTATTCTTGGGTTCGAATCCAAGGCTAGTGGATAAATGTTTTAACGTGTGCTCATAAAGAATACTTGCAGTGTTACAATTATTCTGAGTCAATTCAATGAAGTGACAATTCCGAAATTAACCCTTTGGTAACTGGGTAAATCCACGCCGTAACCAAGGTCGGAGAACTTCCCTAAAAAAGCTGCTTAAAGAATAGACGTTACGATGTCAATCTAGATATGATCTCATAGCCTATGATGCCATCTCATATAATGTCACTGCGACGGGGATATCGGTTCAGTTTTAAGTGATTATATGTCTGATATTTAATCAAGATAACTGCTATTCAAGTTCTGGGTCTCGATTGTGAAGACTTCATGAACCCCTTACAAAAGTAACCCGGAACCATATTAATAAAAGGCATTGAATACATATTCGAAATGCATTTTATGTTCACTGATATTTCTTATATTATAATTTTCGAAGAGACACTTTTGAAAATTCATGCTTCACTGGAAATATTTCAAGGCAGAATTAAATCAAATCCTAGGAAGTGTTCTAACAGGAGATGGAAAGTGCGACACATGGCAAAGGACGCGTTCCAGAAGCTGAGTAAAGTACTAACACAGGAAAATTTCACTAGAAACAAAGAAAAGAGTGCTGGATTGCTATGTCATGTTAGTTCTTCAATACAGCAGTGAATGCTGGAAAATATAATCGAAAATGAGGACCAAACTGGAAGCAGTGGAGATGTGGTTCTACAGAAGGATGCTGCGGATATCGTAAACTGAGCATGCAAGTAACGATGAGGTGTTGGAAAGAATGGTAACAAAAAGGAAATTAATACTGAGGAGACAACTGAATTTCCTGGGACACGCAATGAGGAAGGAGAGCTTGGAGAACCTGATACTGACTGGCCAGATAGAAGGAAAAAGAGACAGAGGAAGTCAGCGGATAACATATTTGAAAGGCCTGATCAGGTGGATGCCGGAACGGGGTTTGCCAGTAGTAACAGGAGCAAACATACTAAGAGCCACAAAGGATAGGTAAACGTGGAGAACCATGATCGCCTATGTCCTGAAGACATAGGGCACATAGAAGAAGAAGAAGAAGAAGAAGAAGAAGAAGAAGAAGAATGACAGTAGAAGCAAAATCAGTTTTATAAATAAAGTTGTGTTTTGAAAAATATATTTCTGATACAATTAGACATCGAGCTCCATCTTAAAAGATGGAATTGTCTAACATTGCTTTACACGGCTATATTATGCTATTTCTCCATCTCTTTACGATTTGATTTTTTCTCATCTTTTGACGCCTGCTTTTGATGTGTCGACAAAGAACAATGAAAGATCAATAAATCTTTGCCCAAAACTCATTCACTTCCCCCAAAACCTGTTGAATGATCGCATGCACGCCGTTATTTCTATTAGTCGAATATTTTCTTTTCTTTTCCTTCATCGATATTAATGTAGTTCGATTAACACGTGATACGCCACAGACATCCATTATTCACTATTGAGAATTTCGTACTGTATTTAGACGAAGGAACAAAAAATCGTAATTATTTCTTGGGTGGACAGAATGTCGGTAAATGTATGAATCTGAAATATGTCCTGTAACATTAAACAACGGCGATTGGTATTTCAGCAAAGAAAACCCGGAGATATTACGAGTCCATTAATGTTAATACAGTATTTATTGCTGTATTTATTTGTTTGATGGTTGAAGGAAGTTACATTAGTGGAAGAGAATGTTTTGTAATTATATTGAAGTTGCATCAATAATAAACAGCACGTCTCGGGCAAGTTCTTTCTGTTCCTACATACATCTTACTGATGTCTGAAAGTTTTAAAAAGGTAGAAGTGAATTTGTTGTAATTAAAGCAGTTCGATATGTGTAAACATTGTATTAAATAAGTAAAGAAGTCTTATGAAACAAACCATAATATAATTTAAACTACTGTAATTTATTGGCAACATGCTGACCGGTTTTGAAATATTCACTGCGTTTAGTATTGTGAAAAGTATCGCTTACATTTTTCTTGAGTTTTACAAAATCTATGTTTAGTAGAACTTTGCAAAACAATCGATGAAATTTGAATAAGCTGCTTTGTTTAGAAAATACATTGAAAAAACTTCTTCAGGCTTTAATAATTTCTTTAATGATGTTGTAGGACTTTATGGTAAACAATATATTTCATGACATCGTTTGCATTTTTAACAGCAAAGTCTAAGTTTATTAGAATTTCTTACTCTTGAGCACGCAGCATACAATAATCAGTCTTAAATGTTTCTTTATGTAGCCAAATTCCAACATCTTCAAGCGTTTGGCTTTGTAAATCGTTTTCGAAAACGCAGGGAGAAATAGAAAATGAATTCTGGTTAAATTAATTGTATTTCAACACTCATCAGTTTGTTGCAAAACATTGTAGTATATGCAAAAACTTGAACAGTTATTCAAAATAAAATTGCATTTTAATTGAGTAAGTATTTTTTATTTTAATTTTTAATTTATATTTAAAATACTCGGAGAATATTGTTTTTCAAATAATAAATTCAAAATTTCACTATGAATTGCGCATCCTTGAAAAAAAAAACATACTTCCTACTCCCTTTTGTTTGTACTTCTAACTGAAATTCGGTTTTGATCACTAAATATAGAGACAGTATATAACTTGTGTCGGATGGATTAATAGAAGTCTGCAGAGTTATATATATGTTTGATTTTGAAAATATAGTATTAGTCTATAACATATATTCGATTACTTTAATGTTCTTCGAAGTATCTCGAAGAAATATCATCAGTAACATTTTTGTGTTTCTTACTAACTCTGGTATCCTGTGAAATTGACGTCTAACGTTATTGGAATTTTCTTTCTGATTAAACACAACTTGTAGATGGAACACATAGTAGACACCAATGATCATGTTGAGACACTCTTTGATTTTACTTAAGGTCACAAAGCTGCCAAAGATGCTTGACACATTTCTGCTGCTTACGGAGATGAAATAATTTAAGACAACCAAACTGTCAACGCTAAGTGGCACGTTGGACAAATGAACACGCTCAACGATGAAATTCAGCTGAAATAACCTGTCTAGTGATATAGTCCGATTATTCAACAAAATTATGCTCTTTCTGACGTCGCTAACGAGACGAATATGCAATTAAACAACGAGATTGTTGATTTCTACCACATTCTACTAATTTCACTTCTTCAAACTAAAACCATTTTAGTTGCTTTTCAACATGTTCTGGGGTGTTGCGTTCAAGAACGATATGAATATAAAGATGGTTTGATACATTTTATGAGGTAAAACTGTGAGTTCTACAGGGTGTCTCAAAAAATGTACTCATATTTTGAATGACGAGAAAACCTTTATTTATGAACATAGTGAAATGGAAGAGCTTCGAATACAGAAGATAAATGTACTTGAAGAATAATGTTCGCAAATGTTAAAATTGATGACCATTGCTGTCCAGACACTTCATGATGCAATAGACACTATCTTTTGAGATGTGGATTTCCCGACCAGTTTGTCGAAGTGATTTCTGTGGTGATCGAAGCAGTGTTTGCTGCACCTACTCTTCTTTTTCAGGGTTCCTGGATGTCTGTGAACGTCCAGAACCTTTCTTGTTGACGTTCTGGGCGGTTCTGTCTGCTTCATATTTGTCTCTGATGCGACCAATGGTCTGGTGCGTTGGTGGGGGGGTGCGAATTCCTTTCTGAATCGTCTTTGCACTTCAATGGCGTTTTCGGTCTTCCTGTAAAATTTCAGAACAAACTTCCTCTCTTCCAAAGTAAGTTGTTTTTCGGTCATGCTGTGATTAATTAATTTCACCTGCATAAAAAGGAAAAAAAAACATGTTAGAGAGAGTTAAAGTGTGAGTACATCTTTTGTGACACAGTGTTTTTGATCTATTGTACAGTTAGTAAATCCTTTGTGAGAATATTTAAACAATGAAGGAACATACACTATTGAATTATTTCTCATGAATCTTTATATAACATAAGAAATAATATAAATTATAAAGAACGAACAAACTGAAATACTAAAGAATATTATTAATACCAATATTATTGAATTCTTTTTTCTTTTCGTTACACGAAGTTTAACTCACTGTCATGTTTATACACTGTTTTTTGTATGATCACCAAAGTTGAAAACATTGAACCTTGCCAGTACTTATTTGTGACTTCCTGTGAATATCAGGTGCTGTAAGCATGAATGAATGGTTAATATAATGTATATGAATTCGAGTTAAAATTGGCATTGCGAAAGATATTAATCTCTTTCTTCCAAGGATTAATTACTTAGATTTTAGTCAGTAAATTATTATCTTCGAAAAATTTACGATTTGAAAACATTAACTTTAAATAATCTCCACAACTTAATAAGAAACATATCAATTAAATCTTATTTTGAGATTTGAATGTTGTTTTTTGTTTCTTTTTGGGATAATATCTTTATTCATGAATTAGTTAATTTGCTTATAAATGTCACCAAGAAACGTACGCTTCTATATAAAATCAAAATGAGTGATATTAAATGGATAGAAAACATATTTTCTTAAGTTTAATATTTACTTTAATTAGGATCTGCAAAGTTGATGAGATAAAATATACACCTTGGTATCTCTCATTGGATTTGCCAACACATATTTTTTTATATCATATTTAATTATTTTTAAAATATTAAGAGTCTCTTAGGTTTATTACTTTCTTCTGCTACTCTAGACTTCATAATTTACTGTAAGTGACCGATTATCCAAGATTTATTTTATCATTATGTAGCCTAGTAATGACTGATATTTTGTATAATAGATACTTTTATTCCGTTTTTTATAGAATTTCGTTGTTCCTCACATGCACCGGTCATGATATTTCCAGTATTGTTTTGTAAAACCGTCTTTTTTTTTACACAAATATTCATTTTATTTCGAGTGAACTATCTAGTATCCACTACCGTAAAAGTGGGCTGATTTTATAATTTAACACACTTTATTTTTTGTAAAGCAATTTGTCTGTTTGCTAATAATTTCTCTAGCTTTTAGACATCTTTCACAATGTCAGCGCATCTTCAAATTTTGCTGTCCCATCTTCCACCAACATATTTATAATCTTTACCAGGTGTTTAATCGTCTGCACATGATATATGAAAAAATGTTATTGCACCCCTCTATTGCTTTTGGCTTGCTGAAAATAATACATTCTGCCTTCTCTCCTAACAAATAGGATTTACTGTATTTTTCTGTTTCACTGATGTCATATAATTTTCTTTCAGCCATCAACATATTGGTAACCTGCGTATCTTACATAATTTTGCGAACGACTATAAATATTTGAATGATCTCAAGCTTAACTGGGATAGATTTATTATATTTATTAAAATCTAGTGATAAGACGCGTACTTGCCTAACGCCCGTTTCTATTTTTTCTCAAATATTCAATTAATTTTCTCTCTGTACGCAGACATTTTATAGCTTGTATAGATTATAGGTGACAGATGTAAGCAATCATCATGTTAACATGCAGACAGAAACTTCATCAGAATTTTACATAACGGTTGTATTTAAGGCAAACATTTCAGGAAGAATATTGTTGTCTGCATTAAAATAATCAGGCACCTATACTGCTATCATATGGACAAATATGTGTTCAGCAGACATGCAGGGATAGAAAAGTATGCGTCTTTTTATTAGATTTATTCATCCTATGCAGAGAAGGAATTTTAATTGAACTAAATTTTCTGCCAGGATTTGTCATTGGCGTCTACAATATTAACAATATAATGTAAGCAGATAACACACTACTGTTAACAGGGACAGAAAGAAAACTACAAAAATCATACAGAATGTATCGAACGGAAGCTAGAATAAAGGACTAAACCTAAACTAGAAGAAAACGGAATGCATATCAAAGTGAAGCCCAAAATGCCAATTACAGGTCGGGGATACTAAAATGAAGTGAGTACATAAACCGAAATTCTTGGGAAGTGTTGCGGCGGAGGTAACCATTAACATTGTAATGGACTAACTCAACCTGCAGGAATACCATGTCACTAGTAGTTACCGGAGAGCACCAGTCTGGTATGAGTCGGACACCCTTAGAGTGAGTTACCGAACAGAGACTTTTGAAATCCAACACCGCTTGCTCGTCAGCTAAACGAACAAGCTACTTCGGTAATACAATTGTTTACACTAATCCCGTGTTCCTGTTTTTATTTGTGACCCCTTAAACAGGGTTACTGCAGAAAGTGTTCTAATAGAGTAGATAATGTGCGACTTAGATCCGAAGGAATATTGAAATTACCAATGATGCATTGTGAACGAAGAAAAGTGTACTCTATCTCTGATATCAGTCATCTTGTATGGCATATCAAAGTGAAGCCCAAAATGCCAATTACTGGTCAGAGATACTAAAATAAAGTGAGCACATGAACTGAAATTCTTGGGAAGTGTTGCGGCGGAGGTAAACATTAACATTGTAATGGACTAACTCAACCTGCAGGAATACCATGTCACTAGTAGTTACCGGAGAGCACCAGTCTGGTATGAGTCGGACACCCTTAGAGTGAGTTACCGAACAGAGACTTTTGAAATCCAACACCGCTTGCTCGTCAGCTAAACGAACAAGCTGGCATATTGTACCTTTACCCGTTACTTCGGTAATACAATTGTTTACACTAATCCCGTGTTCCTGTTTTTATTTGTGACCCCTTAAACAGGGTTACAGCAGAAAGTGTTCTAATAGAGTAGATAATGTGCGACTTAGATCCGAAGGAATATTGAAATTACCAATGATGCATTGTGAAAGCTACGTATAGTATTTACAGACAGTAAATATAATTGGAAACGAAGAAAAGTGTACTCTATCTCTGATATCAGTCATGTTGTACGGCAGCGAATGCTAAAGAATCTCTTCAAAGATGAAGAACAGATGAAAGACAAGAAATATGATCCGACAGATGAATGGCATGAGTATCAATGAATCGAACATTTGAAGAACGACGAGGTTTTAAAGAGAATGGAACCAAGAAGGAAATTAACTCCAGGAAGAGAGAGTGGAAGTGTCCGTGACACCTAATGAAGAAGTATTACAAATGACAGGGAAAAACATCGCGTGACATACTTCATAGACTTGAGCAAAATAGAGCAGAATTGAGTAGAAACAAGAAGATACATTCATTAAGAGATACAAAGGAAAATGTAGAGGGACATGATCGCCTACGTCTTGAAGTGACACGGCACAAAAAATAAAAAATGGTGTCTGCTCAGAGTTAATTAGATTGTTGCAGTAATATATTAGTGGTATATTGCAGAGAACGATGACTACTAGGCCTGCTTAATTTACATATATTCCCCTATCCGAGAAAATCAGCAGTTGATGTTATGTTTATTATTTAAATTATCAAAAGATAAATGGCAAAAACTGTAGTGTTTATGCGATCCCAATTTGCTTACACTTGCAACGCATTGAATTAGTGATTCTAGAAAAACATATAAGCTATTGACTTTAATTAAAAATTACTATTTAACTTTTAATATCTTATAGAGAAGATCTTTATTCCATAACAATTCTTTACAAAGCTACAAAATCTTCCGCCCTTCATCTTCTTCGTAATGAATGAATCATTTATATTATTTTCTCTTTAATTCCATTAAAGAGAAAATAATATAAATGATTATTGAGAAAATCATTATTAACTAACTGTGCAATTTTTTTTTCATCTCCATTTTGAAATCTGCGGATGTAATCTGAAACGTCAACATACTCTTACGTTATGGCTGAAACCCAAGTCAAGAGTTATCATTAATAATCTATCTTCTATCCAACGGGTATGGAACTGATTTCCATTCGTGCCTAAGTATTAAAGCGTCTTTCTTGATAAAGATAATCTTAATCAATGTCTACATTAGGACATTTTAGTTGATCCCTTCCTGTCTCGCAGATAATGGCGGTTATGATGATACCCTATAGATTTTTAAAATCTGTATTGCCCAAATATTTTTTGGTCTGCAGGCTGGGAAATCTACATTTTTATAAAGATTAAAATTTAATCCGAATATTTCATTTTTTATTTCATTTTAAATTTCTCTCTATTCAACTACATAAAACTAGCTCTGGATTTTGTAAAATAATAATGAAATTTTGAATTCATAAAAATGCATGATTCCTCGTGTAGAAATATGCAATGAGCTCCATGCGTTCAAACTGTGTACACGTTCACTTACAAATAATAGTTTTCTATGAAAATTCATAAAACCTTACTTTCTCTCTACTTGCTAAGCATTAAATAAAGTAGCTTTCTAAAATTCAATGAAATCATAGTATAGAAGTATACTCTTAATTCAAAATAGCAAAGAAGTAAAGAAAAAACTCAATTTCTTGTATTTCTTAGTTATAAATTTATTTATTATCTATAAATAGCCATTTGCCCTTAAAGCTTTTGTTGATTTGGTGAAATAGTACTTGTGTAATGAATTTTGTGATATAGATATTTTGTGGATTAATTTGAAAATAAGACGATATCCGTAGATATGAACAGTCGAACGAGAATACTCTACTTTTGTAAATTAACTAAATGAATCAGTTCAAATTTTCTTGTTGGCTATTTTGATCGTTATATACCACCAGCCCGTAGGGCATAACGACCAAATGTTGTGATAACAAAGACAATGAGTTCGACAATAATCGTAACATACGTAATGTAAAAAATATATATCGGTAATTGCTGAGCAATTAATTTGAAAAAAAAAATAAATCAATATTTTTTAAAAAGTGTTCCGTATTCATTCAACTTGATTTTCTTAAGGAAAAGAAATATTTTATCTAATACTTGGCATAAATATACCGCAGGAAGTTCCAAGATTCGTGCATTTTCAATAGATATAACAAATGGTTTTACCTTTTAATTATAGCTGCTGTTTATATTATGTATGCCAGAGTTACTTAATGATGGTGCCACCCGCCCCCAGAAAAAAAGAAATTTAGTACAATTTTGTTTTATTTGTTGGAAATATTTTTGCAGTTATTTGAAACGAAATTAAATTACAGCTGCAATATTTGTAAACAGATTTTTTGTTTTGATCTAATGAAAACTGGACAAATTTCTTGTTATGTTTTACTCCCCAAATTGGATTTTCTTTTATAAAGAGAATATTCACCTTGCATTGAAAATTTGATAACTGCAACAACCGGGATCAATTTATTGCTAAAAAAAATATATATGTTAGTTATTTTTAGTTCATTCTTATATTACATACATGGTTGATTTTTTATATATTAGTTGATTTATTTTATCATATGAAAGAATCTAAAATTTCAGTGTTTTTATACACCAGTGTACTTAAAAATACTTGATTATTGAAACATATACCGAAAGCAACTGCAAAATTATTTCAATAGTGATGTCGCTTGTTTCTTGTTATTTTCAATTTAACTTTGCGAATAAAGATTATTTATAAAATATTGTGTTTTCGACGTTAATTTTGTTGACAAGAATGGACTAAATTGTTTTGAAGATATTTTATTACATATCAGGTATGTATTTATTCTCACACTTGAAACAAGATCAAAAGTAGAATAATCATAGAATTTTATTTAAGAAGACCAAGAATGTACAAACTTAAATAATTACCAAAAGAACTAATATTCTTCACATTCTCTTTCACTCGCAGTACCCATTTGAATCTTTGTTAAAATATAACATTACATGGGGGGAATTGATTAAAAGAATTATCGTCAGTGATGAGGAAAATGAGTTACAAACGACAATGTTAAACACAAAAGGCATTGACAAGGATGACTTTTCACAACCGATCTCATAAATCTAGAGTAATTGAAGAAAAATAAAAATGAACGTGATGAATTATTGTTAAATTTTATTTCTTTGGAGCTCATAAAACAACGTAATAGAACACTAAATGAGACGTGTCTAGTCGATAAGCTCCCTGATATTAACAATTGGTTTGATTTTCTTCTCTCCCCGGATAACAAGAGACGATTCACAAAAAGAACAAAACAGAAACAATTTCAAAGTCGGTTGGTCTGCTCTACTCTATTTGTCATATTCACTTTACCTAGCAACAACCAACTTTACCGTTTTTGATCGCTGTAAAACAATTTAATAATGAAAAGTTTCTCATGAAAACTGGTCACCAAGAATTTGGTGGAAACATTTTACGCAGCAAAACTTGCTGAAAGTTATTGAAAATTATCAAAATGCTTATCTATTCATTGCAGAAAATGGCGAATATATAATTGAATGAACATTTTTTAATTACTATTTGCTAATCTTGTATTAATTAAATGTTACTTTAATGTTATTTAGCAGAAAAAAGTGTTTCTTTTTCTACTAGAATTAAGCTAATCCTCTGCTTCTATCTCTATGATCTATTGGTCTCTGGTGAGAGAAAACTTTGGCATTTCTTTCACCACAACAATTCCGGGTTTTTTGCGAATTAATCTTTCGGAGCTTTGAAGCCTTGCAGTGCATCGCCTTCAAATATAATTTTCTTATTTCTCTACTGTGCTATTGATGCGACGATTGATGGGCATTTAGGGACGAATGTGCCATATTAATGTATTAGTCTCCGTGAACAGTTGTATTTATTTATTTATTTTTGTTGATGGCCGAAAAGCCTGAATAACTTCACCATTTCTAGATAAGAGAAAATCAACAACATCATCTAAGACTTTTCCGAGAATTTTGACTTTTCTCTTTTGAAATAAACATTCAACCATGTCGACTTCATAGCAAAAGTACGACAGAATTCGGAAAAAAAAACTCTTATAAATGGAATTTCTTATTCTACTTTTGACATAGAGCTACTAGCTGTCTATCTAGTACATTGAATAGAAGGCAGAGAATATAGCGAAGAGCAGATATCAACTTGGTATTTGCGGTTGCTCTCAGCCAATTCATGAGGTACATATTTTCAATGTATAGAAGCATTTCCAAGTTGCGGAAGATGACGATGAACAGTTGTGTGCTTTGAATTAATCTTTATTACTAATTCTTCAACTGATAATGCAGGATTTGTTTCAAGTGCTTATTCAAAAATATTATCATTGAACTCAAATGGATGACCTGTTCAATCTCCATCCTCAAATCAGAAATGTTTAATTCTGACTTTTATGAAACATCGTTTGCAATTTCTTTCATTCAACCACTCATTTCCCTCAGCTGAGTAAAAATTTCCAGTCACTTCTGTTGCAGAGTCTCCTTTATGTATTCATAAAACATTACGTGCCTTAAATGATCCTTGGATACCTCCATGTTAGAAGGGTTTTAATGAAAGTACTTTTTATTTGTATTAATCTGTAACATAAAAGTTATTAATTTATATATAGAATGGTTTTTAATTTCGTTTGACCTTCTAAAATACTATTAAATTTCTATTAAATTTAACGAAGTTTAATTCCAACAGAACTTAAAGGATGACATGATAGTCTTAGGTTCCTGATTTACCAAATAGCTATTTTCCTCTTCGTATCTTAATGAGAATAGGTATATGTTTTAGTCGCTCTCTGTTTTATAATCATATCGCCCCAAACATGGCATTTTTCTGCCACTGTTTTGCAAGGGGTTACATAGGAGGAAAGTTGTGAGAAAGAATGAGAGGCTATAAGGAGTGTCAGGAAGTGGGTAAGAGAAGGATGATTGTGGCCCTAAAGTGAGGAATCAGTTTATATGTTAATTGTAATGTAGAATTGATCCCTCACTTCATAGTTTATACTTTTTTTATATAATCCTATCGCCCCAAGCAAAGCATTTTCCTGCCACTGTTTTGCAGGGGATTACATAGGAGGAAACTTATGAAAAAAGTGACAGGTTATAGTGGATGTCAGGAAGTGGGTAAAGAGAAGAATGAGAATACTGATGAGTGAAGCGGACGGAGAAGGAAGCATGAGATAGAGGATGCAGGTAAGTGAGATAGGAGATGACTATTCACTCTACATTTAAATTCTTGGTGATTATAGCTGTCGGGAAAGGAAGGGAATTCCACAGACGGGAAACGCGAGTAAAGAAGCTGGTGGAGTAGAATTTGCGTTTAAAATTTATTGGTTTCACAGTAAAAGGGTGGGACCTAGTTGCTAATCTTGTAGCTCGAGTAAATTTATATAAAGGGGGCACCAGTAAGCTAAGTTCATCGGAGAAGAAGCTGTGAAATTGTTTGTAGAAGAGACACAGGGAAGGCAAATTGCGGTAACATATGTGATTACTTTAGACTAATAAATTATGTAGACCACAGTATGTGCCCTGGACAAAAAAGGTCACATTTTAAGCTACTAGCAAGAGGCAATGTAATTTCTATTTTTTTTTTACTTTCGCAGTTTTTACAAGGTAAATGTGTGTTTCATAAGATTTTTCCAAAATTTATAAAGGCGTTAACCTGTGTCCAATAAACCTACATAATGCTTTTGTAATCTCGCACTTTAACTGTGTGTAATGTGATATTTCGTCGGGTCGTATCGTTTTTATGACATATATGAATAAACAAAGAGGGCAGCATTGATTTATGTCGGGAGCAACCATTTTTATATAGTAGGACTATGCAATATATTGCCGGTTGTTATTCGTTTCACTACTTAAGTTAAAAGTAATGTTTCCTATATACAAACATCTCCCACACTTGTAACCGTGTGTTGAATCTACTCCTTAATAGGGGAAAAGTTAAGTATCCATACAAACATGTGTATTTCAAAAGTAACTGTTTATATATATATATATATATATATATATATATATATATATATATATATAGCAAATATGCTTGACAAAACACAACGGAGAATCTGTAATGTGATCGATACCGGCTTGGTAGACAGGCTGCGGTCACGCTCTCACCGGCGTAATGTGGCTTCCTTGTGTCTCTTCTATAAATACTTTCACGGCTTCTGCTCCGATGAACATAGTTCACTGGTACCCCCTAGGTATGAATTTGCATGAGATACTAGATTGGCAACTAGGTCCTACTCTTTTACAGTAAAAAAGATAAAATGTAACCGCAATTTCTACTCTATCAGCTTCTTTTCTCGGACTTCTCGCCTGTAGAATTCCCTTCCAAACTAGCTGTTTTGATTCCAAAATACCGATATAAAAAGCGAAGACATAGACGCTTCGTCAGACAGGCACATAGAGAGGAGAAGAGTGTAATTAGTTTCTTCCTTGACATATGTCGAGCGGCTACTATTTTCGCCTCCTTCTTGCTCCCCTGTTCTCAAAGTACTAACTGACCTTTTCTAAGACATTCCACAAACCAACTTGCTGACCTACTGAATTTAGAAACGGCAACTTGATAATGAACATTAATCATACTACCAAGCTATATACACTTCAGCCTTATACCTCCGCTTCCACATTCTTAAGCCTATCGTCTTCCTTTCAGCAGCAGTATTATTTTTCCATTAACAAAATTTAACCTGGCCGTTGGCCCTACCCTTTTTATCATTATCATTCGCCATGCCACAAATTTTAACCTGGCCGTTGTTCCCACACAATCTAAACACTTTTATCTTTGCCATAAACAAATTATAAAAGTCGAGTTCGGATCACGTCGGAAGAAAATATACCCTCTATAAACTGGTGACAAACGACGTGAGACGAACACGCATAACGCAACCTTCTCTCGGCCAACACATAAAGACATTTCCACCAAATAAATTAGTATTCCCCAACGTTACACCAGATAAACTGCCGAACCTGTAGTTCCCCAGATAAACTGGTAACTGGTAAACACGTGGGATTTCAAGACAAATATATATACACAAAGATATATTCCCCAGGCCAACGCACCTACCCATCTTTTCAGCAACCATGGCAATGAAAAAAGTTACGTCCGCCGGCACCAAACTGAACAACTGCTACAGTAAGCCAAATTACTCTTTCAACAAAAATATTTTACGGAAAGTTTAAAATAAACAATCTTCCCAGTATTTCGACACCAAAAAGAAAAACTTCAACGGACAAACAACTAAAAACTCCACAAGTTGTCAAAGAGTAAATAGGCACCCGGCGCAAACAAGTAATGATGAAAAAAAAAAAAAGATGAACGAGAAAAAAAGAAAAAAGAAAAAGAAAAAAAAGCAAAAAAAAAACGAAAGAAAAAATGAACGATAAGAACAAAGAACAAACAGAACAAAAAGAACAAAGAACAAAATGAAAAAATCAAAAAAGAAAACAAAAAAAAACGAAAAAACAAGAGAAAAACAAAAGAAAACGGAAAAACAACAGAAAAAAACCCCGGAAAAACAACAGAAAAAAAACCGGAGAAACAAGAAAAAACAGAACAAAAAAAAAAGTCGGATAGTCACTTGTGAATTTAAAAGAACGAAAAACCCACCATAAATTAGTGACTGCCTGGCGTAAGTCAACACTTATATATATATATATATATATACCCAGAAAAAATTTTGTTTGAACTTTCAGTGAAAATTTCTCTGTAATACAATCTCAAAATGGCAAACAAACGCTGAAGAAACTTTAACAAATAAGAATTAACCTACCCAGGGCTATTCCTACAAAAAAGAAAAAAAAAGAGAATTTGAACTTTCAGCGAAATATGAATATTTCCCTGCAACAGAAATTCAAAATGACAACGAACAAAAATGCAACAAACCAAAATAACCCATAGCTAGTCCCACAAAAATTCACTACCAATCCCTTTCAACAAGAACCGAAAATCAAAATATTCCTTCGAATAAAGACGGGATTCGAATACTCCACTCTTATAGCGAGAAAACAAATTCGGTAAAATGGTTAAATGGAAGAAAGAATACATATTTTCCTTTCAAACGGAAACGGGAAAAAGAAAAAGGAAACCGTAAAACAAAACTGAAAACGCAAAACAAAACGGAAAAACCCTTTTTAAAAAAGCGACAACAGATACAAATATATCACTCCGTGTTCTGGGGCGAAAGTTATGTGGTGATACCGACCGAACAAAAGCGATGACCCGGATGTGTGCTCTCTCATAACTTAAAAGCAAATGAATAAGAATCGTCGTGCACATCCGAGTTCGCACAGATGTTCCGGTTGAAAAATAAAAATGAATCAAAGATCAAATTACCAATTTTATTTACCAGCCAATGAGAAACCCGAAACGAAATACAAGGATCAAATTCGAAACTAGCTGTTTTGACCCAAAATGCCAATATAAAAAGCGAAGACATAGACGTTTCGTCAGACAGGCACAAAGAGAGGAGAAGAGTGTAATTAGTTTCTTCCTTGACATATGTCGAGCGGCTACTATTAATCATACTATCAAGCCTTTTACCTTTCAGCGTTGTATCTTCCTTGAACATTCTTTTATCTCCTTCAGCTTATTATTATCCGCCATGAACTCTCTCTAACTTCGTTGGACCTTTATTCTAAGTACTGTTTTAATTGTAAAAAATTAATTGAAATGCATATATGTATAAATGTTATTTTACACTCAAAATTGCCTTTCTTGAAATTATAATCATTTTTTAATTCTAGTGGTCTATCTTCCCACAAGGCCAAATTCCGTTAACATGCTACTGAAGCTTACTACCCCTCACTACAAATGACATAAGTGAAGAGATAACCGCTATACGGAGATCCTTACTCATACACACAGTAAGAGGAACCTGCAGATATTAGAGGCCATGTAGATCAAATCTAAACGACCAACACTCAATAAAATCACCTTTAACTCCGGACATAACATACATTGCATTTGGCCATTTGGTTTTGTTGTCATTTCGCGCTATCCCGCGGTGTTACGTCATAAAACCGCATTGCAAATTTGAGAACTGCGTATATTATTTTTGGTAAGTATTGCCGTTGCCAGGCAGAATTTTATGTCAACACAAAATAAAATTGTCGGTGATGGTGGATGTTATTATATTTCAGTCTAAATAAGCTCTCTGAAGTTGGCTCATGTGAGCCTAAAGCTTAGAAGAAAATCAATAAATCATTATCCAAATGTTGGAGAATTTTTGTCTTTATTTTCAACTGAAATTAAAGCCAAAATACGACGTTTAGAACGGCTCGTGATTAAGCATAATTGATATTCATTGTCTCTTATATTTAACAGCATATGTTTAGAAAATTATTTGGTGTCTCGATATACCATATATATATATATATATATATATATATATATATAATAACTTATAATAAAATATAAAAAAATCAAAATCAGAAATCCTAAAATCTTTTAAAATAATTCTAAAAATAATATTATAATACTTGCATAAATTTGACAGTATAGCTATTCTTGCAGTTCTCTGTCTAAACAAAATGATCGAATCTGAAAATGTATATGAATCGGATATATTTGTGTGTTCTTATATAGGTGTGTATGTACATCTTATTTACATGAGCAGTTATTTTTAAATCTGTCTTTCCTTCCGTCCTTGAAGTAGTATAAATATGTTTGCATGTATGTGTCGTTATTTATATATATGGAAAAAGTTTCGTTGGTGTTGAATCAAAATATCTTGTTTTTGATATGGTCTTTCTTCATATGCTTGTTAAAATTTGTCTCAGTCAGGTTTACGCGTTTTTAAAACATGGTTGGTTATACTTCACTGTGACCGATTGGAAAATACTATAAGTTTATTTTCCCAGTACAAAACCACAAAGTGAATACTCTCTTTAATCTACAGGTATTAGAAAAATGATCACGCGGTTATTCATCACATATATCACTTAAGCCATCATCGAAAATCTTGATCATTCAAGGCCACGAGGTTTTTGTACTTTGGAAGCCAGGAATATTGTTTTGCACTATATATCAACTGCATTTTAGAAGGAAGTGACCATTGACGCAAACATATCTTTTCATAGCATTGTGATGAGAATATTGGTTACTGAAAAATAAATATATATTATTTTTATATATATTTCATGTTTTATACATGCCCTGCTATATAATTTTATTTCCTATTTGTAGGAGACTTGGTTATGCTTGACAAATTGGCCTTGTACCAAACACGTCCAAAATCCCCACAAGTTAAATTTCAGAAGGTTAAAAGCTGAAATGTGAAAGGATAAAATACCTCGTGTGTACATTAAAGCAAATATTTATTTGCAGAATGACAAAAGTGTAAGAATAAAAAAAATTAAATTAAATTTTGTTAACTGCACACTAAAGTATATTTGCGAAAGAATAAATGTTCATTGAAACAATGCAGTTTTGTAGTTAAAATTGTTTGTAGAAAAATATAGTTATTAAACATGTTCGCAGAAGTTTAGAGTTCATGGTTGTGTAGCAGCGGAATGTAAAGATCTGTTCCTTCCTCTTTTTAGTGGGTCATGACTGGTTGAGCGAAAGAGAAGGCAAAACAAATAAAGAGTTATTACTTAACATGTCCATTTGGTTGTTGCTGTTTTTCTCTTTAGTGACGTGGACTGAAAAAGAAAAAAATGGCGTTAGAAAAAGAGGATGAATGAAACTGTGGTGTGACCTATCTCAGGATTGGCGTAGAGTGAAAAAGAAGAAAAGAAAATTTCCAGTGACGGTGAGTCAGCTTCAAGTTTCTTCTTTACATGGTGAGATACTGTCAGCTACTGCTTCCTTCTGACGGACAGACTTTAACCGATTAGCGTCGGGGTTTATAAAATCAAACTTCTCATGATGCCTTCTCCAGCAAGGCTTTTACAGCTAAGTGTGAAAATAAGTCTGATATGAATTTGCTGATTTTAATCCAATCAGGATCCTGATATGCTTCTCACACTGACTGGTGAATTTTTTCTTAGTTGGCTGATTCCAAAGCCGTTTGAATCTCTTTTTGCGGGTATGCAATTTTACTTAGTGTTTTTCCTAAATGTTGTATTTTCTTGAATTTGACGTTGGGTTTTTCCCAAATGTTTTAGTCGTTTCAATCAGATTTGCGGGTGTGCAATTTATTTTGTGTGCTTTTTTTGGTTGATAGAGGGTATAGGGTTTGTATCCTATATATTACAGATGTGTTATCATCCGAATAATCGTAACAAAGTTAAAATGTGTGCATTTTAATGATTTTTTCTGTCTACTAGTGAAAGTGTAAATGCAAAAATTATTGCATCTGATAATCGATAAATATGTTTTTTTATTTGTTTTGCTGCTTTTCTATTGAAGATGGATTCTTTGCAAGACTTTAGAGATAGAACAGCACGCACACGCACTCATAGCTCATCCATATACGCTTTGTCGTTCGACCATTATTTGTGCATATGTCGGGCTGCATAAATAAGAATACAGTAGATCTAGTGGTTCTAGATTTCATTTAATATTAGAAATCATCTAGTTAATTTTGATTATATTATTGGCATTTATCGTAAAAATAATCAAATATAGACACTAGTTCTACCATATTTATCGTCTTCATCGCTGCGGCTCTTCGTTACACATAGTTATTTCCCTAACATCTACAATTCCCCCAAAACATTTAAATGCAGAATCAATTGCCATCTTCTGCCTTCCTTAATCCCATTTACCTACCTAAATCTCACATACCTCTTATTCTTTCTTAGGTATCCATTTTACCCTATTTTTCTCTTACTGTAAACTTTTGCGCACCAGTGGCAACCCTGCATTGCTTGGGGTCAAATTATTTAAAAAAAATACGTCTATTATATTTTTTCTTTTTAATAAAAAGTAATAAGTGTTTTGTATGTAAAGATCTCTAAATAATGGCTCGGATAATCATTGTAATCTTTTGAGGTATTGGTATGTTATTCTTGACTTCCTTGTATAATAAATACGCTTTGAGCGCTGGTTTTGTACACTTACTTTTGCATCCTCCTTGTAGACTTTTAGAAAGTCATGAATATAGCAAAACCGAAAATAATAATATTAAACATCAGCCCAAAATTTCCATTACATTGCATTGTCGATCTTATAGAGAGCTGTAATACAACAGCTTCAAATGTGATAAGGAAATGTTCGACTGAGTGACAGTTATTTTAACGGCTTCTAAACTCTTTCATGTGTAAAGCCGAAACAAATTAGGGATATAGTTTGTAAGAATTATTTTGCGAGTGAAAATTGGTTTTAATATTTTTTTGAGAATTACACAGGTTTTACCAGATATGAGATCTAATATTTAATCTATAGCTGATGAGATGGAATGGAGCAATAATATTCTTAAGTTCATTCACATGTGAAAGACTTTAACGACTCAGCTGAAATTCGAACTTGCTTCTCCGATTGATCATTCTAAGAAATTATCGTCTACCGAATATGCACTTTGATTTTGTTAAAAAAATAATTTTCAAATAATATAATCCTGGATTCGTGCGTTTTGGTTTAGTTGAAAACTGTTAGGAACGAGAAATCGGTGCGCAGAGTTCGAATTCCAGTTGAATACTTTGCATTCACTTACACACAAATCCCGTTGGGAAACGTATGAATCCTTCTCATTTCCCCCTGCTATGGGTTAAATGAGAAGACAGATTTTGTTCTGTAGCCTTGATTAGTTACCAGTCGACTGCAGAAGTAAGAGCAACCAACTCAGAGAAAATATCTTCCCAGTTAGTCATGTCTCTTCGAGATATGATGGCACAAGTGTGTATCCCTTATGCCATTGAAATGGCTGAATTCGTTCTGAATGTCAGGAATGTGCAACATGCGTCTGGCGGAAAATATCGCACTGGTATTAAAATCAGTCCAAGCAATATCAAATCAAATCCTACCTAAATAATATTGCTGCATTTATTCTTGATTTTTAAAAAGATATGTGAATATTGATTTTTTCGTACAGAAAGCAATTTTTTTTCAAAATATATTGACAATCTGCTATGAATTATTACATACCACTGCACATATCTATACAGACGCATATATATATATATATATATATATATATATATATATATATATATATATATATATATATATTAACACTCTGTATGGATTATTCGAATGCAAACACGCTTACTTCAATCATTTAAGATATCTGTGTAAATTTATATTCGATGTGAATTGCAAAAATAATTTTCGGGGAGTGTTAAGGGTCAGTGATCTGATCTCATAAATATCTTGTGACATTTAATTACAGCTGAAAAACACCAACATCCACCACTACTGCTATTACTACAGCAATATTAATATCAATAATAATATTAATAATAATAAGAACTAATATTCCCAGGGACCTTTTATACTGACAGATATATAAATCTTAACAGACAAGCCACAACGATTAAGTTGGACAAACCAAAACATTCATTTTAATCGATATGTCTGTGTTAACAAATAAAATATCTATCAGTCAAAATAATATTACATAACCAATAAATATAAGGATCTTGAAACTGAAACAAAATATAGTTGTGGTTTCTCAAATTTATAATTGCTGGCTGGGGAAGAAAATAAAAGTACAGTCAAAAGATGAAGAAGATAGCAGTGGGATTTCTTTTGTAAGAGATTCAAAGTACCGGAAAGTGTGACATTGCACATTTATTCTAGTAAATTAAATGAAAAAAAAATATAATGTACATGTGGCGTATGAACTAACATCAATATTATGCTTTCCTTACTCAGTCAGTCAGTCAGTCAGTTAAGTGCCATACGCGAAACACACTTGGGCGATCATATCTCGAAAGAGACATGACTGACTGGGTAGAATATTATCCCGCGGTAGGTTGCCATTGCTTTCTGCTGTAGAATGGTTGCCGACCAAGGCTATAGAACCCAATCTGTCCTGTTATTTAACCCATAACTGGAAGGAAGAGATGGATTAATACCTTTCCCAAGGGTATTTGCGCATCAGTGAATGCAATGAATTCAACTGGAATTCGAACTCGGCAACCCGATTTCTCGTTCCGAGCCGATATCCACTGCAACACAACTCAGTATCTCAGGCAAATTCCATGGAAGGGTTTTTTCTGAACATAATAATAATAATAATAATAATAATAATAATAAATTTTAAAGACTTTAAATATATACAAGATATCACCCGTCATCATCAATTTCATCAAACAGTGCATGTCTATATGGAAAACAACCCTTTACCTCAATCATATAAATGGAACCTATAAGTCTGATGAAATAAACATCAAAAGAGGTATATTTCAAGGTGATTCTTTATCTCCCTTACTATTCTGCATATCATTAATAGCACTAACCAGTCAACTTAATAAGACAGAATGTGGTTATAAAATAGGCCAAAAGAAAATAAGCCATCTATTTTACATGGATGACTTAAAGTTATATGCTAAGAATGATAATGAGCTGGAAGGTCTTCTGCAAACTGTAAAATGCTTCAGCGAAGACATTGGAATGAAATTTAATTTGAATAAATGTGCTAAAGCTACAGTTTTACGTGGATCAATACAAGAAACATCCTCAATTAGCCTAGACCCTGCTGTAACAATAAAAGAATTGAAACCAGAAGAAGCTTATAAATACCTAGGTGTAAATGAGAGCGAAAACATTCACCATAAAAAAATGAAAGAAATAGTGCGTAAAGAGTACTATAGAAGGCTACGAATGATATTAAAAACTGAATTAAATTCACAGAATAGAGTAATGGCCATTAATAGCCTTGCAATCCCAGTTGTCCAATATAGCTTCAACATCTTAAACTGGACTCTAAACGACATCAGGCGAATGGATGCTAAAACAAGAAAGCTTCTTTCTAAGCATAGGATGCATCACCCAAAGGCTGATGTAGACCGTCTGTACATACCCCGTAAAGAAGGTGGAAGGGGTCTTATTCAGCTGGAATTGTCATACAAGACAACAACTATTGGCTTACTAACATACATAGAAACAACAAAGGATTGGATGATACAATTAGTAAGGCAACATGAAGAAAGAAAGAAAAAATATTCAATAATAAAAGAAGGCAGTAAATACAAACAAGAATTACAGTTAGTAGATTCTGTAGAAAAGCAAAACAGTAGCCAAGAACCAACTATTGCGGCAAAAAATATGAAAATGAAAGCCAAAGATAAAGCTCTTGAAAAGATGAAACAGCGCTGGCAAGACAAACCTCTGCATGGCCAATATCCAGTACGTGCCAATAAATCCAATGTTGACAAAATTAATACTCATCGATGGTTACGTGCATCTGGATTAAAGTCTGAAACTGAAGGATTTATACTTGCAGCACAAGACCAAAGTCTTTTCACGAGAAACTTTCAGGCAAATATTATGCATAATAATATGGATCCAAAATGCAGGTTTTGTGATAAACACCAAGAAACAATAGACCACCTAATCTCAGGCTGTTCTGTGCTTGCCCCAAACGAATATAAAAATCGCCACGATAGAGTTGGGCAATATTTACATTGGGCAATGTGCAAACATTATGGAAAAGCTGTAAACAAACACTGGTATGAACATCATCCAGCACCGGTTACAGAAATAGAAGATGTAACCATTCTATGGGATTACACCATCTACACAGACAGAAAAATTGAAGCAAACAGGCCAGACATTATTGTTAAAAACCAGAAGGAGAAAACTTGTCTATTAATTGATATGGCTTGTCCAGCGGATTGTAACATAGCAATCAAGGAATTTGAAAAACTGTCAAAATATAAAGACCTGGAAATTGAAATAGAAAAAATGTGGAAATTGAAAACAAGAGTTGTGCCAGTGATAGTAGGTGCACTTGGAATGATAAAAAATGGAACAAAACAACACATTGAAAGAATCCCTGGAAACCCCAGCTTAAGAGATATACAAAAAATTGTATTATTAAGTACAGCCCACACACTAAGGAAAACGTTATCTATGTAATGCTGGGGATGATAGGGAGGATAGAAAAACATGAAATGGAGTCATAACAACACGCCACTACCTGCCTTAGGTCTCCCCGCAGACTTGGTTGGTAGTGAGACCAATGCAGAAATCGAAATATGATGAAAAATGACATAATAATAATAATAGCTTCACACACATTATCTATGTGAAATGCGTATTAACTTTTTTAATTTTTCTAGTTTTTTTTTTCCAGTAAAAAATGTCATGATACAATTTCTTAACTTAGGTATGGGATTGAGACCCGGAAGGAAATGAGTATACTATAAAAATCAAAGTAATAAAACTATGATAGCAATAAAGAGCCCAGCAACCAAAACAATAATATTAATGATAATATAGACAATAATAATAAGGATAATATTACAATGAATAGGTACGGGTTTGGGGTTTTAGAACAACTGGTTATGCATGAAAGCACTCAGTAATCTGGAACTATAATTTGCAAACAGGCCGTCTAATACTTCACCAATGTCCGGATATTGTGTAAGAAAAGGAAACCAGGAACTGTTACATTATTTATGTTTCCACACCAAATGAAACAAATATAGAAAAATAAGGGACTGTGAAAATTACAAAATTCGCTGTTTTAAAAGAAGACATGGGGCAGATTGTTTTGAATGCGGGAAGGAAATGTCGAATAATTGCAGTAGTTATTATGGTATTAGAATCAATCATATTAAAACGATACGACTTCTTTTCCCAGCTGCTGATATCACAGTAACTTAGAATCATCCAGAAATCGTCATTTAGCATATTTTGAGGAAAGTGTTGTTTTAAATCGTTGTTATGGCGTGACAGATAATTTAGTGTATTCAGATTCTTCAAAAATGTACACAGTGATAAAATATTATTTTTTACTAATATTATTTTGTGCAAGTAGTTAAAAAAGAAAACAACATTCTGTATAATAGAAGAGTGGGGCATTCAAATGCAGAGTGAAAATTTTGAAACATAATATAACAAGTAGTTCTGCCGGGTTAACATATTTACAACTTGATAGAAGCTTTATGTTCATTTAGTAGGAAAAATGAGTAAAAAGAAAAGGCAAAAATCACAAAATACAATTATTTAAAGTGTGAAACTTTTATTTTGCAAATTGAACCGTTAAAATGAAATTGAACCGTTACAATCTTACAAGTTGTAACTACGAGAATGCAACGGCATATATGGAATATCGGTAAAAAATAATGATCGGTGTTATATATATTTTTCGTCCTGAGAAGTGATTTTTAAATAAATAGTGTAACAGCGCTGAATATTATAGTTTGTAAGGCAAGTTCTATTAACGATAATGATGTTAACAACGGTGATGATGTTCATCTTGAATGCAGAATCGTATTTGATTAATATGCAGCGAATTTTGAAATGTACTAATTGAAGAGATCAGTTCATATCCACAGGTTAACCAGATCTAGACACACATGATGGAGGCCGGAAGACACAACGACTGAAACATTGTGATTGCAACAACAAAGAAGACACTAGTTCGAATATAAATAGTGACAATAATACTGAAAAATTTTATTGAACCGCATGAAGAATTCACGCGTTGAAATTATTTCATCACATTTGAAAATAACTTTCGTTTAGAAAAGAAAATGAAATACAAGTATTAGTTTTTTAAATTGTGTTTAGAATTGAAAAAGTATTTGTAAGTAAAACATCGAATAGAAATGGACAAAATTTTAAAAAAATGTTTTTTTAAGAAAAGAGATAAGTGTTTTCAAACATTTAAGTAATGAATACAGGAAAATGAAAAATTACGTCATGCTGGGCTATCTTGCATAATGGAAGTTATTTTATGAAATCAGATTATATTTTATTGACATAATAATGACTTATTCAAAATTAACTTTGTATGGAGAAAAAAATTATATAAAATATTAAATTTCACAGTTATAAATACTCATTGTCTAGAGGAATAATGTATTATCTCTGAAAATTCATGTATTTTCCAAAAGATCTAATGATGTGTTTTCCTGTGATTTATGAATTTATTCTTTTCTCTCTTTTACACCGGTCAGCACTCAAGGCATAATAGCCCGATCTATGCTTCATTGCATTGCAAGCATAGAAGATCGAGGAGAAAACAGTTTCATTTTTGTAGTAATATTGACGCTTTATAAAATCGAAGGGTGCAAAATATAAAGAGTTCGAGAATAAGATAAACAGTTTATGTTAACACATTGAAAAAATAACAGTTAACCTTAGGCTTGAAAAGGTTAATACTGTAGCAAAAAGGAAAAAACACTCATGATATTCTACCCCGCAGAGCAGTTATTCGCAGGAAGAATTTTCTCGAGGGGAACTTACATGTTACCGATGGGATACAATGTTAATATTTATGGTTACCTACTGTGTGCTTAGTATTGTGGGGCTTAAGAGCAAAAAATACAGTTGATGGAACTAAAGAATATAGTTCGTCTGAACGATTATCATGGAAAAAGCGTGAGAGGGATGAGAGGCTTGTGTTTTATCTGTCTGAATAGGGTTGTTCGTTAGAAAGTAATTTAAACAACCAGAAGGGTGTAGATACATTTTGGACTCTATCAAACCTGGAGAAATGCTACTGGACATATCAGTTCATTATGTGGCTGTAGTAAATTTTCGACCTTGTCTGGAACTTACTGGGCAATAAAAGTTAAGATAACTTTTTCAGCATATTTAAAGTGAACCGTATGAACGAGTTTTGTTTTAGGTCTTTTAACAGGATTTCAGTGCATAAGACCTGCTTGACAGGACACCCATTAATAGCGTTAGTGATAATTCATGAGAGAATCAGTTATTGTGAAACGCTACTGATTTTGCTATTGACTTAGTGAACCTATGAAACAAGTATTTTCCCCATTGAGCTCTTAAAATAAGTTAGGATAGAACAGTAGCCAGGCTTGTAACGTTTCGACGGAATATTGTCCTCAGCATAGATCGGAGTATAATCTAATGAATATCATTTTTACAAGGTAGGAATAAATTTGAACCCAGATTTAAACCTTGAATGAATCCTACGTCAATTGCTTTGGCCTTGCAGTGCAAGAACCGTTAAGAACAACTTGATAATTGTAAAGATTTATGTTTCCACAGGAATGATTATGTGAGTGTCAGATCGTAACCTGAAATGTCATTGTCAATTTAACATTTCGAATCAATATACTTTAAACTATAATAAATTCTTCAAATACATGACACAAATAGAACCAGATCTAGTTGTTCCAACTGAAATGAAAAAAAAGTTAAAATTAATACAACGGGTTAGTATAAGCATGAAAGAAGTAGGCTAGATTTATAAAATTTTGAATGCTCCAAATTTACTGCATCGTTTCTTTACAGAAAAAACCGACTATTAAATGACGTCATAAACATTAACTAGTACCGACTTTTCTTGACAATGTTAAATATTTTGAATCGTTTTTCTTATCAAGAGCACAAGATAAAAAGGGTAGCTACAATGACATTCATGATGCTACATCCGAAATGAAACCCCAGTATATAAACAATGTACAGCTGAATTTAAGAGGGAAAAGAGCCTTGAAGAAGTCTTAATGTCTTAACTTCTTTCAGCTGCTAACAGAGAAGATAACTGTAATGGGACCTACACTTTTGTACCATAATGAACTCTTCTGATGATTTTCGATACAGGGAGACCATGTCTCAAGTGAGGATTGAATGAGGAGTTGAGTTGATTGAGTCTCCTCGGTCTACACTTGGTAGTCCGCCTGACGTGTAATACTCTTGTTTTTGTTTTTCATTAATATATCTCTGTTTCACTAATACCCGAGTTGTGTTTTCTTCCAGACCTATTCTGGTTCCACAACAAGTACTTAAAAGTCTAATATTGATTAGCAATGTATTTGAATTCCAGTGATGGTGACATTATTTCTCGCCCTACAGTGCCTCAGACTCAAATCTGAGTGCTACAAAAACTGCCTTGAAGAGCCTGTCCTGCCATGAAACATTAGAGTTGATCTTGGAAAACACTTTGTCTAGCAACCACTTTTGAACCGTGCCACAAGAAGAAGGATCCAGTCATGACAGACATTTTAAAACGACCTAAATACGCTTATAAAATTTTATAACATAATGATCTCTCCTCATGATTACAAATATCGGGAGTCTATGTCTCAAATCGGACGATTGAATAAGGAGTTGAGTTGGCTGAGTTTCCTCGTTCTACATTAGGCAATCAGCCTGACGTGTAACACTCTTCTATTTGCTTTTCGTTAATATATCTCTGTTTCACTAATACCCGAGTTGTTTTTCCAGTGATGGTGACATTATTTCTCGCCCTACAGTGCCTCAGACTCAAATCTGAGTGCTACAAAAACTGCCTTGAAGAGCCTGTCCTGCCATGAAACATTAGAGTTGATCTTGGAAAACACTTTGTCTAGCAACCACCTTTGATCCGTGCCACAAGAAGAAGGATCCAGTCATGACAGACATTTTAAAACGACCTAAATACGCTTACATCTGGCCACCTATCTCGACAGAATGCAACCCTCTTGACTATCATATGTGAGGCGCAGTGATACGAGAGACAACCAAAGTTTTTGTAACACCAAACATCAATTGAATGTAGGTATTATAGCTACATTCAATAACTTAGAGAAGGAGACCGTCCGGAAAAGAAGCAAACCATTCCGAAATTATTTGGAGGTGCTGGTCGAAGACAATTGTGGTTTATTGAATATATTTAGTCGTTAGTATTTTAAGATAATTGTGTGTAATTGGTAGGAAACCTAAAATTTTATACCATTATGATCTCTCCTCATGATTACAAATATCGGGAGTCTATGTCTCAAATCGGACGATTGAATAAGGAGTTGAGTTGGCTGAGTTTCCCCGTTCTACATTAGGCAATCAGCCTGACGTGTAACACTCTTCTATTTGCTTTTCGTTAATATATCTCTGTTTCACTAATACCCGAGTTGTTTTTCTTCCGAACTTATTCTGGGTCCACAACAATAAAATTGATCATGATCACCACATGGCGATTGGTTATTAGTCAAATAGTCTATGATATTTGCATATCAAGTGAAAATATCCCGCAAAATTATATTTGTATGACATAGATTTCTGTTCGGTTGATGCCACGTTCTCTAACACATGATCAAATGCGCGCCAGTAGGATAAAAACACAAGAAATTCTGATATTAGTACAAACTGATTCAGCTTGTTTTAGTAAGCATCCACCATCTCAGGGTAAGTTTTGTTTTAATCACTGTGTTCCAGAAAAAAAGAAGAATTTTTTTTCAGTGGAAACATTCTTCAAACCTAAGTTTGTTTTATTTGCATGGAAGGTGATGGACGCCATTTTTTATATTCTGGATGCAAAATGCATTGTGTTTATTTATTATTTTCAAAATCGCGACACTTTCAATGATGAATAACATTTCAGCGTTTTATAAAGGTATCATCAAGTTATCATGATCGAAATCTAAAGAAAACTGTTAGAATTTGAATGGTTTCATCAGGACAAACTCATTTGTTTGACTATCTGCTATGTATTACTGAGGTCATTAGGTATTGATCAAACTCGTTTTTATTCTTGATTTGGCTCCATTTGACTAACATCTGTTCCCCAACATGAGATCCACGTCGGTATTCACTTGCATGGCAGTGATAAAGATATCATATTAACAGGATCAAAGGTTTTTTAAACATATCGAATTACTGTGACACTGACGAAAGATTTGTGGACCGCAGCAAGGCACTCTGTAGAAATGTAAGCATATTTTGGTCAGGTTACATGAAATTATCTTGGTCAGCCTATGAACCTTCTAGTCTACTCCATCACTTGAGTAGACGGAACAGCTCAAATTAGTATTGGCAAAAAATGTGTCTATACAAATGAGAATCGAACCATTTAATCTAACGGAAATTTTAAGATTAGAATAATGAGAAGTCCTGCTCTTAAATGGCTTCAGTGAAAATTACAAAATATATGCCAAATATGACTGTTCAGCTAGTCCTAATAGTAATGTCGTTTCAGAATCGATTACTTATGTAAGCATTCATTTAATTATCCCATGTAGCTGACCCTTAGGTTCACGTCTGTTCAAACGTCCGCTGTCTGGACAATCATTTTTCATTAGCAAAATTTTATTTTGTTTTGTTTTGTTCACCATAACTTACTTTGTAATGGTTACAAAGGTCGTTATAAAGGTAATGAAGCGTGCGTTCATATTTTCTCAGTGTCGTCGATCTTTTTAATTGCAAAATCAAAAAGGAACTGAAAAATAATTACTGAACATTACTAATGATTCTGGTGGTGTCTGTCGAGGTAGAGGTTTACAGAAAAAATATAATAATTAAATAAAAAATGAAATGGAGGATTTTTCTCTTCTTAGTAAATTGAAGGTTATAGGAAAAACGAATGAAAGCATTGGAGAAAAAGAAAGAGAAAAACAAAGAAGTGATGAATAAAAAAGAACAACATAAGAGCACTAGAAAAAAGAAAGGAGATAAAAAGTATTTGAAAGTCGAGAGAAAGAGAATGAGAGAACCAAAGTTACTGCGAAAGAAACAAAAAAGAAACTTATGATTTTAATTACAAAAACGACAAAAGAAACAATATATATGAAAATAGAAAAAAAACTATCAAAGCAAGAAAAAAAGCCAAAAAAGCACACTAAGAAAATATAAACATTAGAATTAGTGAAATAGAAAAAAGATATACTGAACAAAATAAGAAATAAATTAGAAAGTTCTGATGAAATATAAAGAAAATAAATTCAATTATAGAAATACTCATCAAGTGGTGAAATTATTCATGTAATGTACAAGTAAAATAAGGGAATAATCTAAGAAAACTAACATTTTTAGATGGAAAGAATGTGAGGCACCAGAGGGACGGGTGAAAATTTAGCCACTCTCCGAAGAATTAAAAATTGCGTTCCACGTCCTTCTAATAATAAATTTTCTTTGCAAAATAAATTGAGTTAATGTGCAAGATTTGTTCGAATCTCATGAATATATTTAACATTAGTCACTATATATATATTAAGGCGTTTATATTATTCGGCTGGTTTAAAAATAAGAAAATTTACCTTGCACCGTTTTCAACATTATCTCAACCAATTTTGTGCCGAACATTCGTTGAAAGTTACAGGAAATTGCACATCATTAATTTATTTTGCTTCCTCCTTTGCACTTAGACCTTTTATTTCCATCGGTGGGGTAAAATAGCTTTAATCTCTTCACTCGTTTTCAAAACGCAAAATAAAAAGTAAACAATGTTTTTAGGTTATATATGAAAGCAAAAAGAAGCAATTCAGCAACGATTGTATAAAACTAAAAATAGTAGATAGGGAAAAATCGCATAAGAATAAGCTTGTAAAGCACTATCCGGATGTTGACACACACCGAAGAAGGTTAAAAAACTAAAATGTTTTACTGAACTAACACAATGCCTCCGCTGGCAGTATTAGAACCCGCGTCCCCATTGAGCAAATATGAACTTTTGTTAACCTAGCAGGAGTCGGCAACACATTCGACCCCGCGGGCCGGATCGTGTTATCAGGCGATTAATGCAAAAAATAAGGAAAATTACATATGCAGATCTCTCTCAACCTAAATATCTGAAACCACAATGAAAAGATCATTGAGAAATCAGAAAAATCTAAAATAAAAAATCGCTTAACCAAAATTTATTTTCCTCAAGGAACATCAAAATACGTTAAAGTGAAAAAAATTAACAGAAGTGAAATGGATGACATTAAGGCGTGTAGCTTTGAAACTGTTATTGAAAATTGTACCAAAAATGAATAACACATATATATCAAACAAAAACGAAACACATATACCCATACATACGTGTACAAATAGTTGCAAACATATACACTTACGCATGATAAGAACATGGCCCATTGGAAGATTCCAGCAACTGTAAGCCATAGAGGGTCGCTATTGAAGGAATGAAATAGAAAGCCGACTGAGACAACATTATCCCCGTGAAGGTGACCCCGCCTAATGTCTGTCGCCGGTCGGTCAGCCAAATCGGCTTTCAGTTTTTGTTTTATGTTTATTTTTTATTTTTTACGCAGAAATGGAGGTGATTGGTTTTTGATCGCGTTTTATTAGTAAGTTAGTTTATATATAATGAACAGCCAATTGTATTTAATTTTAGAGTTGCTTCTTCAGAGAAGCTACAAAGCTTAATGTACATCAAATATTTGTAGTGTTCTTGACTAAAATGACAATCTACTATAATATTTGCAATCTAATTTTTCTTACCTGCATAAGTGATTGAATAGTTATATTGAATAATTTGGCTGAGAGTAGAGAATGCTTTTAGCGTTATAACATCGGGTGCACATATAGTTCTTTTCTTTTGTACATTTTTATAAAATACTTAAAAAATATTACTCTAATAAGATAAACCAAAATTATATGTCTGTAATTATTAAAAAAACTGCAATTAATACATTTTACTTTAACTCTCTTAAAAGCTTCCTATATAATTAATAAGAAAACATAAGGCAATATAAAGGTGTTATTGCAAATAATGACGCGTGAAATTTAAATCTGGCTTATTAAAAATAGAAAAAAGAAATGAAGAAGATATTTGGTATCATTTAGATTTTATGGTTAGTACAAAAATTTGCTTACGTGTGTGTGTGGTTAACGAAACCGGAAAGTAAGCGTGCAGAAATAAAAAGAAAAAAGAAAACTTAGTTAAAGGGAGTGGAAGGCAAAAAGAGAGAGAGAAAAAAAACTGGAAATTAGAAAGAGAATAGAAAACGGAAAATTATAAGTTTGATTAGCAAAAAGAATGATATACGGGCCAGGAGATGGGGGAAAGATAAACATATTGAAAAAAGATAAGAATGAAGAAAGCGAGCATGTTTGAAAATTTGTTTAGATGATAGACCAAAAAATGGTTAGAGCCTGACTATTCTTGGAATAAAAATAATTTACGATAATATTTACTGCAGGAAAAAAATAAAGATATGAAGTGAATTATTTCAAGAAAAATAAAATGTAATAAAAATAAAATTAATATTTAGAGAAAATAAAATAAATAAGAAATTAATTCAAATGGGCATGAACATGAATATGTAAATAATGTCAAATTGGACAAATAGTAGAAATTATTGAAAAATATATAAAAATGTGTATGCACTTATATATATATATATATATATATATATATATATATATATATATATATATATGTGTGTGGGGGGGGGGATTCCTGAAAAAAAGGAAAATGTAAGATAATTTAAAATAATTAAAGTTACGAAAAATATAAATTAACACATTCTGAATAGAACCTCGTGGATCATTCATAATCATAGGATTTAAATGGGGGATTTTCTTTTAAGACGTTCACGATCATGGCTCACAAACAATCCTCTTATTTTATACTCTGAGAAATGTTTTTGTTTTACTATCTCTCCTAGTCCCTCTTCTGATAAACATGTAAAAAGTTTTAGATTGGTTATATGGCGATTTTTCTGTTGCTTTTGCTTTTCAATCTCCTGGGAATTAGAAATTTTGCTCGGGCCTCATAATTCACTATGAACCCTAGAATTTTTAACTGTATGAATCTTGATGTTGAAAGGGGCATTTTGTTTCAATACTCGCTAAAACTTACACATTATTGATATGTTCTGTACCTGTTTTTCTCAGCATCATCTCGTAACGCCACATTTCTGTTGCTTCACATGTATTCTCCCTCTATCTCATAACATCTTACTTAGTTTTTAGAACGCACTTTTGCAATATTAATCTACAGCTCGATTTTGGTAACGCATTTTCTGCCGCCAGTTAAAACACTAAGCGTAGATTTAATCATTTAATTGCTTGGTTATGGCATTATTGATTGGTGTCACGGGACCGCTATTCAGTGATTGCTAATATATTATATTTTACTCAGCATATAATATTTTGCCAATAAAGTAGAATGCTTTTTTGGATTTTATGCATTCACACAAAAGCATAGAATTCAAGAAAAAAGCATTTTACTTTTATACTAGAAATGAAATCACATTCTATTACTTTCCAACAACTGTAATGCAGCTTCTAACTTTTCTGTAAACCTTTTCGGGGTAATTGTTGTAATTTGGTTCCATGAATTTACAACTTTGTACTCGAACGGAAGCTATGTTCCATCATTTATATCTGATATTGATAGATATAAATATGCTAATGTTTTATTCAGATTTTTTAAAAAGATACGCAGATTATACAGTGCTGATGTTTGGCGCGCAAAGAAATCTACAAGACCTAAAGAAAGGTGGATAAAAAACGTCGAAACAATGGACTACAAATCAACTAAAAGAAAATCGAATGTATGGTCAGCAGCAAACAGAGAAGTCCAAATGTCAGTTACAGTTTGGGAATATTAAAATCAAGCAGGTACAAAGATTTAAGTAGTGGGAAAATGTTCAAACATGAAGACGCAAAGTACAGACGAAAGACGAAGGCGAATTGACATGGTCAACAACGCATTCCAGAAGCTTAGCAGAATATTAAGAGACAGGAAAATTTCGCTAGAGAAAAAGAATTGAGTACTGGATTGCCATGTTATGTCTGTTCTTCAATATGGCAGTGAATTCTAGACAATATCATCAAAGATAAAGGAAAAGCTTCAAGTAACTGAAATATGATTATACAGAAGGATGCTGCGGATATTATGGATCGTGTATGTGATCAATGATAAGGTTTTATAAAGAATAGAAACGAAAAGAAACATATACTAAACATTCAGAGATAGCTGAAATTCTTGGGACATGTGATGAGGAAGGAAGGCTTGGAGAATCTCATATTAACAGTTCAGGTAGAGGGAAAAGGAGACAAGGGAAAGCAGCGGATAACGAATTTGAAAAGCCTGATTAAGTAATTAGCAGAGCGGGGTTTGTGTGAGGTAATAGCAGAAAGCCTGCTAAGAGCTACCAGGGATGGGGAGACGTGGAACTCTATGATCGCCTACGTCTTGAAGGGAAATGGCACCAAAAAGAATAAGAAGACAAATGGCTTCTTTTCTCGTGATTGTCACTTCTAGAACTCTCTTCCAACCTGTTAATTTACAATCACTATTGATCTCCTATATTTAAATGGAATTAATATTTGTCCCCTTTAATTATTTTCCTTTTTATTGTTGTCTGCTTAATGGTAATATGTATTTATATTATATATATAGCATAATGATGATCCAAGTATACTGTCTTAATATGTATAGGAAAATAAGAATTCTAAGTTTATATTATATTGTCTGTTAAGCTGCTAGCCAATCCCTATTGCAGATATCTGTCAGGTACATTTGTGTTTGTTTACTATCCACAGATCCCACAACTGTGGTTTATACTGCAGTTTTGCTTGTCGGACCTTGGTTAAACTTTTTGGAGTCAATATATTATCTGGCGTGATCAACACCCAGAACTAAGCCAGCGCGCTCAAACACTAAGTCATGATGAATGGTCTCTTCTTACGACGGATCCCGAATAGTTCCGTATTTCCACTTTCATTCAAAATGCTTGTGTCAGTCATAAGAAATTGTTTTCAGGCACTTTCCAAAAGTGCCAGACACTGGGATCAGATTCCCCCGTCGGTACCATCAAGTCATCTATCAGACAAATGATGGTAGACTCGTACCTGGTCGAAAAGCGAACGTTGTAATCAGTTGCCCACGTGTCTTTTCAATATAAATTCATCAATTCAAAACGGTTCTGTTTTTGCTTTGTTTTTTGTTTTTTTTGAGGAATTATACATAATCATTTGTAAACTTTTCGGTAAATAATATTTATATTTTTTCAATAAATTAGATATTATGCATATACGCAAATAAATTTGTACAGATGTTATAAATATGCATAAATATGTATAAATAATAACAGTAAAATATTCTGATTAATTTTATCAATTTATAGTTTTATTTTTACAACATTGATAATAAGAATTAAATTGTATATTTATTATTATTTCATGCTAAGTAAGGCAATAAACCACAAATGTGTAAGGGGTCATTGACCGTTTCTTTTCCTGTCATTTAACAATGTTATTTAGTCGAGTAGTTAAGGAAACTGATTACAGGCGTGTCTCTGTTTAGAGTAGTTTTCCATAATACCTGGAATATCTACAAATTCGAAACCTAACAATACAACTCATATTCATATATAGTCTCATTAGATAGAGGCTTTCATACTGATGACGCTAAATTCGTTCAGAAATATCCTGACAATCTTGTGCAACCTCTTTTTCAGATGAATGGTAGTTTCAGTCACTCGGTGTTAGTGAGGACCATTTTTATTGAAGACTCCTGTAATCACTCTATAGAATTATAAGCAAAGAATTCCACCAAATACAAGAATCCACACCACTCGAGCACCATTGCTAAAGCAACATCTAAATTAGAGAGCAAATACATCTCGAAGAGTCAACAAAGGAATAATCACTATATTTGTTGATTAGACACTACTTCACACAATGTTTGGAAGTCTACGGACATCAACATTGGAAAGACCAATAACAATTACTGGAGTTGAAAAACGTGTTTTTAATAATTCATTATTCTTTTATTCCGTTCATAAAATTTACTCACATGCAATGTAAAAACAATACCAATAATTGTATTCGAGAAACATAATTGTCAGATTGCTTGAAGGGGAAGCCATTAAAGATTTCAAATGAAGTTAACACTGTCTGCTTGGTCAATGAATACCGAATATTTCCTTATAAGGCAAAGACTAATTTAACTATATAATATTTCGTTTAATCTTTTTTAAATATATTACTGCCTTTCTTATTAGTACTAATATAACAAGAAATCGAAGGAAAGTGTTCGAATTAAGTTGAATTTGTGGCAATCACATACGCCAGAATCCTCTTTGGAAAAGTATGAATCCGTCTCTTCTCCCTCCAGCAAGAGGTTAAATATCTGGACATCCAGTCGTGTATTACGTATAGTAATTAACTGACTAATAAAAAGAAAAATATTTCTTGATCAAAACTACATATTCAACACGTAATTTGAAATGTAGATCTTGTTGGAAATGCCAGCGAATATATTGCATTGATTTTTCAATTAAACTTATGATGAGCAATTACATATAACCGATTAACTGCTGTTTTTTCACTCTTGTTTAACGCGTAAAATGCATTCGATAAATTTATGCATTCGTTTATTCTATTCATTTATTTTTCTTATAAACATATGTGACCGTTTCGTTTCTTTTTATCTTATGCTTTTTATGGTATTGTTAATTTCTTTTTATCTTTTTTTTTGATTTTCCTTAATATTCATTTTTTTATTTGGTGTATTCATTTTTTATTCCTTCCGGTGTCGAAAATTGTGAGAGAAGTGGCAGCTATGATTCCATATTTAGAAGCAGGAAATTAGTTGTTCCGACTGACCTTTTCTCCTGAAAAAAAGATCTTAAATCAAAAAAATGAGAAGAATGACAAAGAATAAGAATGAATATATGTCAAATGTGTTCAAAAACAACTCGAATATATATTTACGTTACCACACTTTTACACTCTCACCACAATATATATTTGTAATTAAGTAATATGCATAGGAAAAGAATTGAATATCTGCAAGTAAAGAACAAAGATCCACGCAAACATATTAATATATGAAATGAGACAGTTAACTATTTCAACAACATATTAATGTTGCGATGGGTAAATTTCCCCATTCAAATTTTTTTTCTGCTCGATTTTTGTTTTTATATTGTCGACTGCTCAGTATAGTAGGTCCAGTTGCGAACAGCTAACCTCTTGATATAGGTCAACCCTACAACTCTCTGTGAGAAAATGACCATCGTGACGCAAGAAATTTGAAAACGGCTTACTGTACTGCTTGACATTACAGACTTTCAGAATGTTTGAGTGTCAGTCTGAGGACAGTGCAAAAGAACTGAAAACATTTGGATGAGTGTCATAGTGATTATGAAGGTTTTCAGAGTGATAAGTAGTGAAGGCGACACTATGTTTCCATTATGTCTTCCCACGTGAACTCAGTATCTACACGGATCCCTACATCAAATACATTGCGGAGGTAGGCTGCACTACGTCAAATGGTTAACTGGTAGAAGATCTAATGTCTGACAAGACATTGCACTATGCCACACACGCAAGAGAAACCAGTCATGACTGTCATCCATTTTCCTCAATCGCATCATTCTTATATTTTGCATCCTAACATCCATGACTGCGACACTATGCGATGGGGAGATTTGCGCAAGATACCAACGAAAGTCTATGTAACACTAAAGAGAAATTTATGAAAAAAAAAAAAAGAATTCATCAAGGACATTTTTCAGAATAATGACATGAGATTCCTATGTCTTCTTGAGGACATGGTTGCAGGCAAATTTAATGAATAAATTTATCCTTTAGTAGTTCAAGACATTGAGTGTAATTTTGTTAAATATATCTGTTAAAATGAGATGTCAATATTGTTTTAATTGTTGAGTACTTTAGACGATAATTAACTAATCTAAACCATCTCTCTGTCTCTCTTTTCTCTCTCTTTCGTTATATATATATATATATATATATATATATATATATACGTTCGTGAGAGAGACAGAAGGAAAGTGCTTGTCTTTGGTAAATTGAGTGTAAAGTGTGATTTTGTGTGGAAAAATAAAAAAATATTTACCAACACATATTCACCAAGCGTTATTGGACTTGTGAAAGTTGGTTTGTTTGTATTATTCTATCATCAGTTGTAAAAATTATATCAATAATATTATATATATAATAATATGTTGGTTAACATTGATCTATTTTTCTACAAAAACATACACTTTACCGTCAAATTCTCAAAGACAAACATACCTTTTTTTTCTCTCTCACGAAAGTATATATATATATATATATATATATAGTCATCCACAGACACAGCTGTTTTGCTGTATCGCAGCTCATCAGTACGGTTAGACATCCGATTGCTTTATACTGAGGATTGAAACCCGACCGAATTGGCGTCAGTAGGCGATTCTCCTCTGAGCGCTCGGCAGACTTTTAGCGTGTGATATAACGTGTGTTCATACTCCAGTAATGAGAATGTTCTAATTTATTACTGAATGAACGATGCGTAGATGCTAGAGTAGCTACTGTATTTTTAAAAACTACCATTTTCGAGAGTGCTAAATCAAGGTGTGAGAGCGTAAGTAGTCATCCGCAAACAGATCTGTTTTACTGTAGCACAGTTCATCAGTACGATAGACATCCGATTGCTTTTACCGAAGTGGCGCCAGTCGGCGATTCTTCCTATATTATTTTTAATCATATCACCCCAAGCAAGGCGATAACGCCACTGATGCTCAGGGGGCTACGTAAGAGTGAAGAGATTGGAAAAGAGAAAACCGGAAACCGCATCCTAAACAGGGATCAAGGGATGAACCTCTTCACCTGTTCAATAGATGTGGGTGGAGTGTGAACCGGGCGATAGTTTAGTCTTATCTACTACAATTGAAAAAAAAGAAAAACAGAAAAAGTGAAAAGATTGGAAAAGAGAAAACCGGAAGCCGCATCCTAAACAGGGAACAAGGGATGAGCCTCTTCACCTGTTCAATAGATGTGGGTGGAGTGTAAACCGGGCGATAGTTTAGTCTATCTACTCCAAATATATATATATATATATATTTATATATATTGTTGTATCCTTTAAAGAACTTACAGACAAAAAACGTGGTACTCAAGTGTAAAGACAACAACAATTGCGTAGATGAAAGAATAGAGGGTTATTTTAACGAAAATACACTACGTCAATTCAGGGAATCTGTTAGCAGTATTTTAATTTCTGAAGAAAGCTACTGGTATCTACTGTGTTCACTATATATATGGCTACTAATAGAGTCATTTCACATAGGCGAATAAAAGTTTGGGACATTCCATTTTAACACCTTCCACTGAACTCATTTTTCCATTAAATTTTGCTCGATACTTTAATTTTGTGGTGTCAGGACATAAATGTTTAAATATTTTCTTCTTTCAATAAGTTATGTCTCAACAATTTTTATGCTAGTGGATTTGATTAATTATCGATTTGCCGAAAGTTGACACTTCCAATATTGGCAAGGTTTGAGGTAGTTCCGTCGGTACAGGAGGATACATTATCCATTACTCCATACGCATGTCCAAACTTACAGCAAATGTTATACTTAAGCGGTCACTCATCTAGCTACTGACAAATCTCGATATTGCTAAATTTTGGTGATCACAGAAAATGTTCATGGATAAGTATGTAAAAGAAATGTGATGTCAATATATAAATATTAACGAGAACATTTTCCATTGGAAAAGTGTTTAAACTTGGTCTAATCAAACTGATCATAACAAAAGCTCAACTCTTCGATCAGAGACATACTACTTTAGACTGGTATATTTTGTTTATAGCTTTCGTTATTTCATTCATCCTCGAGGTTAGAAATTTGCAGGCATTTTTTTCTTTTGTCCTTAGCTTTAAACGCATTAGATATATCGTTTCTTCCCGGCTGTCTGCGTTTGAAAATCAAACAAAATTTCCGGGTCAATAAATAATATTTTCTTTCTGCTATCTGTAATTTTTATTGTTGTCTGAAAGCGAAAGTATCGAAAGCATAACTTGTTTGCCCAATCTAAAGATGCATGTAAATATCTGTATAGTATATGAATCATATAGTATATGTGCGTTGTGATGCAGTGGATATCAGATTGGAACGAGAGATCGGGGAGCCGGTTTTGAATTCTGGTGAAATTCCTTGCATTCAGTTACGTGCAAACTCCCTTGGGAATGGTATTTATCCGTCTCTTTCCTCAAGTTATGGGTTAAATAACAAGACAGATTAGGGTATCTAGTCTTGGTTTCCAACCAGTTTACTGCAGAAAGTAATGACAACCTACCGCGGTATAATCTTCTAAATAGTCAGTCATATCTAGAAAGAGATATGATCGCCCAAGCCTGGTTCAATTATGGCACTTGACTAAGTGATATGAAACGGTGTGATGATTTTCTCTATACATCTTATATATAGCACAAGGCTGAAAATGAGGCATCCAGTGAGGATTGAACACACTAGTCAGTCGTAATGAATCTAGCAAAACAAGCTTACTGACTATTATAAAAGCACGAGGTGACCATATCACTTCCTTTATACGTACATATTACTAATTATTAATATGAAAATTACATTTCTAACATAAAAGGCTGAATTTGGCGTAATCTCTAAATATATGGTTTCCATACCCGACCCTCAAACCTGGCGAAAAAAAATCATATTCCCCAAACGTTGGCCTAACCTAGAAAACCAATATATATAATACCCAATTAAATACGTGTCATCAAAAGTGAGGAATCGCTGTGATTGAAACATGTTAAACACGTCAATGTGATGCATTTACATAACTTTATAGGAGTAGTGTAGATAGATAAATAGATTAAAGAATATTTAACGGTGTTACTGTAACACGAGGTCTACCGTAGTATGTCGTCTACTCATGGGCAAAGTGATGTTCTTCCATGCCCCTCCCAGCACGTGGTCATTAGGCCAGGTGATGTCTAACATGGACACTTATAACTATGTACACTCATACATATTATAGCTCGATGCTGCGGTACACATTAGGCAATAGTCGAAAAGGGATGTTAACCTGACACTATATTGAAGCAGATCTCGCACGCTATACTAGCATGTTTTTATAACACATAATTCCGACGGTGCATTAAAATACGTTAATATGGCATTCAGAAGCGAACCAACATAGCAAATTATGGAAAACATCGTTGAAAATAAAAAGTAGCACAATGAAGTATCATGATATTTCTAAAACATATGGAAGCGAAACTTGAAGAATTTTAACACAGTTAAAAAAAGGAAATTAAAATGAAGCAGCAAATATGTACAGAATACTTTTTATAGAAAATATTATCAACGGTGTTGTTGAAAAAAATGAAAACAAGTTTATTTATGCATATAGTTTTTCAAAAAACGTTGCACACAAGCAAGCCGGTACTAACACTTATGCGCAGGGGGCTATTTAAGGATAAAAGTTTAGCCGCGACTACAATGGCGATAAAGACCAACCAGTTACTGGGAGTGTCAGAGAAAGGGAAAGTGAAGGATGGGAGCAAAGGTGTGAAGACAGTTTCGAAGAAAGGAAAAGAACACAATATACGGGGTGATGTAGAAAATACTGGACTCAAGTGGATAAAAGATGTGTATTGACATTGCATTTAAATTCTTGGGGGTTGTAGCTATCAGAAAAGAAAGCATGTGTAAGAGATTTCCACAGGCGGGAAAAGCTAGAAAAGCAGCTGTGGGTGTAGAATTGTCGGCTAAGATAATGTGCTACGCGTGTTTAGAAATTTGACAATCAATATACACTGACAAAAGGAGAAACAAGGAATCCTACGAAAAACATATGTACCGAATTCATTAAATTGGTGGCAGAAAATTTATTTTTTAGATTCTTAAGTTTAAAATGCATTTCAGCAAAATATGAAAAAGAAAAACAAACAGAAAACATAGTCCTACCTCGCTAGCAATAACTAAAATGTAGAACCCAATGCTTACTATGCTACTTCAAACATAATATAACCAATAAAATTTTCTTAAAATTCTATGATATAAATTTAATGAAATGGAAAAAATGAAATGGAAAAAATAAAGAGAAGAAAATAAAACAAGATATTGCATTGTAAATAATTTAATGTAATGAGCCATTGCATTTCTTTTCCTTATTGCACTTTCTTTAATCAATCAGAAGACTATACAGATACCAGATGAGGATCCGGAAGTTAATTTGTCCATCATGTATACATAATTTACTGTGTTTTAATTTGCATAAGTTTGGATCATGTAAACGGTTAGTCAATGGTATTATACACAAATAATATTTTGTGAAATACAAACATTAGAAATTCCGTCAAGTATCACATAAATCTGAAGGAGATTTAGCTGGATGTGAAATAAGAACAAAGATTGAAGGGGAAAAATTATCCATGGAAAGCAATGTGGCGCATTCAGCGAATGAATTAATTTCCTCGAGTAAAATAAAAAATTATGCCCTTATATATATATATATATATATATATATATATATATATATATATATATATATATATATAAGGGTACAAATGTCTAAACGTCGGGAATATGTCAGAAATATGAGAACAATATCCCAAAAATGTAAATAGAGTAAATAACATTAATCCTATGTCGGGGTTTGACGATATCATTAAGAGCTTTGTTGAGTCAGATGATAAATCTCATATATGCATTTATAAAAATAATTGTAATATATATCTACTTGCATATTTATAGTGATTATATTTGATTGATCATTTACAACATAGGTAAAAATTATAAAACATAGATTTCTCAGTTAGGAGGATTCATCTATTAAATTTTATTTAAACATTTTTTCACAGATACCTATACATAACTAAACATAATATAGTGATTATGTTTCCCGTTTCCTTATCAAAAGATTTGAATTCAAAGCTATCCTTTTCCTAAATTGTTTTCTCTCGGAGTCTAGGGAGCCTATAATATCTAGCTATCTAGAAAGATAATTATTGATTTTATACATTCGCATTGTCTTTGAAAATGAATGCAAATGACTAAGCTGTAATTTGAATATCTTTCGCTGATTTTGCTTTATACGCCTGTTAATACAAGTTCCTATTTTGATAGCTATGATTTTTAACTCGAGAAAGTGAGTATATTCACATTTAATCATGTTCCAGAAATAAAAATCCTGACATTTATTCATCTAGCATTTCGGTAATACACAGCCATCAAAGGTTCTTCTGATATTTTCGTTAGAATTAAAAATGGAATCAAGAACCTTCAGAGAAATTATAACCTCAGCTAAAGTTTTTTCCCATTTCCATGTCCGGGATGATTATTCAAAGTTTACAAGAGGATTTAATTTGGATACAAGTGAACATTCATCTCATCATCACAGACGGAGCATAAGCAAAATTCGAAACGATTTAAGAATGTAGACATTTCTTTTGCTGTATACTATTTTTTTTATTTCTGTGTTTATTGATTCGTTCCAAAGAAAGAAAGTTTCATCTGGAAAAACACAGCTTTTATAAAGCGAAGTAATTTGCGATATTGATTCAGTTGACGGCAAAAGAAAACCAAAAATAGTGTGGAACTGATTATTAAGAGGCAAAAATTGGAAATGTAACTTATTTCCCTTTAATATTCCTTTATCTTCTCCCGGATCTTCATCCGAACCGGACCTTCTGGTAGATAACGTTTTAGATTTATTTAGATCATTACATTTTAGAGTAAACCAAGATTATTTTCATTTGTTTTTAAAAAATTACTTCTTGTTTTTTGGTTTTTACCTCGTGCATTCGTGGTTTATTTTGTTTTCCGTCCGTTCTCATGCATCCTTTATATCTCTCATTCATTCATTATTTATTCATTTGTATCGTTGTTTCGTTCTATATTTCTTTGTATATGAACAGATGTTGTAATCTATCTATAAGATACATATTCAAGATATCTATATATACTGATGAGCTGTGATACGGCGAGATCTGTCTGAGGATGACACTATTTACGCATTCACACCCTAACTGAGCACTCTGGAAGAAAGGTAGACTTAAAAAAACAGTAGCCACTCTAGAGTGTACACATCGCTCATTCAGTAAAATGAATTGGATCACAGTAGCTATTGGGCGCGTAATATGATATGCGCTAAAAAGACTGCCTGCTTCCACCAAACGCCCCGTGGCCCAAGGGTAGAATCGCCGACTGACGCCATTACGGTCGGGTTTCAAGACTTGGTGTAGCAATCGGAGTCTAATCGTACTGATGAGCTGTGATACAACGAAACAGATCTGTTTGCGGATGACAATATATATATATATATATATTAGATGTGTGATTAGGTCATGAAGGATGTCACAATGCGTTTAGTAAAATAAAGGAAAGTAAATAAGTTTTTGGGTAATACCTATTTATTAAACATTAATATTTCGAGATCAAATTCTCATTTTCAGAATGCCAGAGGAGCGTTTGTCAATCCCAGTGAGTCCGTGGCATTCAAGGAATGGTCATTCCTGGCTGCTGCTGCTGTCATTAATTGTATCCAGTGCTTATATATATATATATATATATATATATATATATATATATATATATATATATGAGCTGTGATACAGCAAAATAGTCTTGTATGTTGATGACTAATATATATAAGTGCATGGAATAAACGTGGGGAAATTTTAGCGTGTTATATATATGCGGTGTATACACACGCTAGTCACCTGAAGAACTCAATTTATTGCTATTTAGTAACGCGTAAATCGTAGATGGTGCAATTGTTTTTAAAATTTTCTCTCCACAAACCACAATCATAATGAGAGTATATATATACATATATATTAAAATAGACAAAATAAGAAAACTCATCCACAGAGAATTAAAAGTTTAAATAAAAAAATAATAATCAACATTAATTTTAAAGCAGTAAACTTCCTCGATGTAACACTTGATATAGCAAATAATAATTACAAACTATACATAAAACCCAACGAATTTCCATTATACATCCGCCCAAAGTCAAATCACCCGCCAAGTGTAATCAAATATATACTTTCAACCATAGAATATAGAATTAGTAAAGTCTCTGCCAGTGAAGAAATATTTAATAATTATAAAAGTTTGTACACTAAGTCCCTAAAAATAGTAGCTACAAAAACCAAGATATCAAGTACATAACAAATTATAACCACAACAGGAAAGATCATTTGGTATACATCTCCTTTCAAGCAACTATTAAACACCAAGTTATGGCAGAAGTTCCTCAATTTAATTAAAAGACACTACCCCACTAACAACACCTTAATTAAAATTTTTAACAAAAATACACTTAAATTAATTTATAGTTGCACAAATAACGTTGTAAAAATCATTACAAATCATAAAGAAATATATCTTAAATCAGCAAGTTAATCAAAATAACAATAACTACCAAAATAATAAAGAGAACAAAAACACCAACTTACGCAATTTTAAAAAAACTCAATAATAGCCCACTACAAGATAGGTGTAAAAAAAAATCAATTTTCTGTCAAAGAAATATAACATCAATTGAAAACCCAACTTTAAAGAAACTCTACATCGGATCTACAAAGAATACATTTCAGCAAGGCTGGTATATGCATTTAACTTCATTAAAAACAACATGTATTGAAACGAAACATCCCTTTCTGCATATTTTTGGAAAATAAAGGACACAAATAAAACACCTAAAGTAAAATGGAAAATCCTGGAAAAAACTAGAACTGAAACTGATAAGGACATCTGCCTGTTATGCCTGAGTGAAAAGCTGCACATACTAAGGTACCCCAAAAATGGTGAACTATTGAACCGTAGAGATGAATTAGCAGTGTTATGGAAACAACGAAAATAGTTTTCGGTAAAATTTAATTAATCAAAAGGTATTAGTCATAACTCGTGCTCTAATATAAAAATCAACTTACAGCTAACTTTATTTATTTATTTGAAGTACTATGTGGCCCGACTAAATAACTTACTCATATAAAATAATCCTCTCCAAAAGTTAATTGATATCCATGTTTAATCCAGAAAATAAAATAATGAATATTATAATAATAAGATAAAATAAACCCATACAACACTAAAAAGTCACTCTATTTCATCTACTCATGGATAGTAGTATAAAAAAAGTCTACTCTTTTCAAAAACCCAAACATCCCACTATGAAAATTACCCAGACAAAACTAAAAAGTTACCTGTCCCAAACTGAACTAACTCGTTCCCCTCTCCTAACCCAAAGATGTATCTCTTTGGTTACAAAATGCCGGCGGATCAGTTAGACATATTAAATTCCCATCACCTACATATCCCATTCCCAAAAATAAAATGTTTCCACCATTTATTTTCAGTTCTACAAATCACCCGAAGGAGAACAGTTTTGCTCTGAGACACGATAATTTTTGTGTAGTGATACTATGGTTTTATAAACCATTGTAACAACTATTACAATATAAAGCTATACTTTGTATGGAGCGCTCTTTATAAAAATAAATACTTGAACTATTTTAAAATAGTTTAAAATCTACGTTTTCTGTCACTTTCTTACAATACTATATATATATATATATATATATATATATATATATATTGACTGCGACGCATTAGCAAAATAGGAGCTGCACTTGCACCTATTGCCTGCATCATTTTGATGACTTCCGTTTCGTTACATGGTTTACATTGCCCATCATTTGATTGATGAGACCAGCGTTTGATTTTATAGATTCGTGCTTATAATACGTGTTCTTCTCATCCCATCTAGTAGAGGATTGTTATTGCTTTAATGCTACTGCATTCTGAGAACGCATGTGTCTAGACTTAACCATTAATTTCATATTAAAGATGTGTTTTAGACATATTCTATTGAATCGGTCAAGCAATTTTTTTATGCATATTTATCATATTTCAGAAGAATAAGTCAGAAAGGTTTAAGCAAAGGCCGTATAAACACTTTCTTACGCTAAAAGTAGACAATTATAAAAGTGTTTAAAACTAAAAATGCGGTTAAATCTGTAACTTTCTTTTATTCAAAATATATAAAACAGACATTAAATGCAAACAAAAAAAAATTTAGATATTAACTGCATAATGAAATAAAAAATATTTCTTTTTATGTTTTTCGTTTATTAGACATTAAATTAAATTCAAATATAAATTAAATTTATTGCATATTAAATGAAATTAAATTCATTAGACATTAAATTGTGTGACATTGTATCCACAATTCTTTACGTAACCATTTCAGTTTAGGTCTGATGAATAATAATGAATGTTTCTTAAATTTATAAATTTGGAAAATCTAGGAATATATGAATACTTTTATAAATACTTGTTGCTTATTGAAATTTTTACATTGTCGGGATAAAATCAAATTGAGAACGACACGCTTTTTTTTTAATCATTTCACCCCGAGCAAGGCGGAAACGCCACTGATGTGCAGGGGGTTATATAAATGTAAAAAGATTAATTAGAAAAGAGTGAGGAGTACAAGCTAGTTAGAAAGGAACAATAGAAAGCTGAGAAAGCAGGTGCGATGACAGATACATAGGTGGAGAGAAAGGGAAGGTTATACAGGGGAGGGGAGAGAGCTAGGGTTCAGTGGTTAGTAGATGAGTATTAACTTTGCATTTAAATTTCTGGAGGTTGTAGCCGTCAGGAAAGCAAGAATACGGGGGCGAGTTCTACAGACGGGAAGTGCGAGAGAGGAAGCTGCAGGAGTAGAATTGTCGTCTGCATTTGGCTAACCTGACTGCGAATGGGTGGGACCCAGTTGCCTGTCTGGTTGCACGAGTAAACGCCTGTTGAGGAGGCATCAGTGACGTAAGCTCGTCCGAGCAGAAGCCATGAAAGTATTTATAGAAGAGACAAAGGGAGGCCACATTTCGACGATGGGGAAGTGGCTGCAGTCGAGTCGCCAGATCAGTACCTATAACATTCCAGACTCTCCTTTGGAGCTTGTCAAGAACACTGAGGAGAACGGCAGGGGCACCTGACCATAAATGGCAGCAGTACTCCATGCTCGGACGGATAGTTGACTTGTATATATGCAGGATGGATTCAGGTGGAAAAAACATTCTGGATCGACATAGTGACCCAATCTTCTTAGCAGTAGATTTTGCTATGGATTCGATATAGTGGTTCCATTTGAGGTCAGAGGACAGGGTAAGTCCGAGGAGGCGTAGTGTATTACTCTCAGGGAGAATCACATGGTCCATGCTTATGGGAGGCAGAAGAGGTTGCCTGTAATGGTTGACAGACAGCAGCTTGGTCTTAGATGAATTGAAGTTGACAAGCCACTTCTTGTCCCAGTTCACCACAGAGTGTAGATCCCGCTCAAGGTCAGCAGCGAGATTATGTCTGTCCGCCACGACAGGTTTCTTACTGGAGCGAGAGTATATTGTAGTGTCATCTGCGTAGATGCCTACTTGGGACTTGATCTCATCTGGGAGGTCGTTGATGAAAAGAAGGAAAAGCGTCGGGCCCAGGATAGAGCCCTGTGGGACACCAGCATTCATGCGGTAGGACGAAGAGGCACGCCCATTCAGAACGACCTTCATTTTGCGGTTATTTAAGAAAGATTGGATTAGGTCAAGCAGGCGACTAATACCATAACCACGTAGTTTGCATAGGAGGCCAGAGTGCCAAACCCTGTCGAAAGCCTTGGAGATCTCCAGAGCAACCGCGCGAGCCTCGTCAGACTCATCAAGGGCCTGTAGCATGTACTCCGTTACGTTTGTTAGCAGGTCGGCCGTGGACCTGTCAAAGCGGAATCCATATTGCCTGTCGGAGAACAGTTTGTGGGCGGTGAGATGATGAACTATTTCAGCATTGATTATTGCCTCGAATACTTTCCCGAATGTCGGTAGAAGACTAATAGTTGGATGGGTCCGAGGGTTCACCACAATTCTTAAATATAGGAACGACTGAAGAGAATTTCCAGCATGCAGGAAAGCAGGAAGCAGAAAGGCAGTAGTTAAATATTTTAGAGAGGACAGGCGAAAGTTCAGGAGCACACCTCTTAAGGACTATCACCGGGATTCCATCGTCTCCACACGCTTTATGGGGGTCGAGTTTTGAAATTACTCTGGATACTAGTGTCGGGGTAATATATATGTCGTACAGTTTGGCCTCAGTTCTAATAGGGAAGTCGGGTGGGTGTACTCCGGACGAGTCGAATGTGGAGTTGGATGAGAATTTGTGGGCAAAGCACTCAGCTTTGTCCGCAGATGACGTGAGAACCTCAAATCCATGAATTAAAGGAGGTATTGAGGATTTCCTATTGTTGAGCACTCGTTTACAAATCCTCCAATAGTCCTTGGAGCCGAACTTGCGGTCAGCTATGTGCTGTCGCATTCTCTCAGCAAACAACTGTTTGGCGTCATTTAGGGTTCTCTTGCACTCATTGCGAGCAGATGTGAACAGGCGCCAATTGTGATCAGTTGGCTGTCTCCGGAAGAGACAGAAGTAATGGTTCCTGTGGGCAATGGCGGCTGAGCAGCCCGGAGAGAACCACGGAGAGGAATGAGGTTTTAAGCAATACTTCCTGGTGGGTATGAAGGCATCAATGCCAGCTTTCACCCATGACGAGACCGCAGAGGCAGAGTCATCAACTGATAGGTCAAACACTTTTCCCCAAGGAACGTCGCAGAGGAAATCGCGAAAGGCATTCCAGTCAGGTTTTTGGTAGAGATAGGAAGACCTATAGGTACGGGGCTCCTGGTGGGAGTGAGATTGGAAAGAAATACTGAGAGAGACTACAGCGTGGTCGGAGTTGCCGAGAGGGCAAAGCTGCGAGACTTGACAGGCGTCAGGCGCAGAGGTGAAACATATATCTAGCAGTGAGGAATGACCCGAGGGAGTTCTTGGGAAGCGAGTGGGGAAGTCCACCACTTGCGTAAGGGATTGGGAAATAGCAAAGTTCATGGCGTGAATGACCGCCAGATCAGTAACGGCGTTTTCAAGCTACTCAGAGTGATGGGCATTGAGGTCTCCAAATACAAATATGTGGGCGAATGGGTGATAGGAAATAGCCCTATCTCTGTCGTCAGCAATGCTATCTAGTAGGGAGCAGTAAGGAGAGGAGGGAGAACAGTAAAGAAAGAATAGGTAACTAAGGAGGGAGAAGGTTAAGGAAATAATTTCTTACATACATATATATATATATATATATATATATATAAAATTGAATTTGATTTTGATTTAAAATAACTATTATTTACGTCGCAACATGGAAATTTCTTTGTTTCGAGATTTTTACCTTGTCAACTGGCAATATTGGATCATTTTTGTATAAATGATTTTCATTTGAATATAAGAAATATTATATATTTGATATTTATGGATGTGGGAAAACAAAAACAAAATAATGTGCGTGTCAAATTTAACTAATCAGAATAGAGATTCATTTAAATCTGAAAAAGTTTATATTTTCGTAGAATACATTATTGTTTCTTTCAATCTTAACTGCAAAATTGTCAGTCGATCAGAAAAACCTGTCTAGACAGCATTTCAGTTGATGTATCCATTATTGCTACAAAATGTGTTCCTTTAATTCCCTCTGTATTTCAACACTTTCTAAAACAAAAAAAAGAAAAGACAAAAAAATAATTTATATTTTTGATACAACTTAAAGAGGCCTTTCTGTCTAATTATACTATTTTTTAAAATCGAGTAAGAATGCATTTTATTCGAGTTTTTAGTAATCTTTATTTGGAAATAACATTTTCAATAACTATTCATTTATTAAATACATTAAAAATTTTAATATGAAAAAACTATATATTATTAAATTTTTTATGAATAAAAATTCTATTAAATAAACCTAATAAAATAAATGTCATATATAAATATTGCAAAATGTTCAAATTAACTATGGTTCTATTAAATAAACATAAAAAAGATGTCATATATAAACATTGCAAAATGCTCACATTAAATATGGTTAAAAAGAGTCGTCTTACAAAAATAAAAAATAAAAATTTTATTAATTTACTCATGTAATGAATAAGTAATGAATATGCATAAACCTTGCTTTCCCCTCACAGTAATGTGATTGGCTGGTGTCAGGCATAAATAAGACTAAGGCAAAAACGGATAGAGGTCTACGTTCATACGTCTACGATTATTGACCACGTCAACGTCTCTTTTATATGGCATATAACGAGTACCGTCCATTACGTCTACTTATTAGAACGTCCTACCCGATTACAGTTTCATAAATGGCTTAATTATCTCAAATGATATATATATATATATATATATATATATATATATATATATATATATATATATATCGGATCTCCTTTAAATGAGTTGTTGAAAAAAGGCGCAAAGTGGATAATGGTCGAAAGAATGCGTAAAGGTTTTTAGAACAATGAAAAGCTGTCTATTAGCAAACTTATCGTTAGGGATTTTGACCTGAAGAGGAACATTATTGTAACAGCAGATTCCAGTAATGAGAGAATGCGTGGTGTATTGCTTCATAAATTCGAGGACAGATCTACCAAGCAAATAGCACACGCCTTGTGAACGTTACAGCCCACTGAACGAAGTTACAAGAAAATTTAAAAAGAGAGTTTCGCAATAATCTACACTGCAAAAAAAAAAAATGACAGAATTATATACGGAAGAGAGCTTATTCTACAAACAGATCACAAATCGCTGTTATCAATATTTGGAAAAAAATATACTAACTCACACAGCAAATCGTCTACAGCGTAGTGTTGTAATTCTATGGGATGATAATTTCAAAACAGAATATGTGTCTTCATAGAAGCTAGGTGAAGCTGATGAGTTATCAAGATTGTTAATACCTGAATATACGCAACCATTGGAAGAAACACTAATAGAGGCACAAAGGGAAGAAAATGAATTGTCGAGTCTGGTATGCAGTACTATTTGAGAACTACCGATGGCACTAGAATTTGTGAAAAAAACAGCGGAGAACGATAATTCCACCCACAAAAATGAAAAAAGCAACACTAATTAATCGAGAAAAATAATCGATTACATATCGACTATGCAGGGCCCATAAATGGCTTTTATTACCTCATGATTGTGAACATTATCACTAAGTGGCCAGAAATTGTTAAGTGCAGACATCCGACTGCAACAAATAAAATAACGCACTTAAATAAATTTTTAGTCGCTTTGGTTTGCTAAAATCTTTAGACAGCAACAACGCAACGCAGTTTACAGGAAGAGGAATCAAGGAATTCCGTTCATCATTGTCCATTCATCACGTGACAACGCCAGAATATCATCCAAGATCAAATGAACAGGCAGAAATAGTCGTGGACATATTTAAACGAGCTTTCATGAAAATTCAAGTTGTGGACACGAAAGAAAGTTCTATTCAAACATTTTGGCACTATATAGGCTCAGGACAAATCCAAATACGTCGTCAGGATTATCGCCAACAGAGTTAATGTTTGCGAGGAAAATACGCTGTGTCTTCGACAGGCTGTTGCCATTTCGTCGAATAAAACTCATAAAAAAGAACACCAGATAACTAAAAAAAAATTTTTTTCATTAATTATCTCGGGCTGGAAAAATATATTGGGAAGAAGGAATTATAACCAAAAGAATTGGAAATGCCACATATGTCATAAAAGTGGAAAAACTCCGGTGCAAAGGATATTGAAATCAATTGAGACCCAGATGTCAAGGAAAATAACGAATAAGTTCTAATAGTGGTCTTGTATGACACATCTGAAATTCCAATTCCAGCATGTCAACATTTGCAAATGGACGTATTCCCGACTACAAAGCCAGACATACCAGTGTGCCAAACGACACAGCAACAGGAAGAATTGAGACGAAAAAGACTTAGAAAAAATTCGAGCGATTTTGTCCAGAATCTAGAAAGAGAAAATATTGAAGCTAAATTCCATGGGAAAATTTAGCTCAGGGGAAGGTGGCGTATAAATATGTAATGAATATGCATACACCTTGGTTCCCCGTCATAGGTCTTTGATTATTAGTCGACGGCTCTTTGTCTACATCAATTGAATACACCAACGTCTCAGGATAGTCCATATGACGAGTACCGTCTATTACCTCTACTTATCAGATTATCCTATACAGTTACATTTGCCTAAACGACTTAGTTTCCTCAAATTATATATATATATCTTTTTCCGGAACATATATTTTCATATATACTAATAATTTGTTTTATATCATGAAGAATAACAATCAAATTGATATTAATATACTTTAATTGATATTTAAATGTATAATAATTTAATATATAATTTTAAAAATTGTATTAGAAACAAATAATATTATTATAGATTTTATGAAAGTAATAAAATGAATGTCTTCCCATATACATAAATAACAAACGTATTGTTTCAGACATTCAAATGAAAATTATATTCACATGATTGAACTAACATTGCCTGCTGACGAGATAAAATTCTCGAAACATAGACATTTCCTCGTTCCAATGTAAACTATATTAAAAAAAAAAACAAATTTATTTATATTATACTCATATATATTTGTTGTAATGAGCATTGTTATCAAATCTGTAAATGTCGAAAAACTCGAGTTTGTAAAACTGTTGTTTTTTTCAACTACTGCTGGGTTAAGGAGGGTCAGTTGCGTATTTCTGTAAAAATAAAAGCACTATAACGCAAGTCACTGCTTGAGAAATGCTGTACTACGTAGCATTTAAACCAGTGTTTCCAATAAGTACAATTTCAGAATAGTTGGATCGTAATGTTAGGTGATTGGAAGAATTTAGAAAGAGTTAGGGGAGGCCTATGGCGTTTCCAAAGGTAGGAAAACTCCGAAGAATCACATTGATCATTCTGACAAGATATGAATTACCAAATGTCTGTGGAAGAACTCAGTCTGAGCACAGCGGCCAAAATCAAGTGACTTGAAAAAGTACTGTGCTCTTGGTCTAGAGTGTATCTACTGGAATCTTCTTTGTCTGGCAAAAAGATTGTGCATCATGCCACAGTCATGACTGTCAGATAATTTTTGCGTTCACAGTACCCTTACGTATGTCCATTTAGCTGCCAAAACTGCACACATCTCGATTATTGATTATCATTTTTGATTATTTTCGGGTGCATTTGAGCTTAAAATAACAAAATTTTTGTAGCAGCAAAGATGAACTAAAGGCATGGATTATGGTGTAATTCATCAATACAAAAACGGTTACAGAAGAGGTGCAGGAGATTCCTTTATTGTCTGGGGGCCGTGGTCGAAACCAATGGCGATATTATTAAAGAAAATAACTCATTATTATTATAACTCATTATTATTATTATAACTCATTATTATTATTATTATAACTTATTATTTGTAATTTTTGAAATTATATTTGTAAAAATGAAAGGGCAGTATTATTTTCTTTTTGAAGAATTTAGTCTACAATCAATCTATTGCAAACTGTATATAATTTTTTTCGGGAGATAATCGTTTCAGCTGTAACACTATTTTTAACCTGGCCGGACGGAAGTAATGGTATTAGTGATATTATTAATTGTTGCAAATAAGACGCTGTTTCTTTTCGCTGTTTTCATCATTTTATATACTCCACTTTTGATAACTGTCACTACATTATTTATTTCAACAGCAACATTTTTCACTTCATTCATTTAAGTTTTTAGTTTTCACTTATTTTCTATTCCTGATTTAATATTCTTTTTTCGCGTTTCTTTTATACCTTCAACGCCAGAAATCCATTCCGTTTTTCTTTCGTTCCTTCCATCCTTCTCTAACATGTTTTTCACTTATTTCCTTTTTTCTTTTATTACATTTTCTTTTCATATTTTTCTATTCTTCATATTTTTCTATTCTTCATATTTTTCTATTCTTTCAATATATACTCATTTTTTTTCTTTTGGGATTCTTACTCTATTATTTATTAGTTTTATCAATTCGATTTTAAACCTTAATAGATATTGTGTAATCATTTTTTACCCAGTTGTGATACAGTTTTATAAATATATTTTCGCACTTGAAACTAAATTTCGGATTAGTATTATTTTGAAACTAAAACATCCCTGCCAAATATCATTTATATAAAATCCTTAAACATTTCAAACGATCATTTAAGACTTTACAAGAAAAACATTTTCGAAAACGTAATTCAAAAAGTTTTACTAACCGACATTATAGAACGATATTAATTATGTCAATATTTCTGAGATGAGGTATTGTAAGTATTTACGCTATTTACATCGTCCAGACTGTTGTCTTTATCTTTATTTCCATACTCTTGTACTTTCCGGCCTTCTTCAGTTCATGTACGATGGAATTTCGAACAGAACAATTTAATGTATATTGTTCTAATTCCATATGCTATGCCTTTTTGCATATTATGATTTCAGTTAATTTATTTTAGTAACTCAACTTTCTCAGGTTCGTTTTTTTTTGTCACCTCATCTGAGGCCAGATATATAAATGACGACCTTTCTAGTAAAGTCATTTTTTGGATTGGTGCACATATTCCGAATGATATTTTTACATTTATTGCATATATATTTCAACTAAATATTTCTTTGACAAATTTAATTTAAACAAATATGAAAATGTTTTTAAAAAGCAATATGCATTTTTCCTATTTTCTATGTAATACATGATATTTTTTGGCGTTAATATTCGACGAATGTTAATAAAATGTCCATGTAACTATACTTTACTTAATCTAAATACAAATATTATTCACTCTTATGCCCAACAGTCTATTCAATTACATTTTTATTTCTATTGATTCTTTTCGCGATCGTTCGTGATAGCAAGTGTTGCTAACCGTATTTAATGTCTTCATTTTATTGACTGTCTTTATCATATTGTATTTATGATCGATTTTAAGTGACAAAAGTTAATCGATTTTAAAGAAACCTTACTTCAAATCGTTGTTTGCAATCAGCCGTTAGGCTTAACTCCAAAGCAGCACCTGCCATTCACTGTTCTGAATTTTCCAATGTTTTACAAAATTTTCCGGATATTAAGGAATTAAATTTTTACAATTCCCAATCTTAAAAATGATATAATACATTATATTTTAACAAAAACAATTTAGCCAATAAAATTAGAACGTCAAAAATAGTTTGCATCTCTGTTCCCTGTCAATGTCACGAAAACAAGTCTAATCTCATGACGAAGTCTGAATAATTCGAAGATTAATATTTCCTTGAATATCAATATTCCACTCAATGTCAATTAAAATATTTATATGTTTTAAGCGTTACGGTGTCTTAAGAATATATATATTACCTCTTAGGATGTATATCCAGCTCTACACTTCGTTTGAATTGGTACCACCCCATGAAAGGCAATAAAGCCACTAAGACACAAGAGATCACATGATGTGGTAGATTTAAGAACAGAAAAAATAATCATGATCAGGAATAGGAAGGGCATGAGACAGCGATTGTCATTGTATATATATATTCTTAAAGATTAATGTTGGCAGTAAAGTATTGAAGAATTTACATGTTAATCTCTGCGAAATTAACATTTTATATGCGCATGACTAAATTTCTTGCAACATGAAAAGAGAAAACAAAATCAAGTGCATTTTAATCTGAGATCTTAATTTATTTTTATTATTTTTATCAAGATTAGTCGTTGCATCAAAGCAAAACATCCCAGTTTGCTGGGGAAGATGGATTAATGCATAATCTGAGGATATTAGCGCCAAGTGAAAGAGAATAGAGGTTGTATTTAACTCGGCGCGCGAAAATTATTATCTCAGCCTGCTACCATTATCAATATCAATTGTATTTTCTCACATTTTCTTTCAAATAATTTTTCTTCTAAAAGGCAACATTCCCTCTCTATATATTTGTTGTGTATCCCGGGAATGAGAACCGCACAAAATAAAGGAACAAACAACCAGATTTGTAGATAGAAAAATAAGTATATTAAACGTAAAGTATACAAACTTGAACGCAGTTTAGTAATCCAGGAATACAGTTAGTAGGATGAATATATACAATGTCTATATACAAAGTGAAGCCGTAGCAGAATCAGTATATTCGCTTCCGAAGCTGACGTGTGCTGTATAATAATATTCGGCTAACTGGAGATCAGAACTACTATGAATTACTGACGCTATATCTCTCGGAATCTTTCGGTATCTGACGTTGTCTGACGTCCTTCTTTGCAGGACTATATGTATACCCTAGGCGAGTCTATTATCCTGGAAAAGGAAGAGACCCCACAACAATATTTTAACATTTGGTAGTAGCAATACGAAACGCTTATTATTATCCAATGTATTAATTTATTCGCATAATAAGGATTCGATATAGCATAGAAAAAAGTACAATATGGTGCATTTTTAGATGAAACAATATGTGTATATATATATATAATACTAAATGATAAACAATTAGAATTAAACCGATGTTCGGTTAAACTTGATTAATGACACACAATAATTCCCTGCACATAAAATATTGTTGGCTGAATTCAATAATTGACATAATGCATTTCTTGATTTAAATGTAATTTGTATATTAGAGACTTACAATTCTTATTCACCGACACACACACACACACACACACACACACACACACACACACACACATATATATATATATATATATATATTGGTGTAAAGTGGGCATGATAAAATTATATTTCTAATAGATTAAACTATCGCCCGGTTCACACTCCACCCACACCTACTGTACTTGTTCCCTGTTTAGTATGTGGCTTTTGGCTTTTTTTCCAATCTTTTCACTCTTACGTAGCCCCCTGTACACACCGATATCTTAAATTGTTTTGCCATATTTCTTGTCTCAGAGTCAATTCTAGTCAATGCATTACATTGTATTCTGTACGCATGGGCAGTACAATACAAACTGTTCTATTGGCATTTCTCTTTACTTTATATTCACATATTTATTCGAAATAAAATTATTTATCTTTAGGTTTGGTGGAAACGAGAATTGGGAATTTTATCTTTGAATATATTTTCTTTTCTTATCGTTTCACGTTTTGGCTTCTTTTTGTTTTACAGTTGCACTCTCTTTTTTTTTTATATTAATGTCCAGTTCTTTTTTGCAACATAATTGGCGAATACGCGCCTCGCAGCGCAAATAAAAGTAGCGACATCTTCCAGACTAATATATCAGATCACGTTCTGTTCATCCCTTAATGTAAACAAGGTACACCTAACATGGGAGCTAAAGGACATAAAATATACTTTAGAAGACGATACATTTTTATTTTCTTCCTTTTATAATACATAAAAAAGATATATTGAGAAAAAAAGATATTTCTCTCCGTTGGTGTAGCTTAAAACTATGGCATATCATTTTAATCCTAATATTAACAGTCAGCTGGATGATTATAAGCCGAATGCTCACTCGTATTTTTTTTAATTCACTAATAAATAAAAAATGAGAAATGAAAGCAGATGCGTACTGGCATTAAACATTAACACAACTAAGAATTCCACAATATTAAATGTTATTATTCTTTGTACAAAACTTCTTTATTAAACAATATTTACTCTCTTTCGTCTTAAACAAATTTCATATATGCCATTTTATATAACATGGATGTGCGTCGTGGTTCGTGGATATCGGCTCGGAACAACAAACCGGAAAGCAGAGTTCGAATTCCAGTTGAATTTCTTTGCATTCACTTACGCACAATTACCTTTGCGAAAGGTATTAATCTGTCTATTACCCCCTGTTATGAGTTAAATAATAGGACAAATTGAATTCTATAGCCTTGTTCTGGCAATTTGTCTACCGCAGAAAGCAATGCCAATCTATTGCGGGATAATCTTCTGTCCAGTAAATCAAGTCTCTTTCGAGACATGATCGCTCAACGACTGTATCACGCATAGAACTTAACTGATTGATGACTTATACTACATATATATTCATAGCTACCCCGATTTTATTATAAGACAAATATCGTTCCAAACTAAAACTACATTTCTTTTCAGTTTCTAATCATATTCTTTCAAATTATTTACTTTAATGTTTGAGATACTTCATTTGAACTTGTTTGTTATAATTAGAGAATATGAGCATCCACATTTTTTCGGCGTAAGAGTAAATAGGATTCTTTAATAAACGATCCTTTTTTCATACAGATATAAATAACCAAAAGACCACTTTAAATACGTAGGGAAACTTGGTTCTGAATGATCATTTTTCAGCAATGTTATCATTTATCTTTACAAAGAAGAGCAATCCTTACAAAATCAGTTATTTTAATTAAGAGTATTTGAATACCAGTTTTTATACATTTTTTCTAAAAAAGAAATGCCTTGTTGACTAAATTTCAAATTATAAAAAAAAAACAAGAATAAAAACCGTTTCCTTTTGAAAACATTACACACATAAATGCTATTAATACAATTTCAAACAATCAATTGAAAACGGAATTCAGAGCACTGTATAGACACCATCACTATTTTGTAACTATCTTTTACTACAACTTCGTGCTACTTCGGCTAGGAACAGGAACCTGACATAAATTCATCTTTTAGATGTTCTAAAGATCCGAGACGTCATTGATTTGACATCTTTGGGAGTGTGTATGAACGACATCATCACGAGTTACTTCTGCTTCAACTGATCGAAATTTAGGGAGAAATAATAGGATTGCCATGATGACGAATCACATCTAATAAAAATGGAATGGAGAGAAAGATCGTTTTGAAGGTGTTCTGAAATACTGGCCGAATATTTTCAACTGAAAATCATAAAGAAACGAATTAAAAATCAAACAATTAAAATTAACGTAAAGAGTAAGTGATTATGTTTAATATATAATAAAAGTGTATCAAATTTCAAATATAATTTAACGAAGTTCAAAGCATTAGTAAATAGCGATATATGAAAATACCTGCATTACTAATAATTCTCTTCTTTTGAGGAGTGATGTTGCTTTAGTCGGATACGTTTATAGCTCTCCTATAACCACTTTATGTGTTATCAGTGGAATACTTTGACTTCTACGTTGACGATACAATTCTGATTGCAGACACGGAAAGGAAACTACAAGCCATCCAACAGAAGGTAGCTGAAACTGCAAGAAAATTAAATGCATGGTCATCAGTAAAATAACAACCCAAAATACCAAATACAGTTGGGGGATAGTGCAATAAAACATGTACAAAAATTTCATTGCCTAGGAAGTGTTTAACAGGAGATGGAAAGTACAACACAGAGACCTTAAGGCGAATTAGCAAGGCAAAGGACAAGTTCCAAAAGCTGAGTAAAGTAATAAAACAAAAGAAAATTTCACAAGAAACAAAGAAGAGAGTGCTAGCTTGCTATGTAATGTCAGTTCCTCAATATAGCAGTGAATGTTGGAAAATATCATAGAAAATTAAGAAAAAACCTGAAGCATTGGAAATGGGGTTCTACAGAAGAATGCTGCGGATATCATGGATCGAGTATGTGAGCAGTGCTGAGGTGTTTGAGAGAATGGCAACGAAAAGAAAATTATTAATAGAGAGAAACAGGAATAGACAACTAAAGTTCCTGGGACATGCAATGAGTAAAGAGGGCTTGGAGAACCTGATACTTACAGGCCAGGAAAAAGAGACAGAGGAAAGCAAAGGATAAAAAACAGAACAGGGGTTGCGTGGTGTAACGGTAGAAAGCAAGCTAAGAAACACCAGGAAAAGGGAGACATGGAAAGCCACGATCGTCTACGTCCTGAAAGGACAGAGCACATAGAAGAAAAAGAAGATTATGTTTGTTTCTAGTCGCTTTCTTCGAATTTCATTCTTCAATAACAACTGATGGGATGACGTAGTTTCTTGATTTTTCAAGAATACCGAAAGCAACAAGCAAATGAGTTCGTTAATATGTGGTTTAGTCGTACATAACATTTTTAGTCAGGTAATCTCTCAAAGAAAAAAATTGCACCACAAGAAAACTTCTTTATTTGTCATGAATTTTTGCCGAAAGTGGGGGAGACAGGGAATATATACAAAACTAGATAGATAAAAATTGTACCCTGAATAGTTATCAAAACCTGTAAGAAAATTTGATAGTTAATGCTGATGTATATTACTGACAAACTTTTAACAAATTACATATATATACAAACATTCACTTACATACATAATATATGTGGCCGAATGATTAGAATTTTCGATTTCTGAACATGAACCACGGATTCAAATCACAGCATAATAGATTTCTCAGCGAATATTTTGATGTTACAGTACTGGACAGAATAGTTTGGCATTTAGCATCGTTGAAATAGGCATAAAACTATACCACAGGTCGTAAGAATGTTCAGACTGCATCGAAGTTTGTGGTAGTACAAAGTTGTGTTTTGTGACTGAGGATTTGTGCAGATTGGGCCTATTTATTGTTTGGACTCCTCGATGTGGTGTAATGGTTAGAAAGCTTATCTAGCTAGAATAATTACTCTTGAGTAGTGAGTTCGATCCTCACTGGGTGCTTCAGATATTCGGCATTGTGTCATATAAAAGCTACGCTTAAAATGATTATCAATACCTGGCTGGATCACGCCAGATTATGAGCTCTAATTCGAAACTCATGATGAAAATAATTGCTGTGTTAATCACGCTACAGAACGACGTTGTAAGTGTCAAAGCAACACTAATTTTCCTGAATCTTGAATTAGCCGTTCATGATATATATATGGACCGTAAATTTTCTTGCAATTATTTTTTACTAAATACGGTCGACAAAAAATATTCAATTAAGTTTTATTACGTTTTTTTCAGCATCCACGCATTTATAGGTTTTACTGATTTTAAGGAATTTACATATTATCCCAAATGTTTATTGTCCTAAACATATTCAGCCACTTCTATCGCCATTTTCAAGGGTCGTTTTGTTTTTTGATATTGTTAGTTTTTTTTCTATTTTTGTAAAGGAGCATATTATTATTATGTTGTCATTTTTCATAATATTTATATTTCTGCTGCGGTCACACTACAAACTAATCTGCGAGGAAACCTAAGGCAGCTCGTGGTGTGTTGTTATGATAACATTTCATGTTTTTCTGTCTCCCCTAACTTCCCTAGCGTTACATAGACAAAGTTATCATTAGTGTGTGGGCTGTACTTAACAAGAAAATATTTTGTATATCTCTTAAGCTGGGGCTTTCAGGGATTATTTCAATGTGTTGTTTTCTTCCATTTTTTATCATTCTAAGTGCACTTACTATCACTGGCACAATTCTTGTTTTAAATTTCCACATTTTTCTATTTCAATTTCCAGGTCTTATATTTAGAAAGTTTTACGAATTCCTTGTTTGCTATGTTACAATCCGTTGGACAAGTCATATCGATTAATAGGCAAGTCTTTTCTTTCTGGTTTGTAAGAATAATGTCCGGCGTATTTACAACGATTTTTCTCTCTGTGTAGATGGTGTAATCCCATAGAATGGTGATATCTTCTTTTCCTTAACCGGTGTTGGGTGATGTTCATACTAGTGTTTGTTTACATATTTTCCATAGTGTTTGCACATTATCCAATGTAAATATTACCCCCTCTATCGTGATGATCTTTATATTCATTTGGGGCAAGTACAGAACATCCTGTGAATAGATGGTCTATTGTTTCTTGGTATTTATCACAGAACCTGCATTTTGGATTAAAAGCTTTTACTAAAAACTTTGGTCTTTGTTAGGGCGCTTTCCACCATTTTAATGATAAATGAACTATTCCATGCAATACAAATAGTGGTAGTGTCAAGACCTCGGTGTTGTAGGCGGTAATGTCAGTTGGCATTTGCCTCTGCAACTGCGACACAGTCAGCTCTCTGCTTCCGAGCAGAGAGCAATAACCCAGTCGTGGTTCCACCGAAGGGTAGAAGCACGACTGGCCAAAAATAGACAGACATTTTTTGGCCGGGCCATATAGCCCGGAAACCCCACTTATAACTGACCATGTGTCACATGTTGCCCTTAGTAGGAGGGACAACTAAATATAGTTGGTGGTAATGTCAGTTGGCATTTGCCTCTGCAACTGCGACACTGTCACCACTCTGCCTTCGGGTAGAGGGCACTCTCTGCTTCCGAGATGAGAGCAATAACCCAGTCGTGGTTCCGCCGAAGGGTAGAATCATGACTGGGAAAAATAGACAGGTATTTTTTGGCCGGGCCATATCGACCGGGAATTCCCAGTCATAACTGACCATGTGTTACATGTTTCCCTTAGTGGGAGGGACAACTAAATATACTTGGCGGTAATGTCACATTAGCGATATACCAGTGCTAGAGTGATTGGAACTGTGCTAACAAGTCAGACGGATACTTCCGGTAGTCAACCGGAAGTGATTATAATCGGTCTCTACATCGTACGAAGAGACGTACAATTAATACCTTGTTTCCTGTATGATTACTAACCCCACTTTGTAAATACTAATTTCATCCCTAATACATTTATTTAATATAATTTACTGTTGTTCGTATTTATTACCGCACAACTCAACAGTCTTGCGCTGCATGAATAAATCCTTCAGTCTCATGCTTTCAGATGCACATAACCATCTATGAGTAATATCTTTCTCAACATTGGATTTATTGGCACGTTCTGGATATTGGTCATGCAGCGGTTTGTCTTGCCAGCTTTATCCTTGACAGTCTCTTTTTAATATTTTTGCTGTTATAGTTGGTTCTTGGCTTCTGTTTTGCTTTTCTACAGAATCTACTAAATGTAAACCTTTTTTGTAATTTCGGCCTTTGTTTATTATTGAATATTTTTCTTTCTAATTTCATGTTGTTTGACTAATTGTATCATCCATTCCTTTGTTGTTTCTATGTATGTTAGTAATCCAATAGTTGTTGTATTGTATGACAATTCTAGCTGAATAAGATCTCTTCATACTTCTTTACGGTGTATGTTTAGATGGTCTACATCAGCCTTTTGATGATGCATCTTATGCTTAGAAAGAAGCTTTCTTGTTTTAGAATCCATTCACCTGATGTCGGTTAGTGTCCAGTTTAAGATGTTGAAATTATATTGGACACTTGGGATTGCAAGGGTATTAATGGCTATAATTCTGTTCTGAGAATTCAATTCAGTTTTTAATATCAGTCGTAGCCTTCTATAATACACTTTACGCAGTATTACTTCCCTTTTTTAGGGTGTATTTTTTCACTCTCATTTACACCTAGGTATTTATAGGTTTCTTCTGGCTGTAATTCTTTTATTGTTAAAGCAGGGTCTAAGCTAATTGTGGATGTTTGTTGTAGTGATCCACGTAAATCTGTAGCTTTAGTACATTTATTCAAATTGAATTTTATTCCAATGTCTTCGCTGAAGCTTTTTACAGGTTGCAAAAGACCTTCCAGCTCTTTATCATTCTTATCATACAACTTTAAGTAATTGATGTAAAATAGATGACTTTTTTTGGCTCTTTTATAACCACATTCTGTCGTGTTAAGTCGACTTGTTAGTGCTATTAATGATATGATATAAGGGAGACACAGATTCATCTTTAATATAACTCTTTTGATGTTTATTTTATCAGACTTATAGGTTCCATTTATATGTTTGAGGTAAAGGTTTGTTTTTCATATCGACATACATTGTTTGATGAAATTGACGATGAAGTGTGATACCTTGTATATATGTAATGTCTTTAAGATCCAAGAATATGGTACACTATCGAATGCCTTACTATAATCTATCCAGGCAGTACTAAGATTTTTCTTTGCATCGTCGCAGTTTTTCAGGATCATTCTGTTAATAAGTAATTGATCTTTAGATTCGTAACAACCACGTTTACACCCTTTTTGCTCAAGCGGTAGTGTCTCATTTCTTTCCAAATAGAAATAGGTCTGTTTTGTTAAAATAGATATTAATAGTTTGCATGTTGTCGGATGGAATGTAATTGGTCTGTAATTTTTCGGGTGATTTATTTCACTATTCTTGGGTAGAAGAAATGTAATTCCTTTGGTCATCCATGCATGAATTTTAGTGGGATCGTTAACCATTTCTTGAAGTACTTTGGCGAGTTTTTATGTGCTGTATTTAAATAATATAGTCAAAAGATAGATATGTTATCTAATCCTAGAAATTTTAAATTGTATGCTTTTTATTATTATTATGTCATTTTTCATCATATTTCGATTTCCGCTTTGGTCTCACTACCAACCAAGTCTGCGAGGAGACCTAAGGCAGGTAGTGGCGTGTTGTTATGGCTCCATTTCATGTTTTTCTATGTTCCCTATCATCTCCAGCATTAAGTTTTCCTTAGTGTGTGGGCTGTACTTAATAAGATAATTTTTTGTATATCTCTTAAACTGGGGTTTCCAGGGATTATTTCAATGTTTTGTTTTGTTCCATTTTTTTATCATTCCAAGTGCACCTACTATCACTGGCACAACTCTTGTTTTCAATTTCCACATTTTTCCTATTTCAATTTCCAGGTCTTTATATTTTGACAGTTTTTCAAATTCCTTGATTGCTATGTTACAATCCGCTGGACAAGCCATATAAATTAATAGACAGGTTTTCTCCTTCTGGTTTTTAACAATAATGTCTGGCCTGTTTGCTTCAATTTTTCTGTCTGTGTAGATGGTGTAATCCCATAGAATGGTTACATATTCTATTTCTGCAACCGGTGCTGGGTGATGTTCATACCAGTGTTTGCCTACAGCTTTTCCATAATGTTTGCATATTGCCCAATGTAAATATTGCCCAACTCTATCGTGGTGATTTTTATATTCATTTGGGGCAAGCACAGAGCAGCCTGAGATTAGGTGGTCTATTGTTTCTTGGTATTTATAACAAAACCTGCATTTTGGATCTATATTATTATGCATAATATTTGCCTGAAAGTTTCTCGTGAAAAGACTTTGGTCTTGTGCTGCAAGAATAAAGCCTTCAGTTTCGGACTTTAATCCAGATGCACGTAACCATCGATGAGTATTAACTTTGTCAACATTGGATTTATTGGCACGTACTGGATATTGGCCATGCAGAGGTTTGTCTTGCCAGCGCTGTTTCATCTGTTTAAGAGCTTTATCTTTGGCTTTCATTTTCATATTCTTTGCCGCAATAGTCGGCTCTTGGTTTCCGTTCTGCTTTTCTACAGAATCTACTAACTGTAAATCTTGTTTGAATTTACTGCCTTCTTTTATTATTGAATATTTTTTCTTTCTTTCTTCATGTTGCCTTACTAATTGTAACATCCAATCCTTTGTTGTTTCTATGTATGTTAGTAAGCCAATAGTTGTTGTCTTGTATGACAATTCCAGCTGAATAAGACCTCTTCCACCTTCTTTACGGGTATGTATAGACGGTCTACATCAGCCTTTGGATGATGCATCTTATGCTTAGAAAGAAGCTTTCTTGTTTTAGCATCCATTCGCCTGATGTCGTTTAGAGTCCAGTTTAAGATGTTAAAGCTATATTGGACAACTGGGATTGCAAGGCTATTAATGGCCATAACTCTGTTCTGTGAATTTAATTCAGTTTTTAATATCATTCGTAGCCTTCTATAGTACTCTTTACTGACTATTTCTTTCATTTTTTTATGGTGAATGTTTTCGCTCTCATTTACTCCTAGGTATTTATAAGCTTCTTCTGGTTTCAATTCTTTTATTGTTACAGCTGGGTCTAGGCTAATTGAGGATGTTTCTTGTATTGATCCACGTAAAACTGTAGCTTTAGCACATTTATTCAAATTGAATTTCATTCCAATGTCTTCGCTGAAGCATTTTACAGTTTGCAGAAGACCTTCCAGTTCATTATCATTCTTAGCATATAACTTCAAGTCATCCATGTAAAATAGATGGCTTATTTTCTTTTGTCCTATTTTATAACCACATTCTGTCTTGTTAAGTTGACTGGTTAGTGCTATTAATGATATGCAGAATAGTAAGGGAGATAAAGAATCACCTTGAAATATACCTCTTTTGATGTTTATTTCATCAGACTTATAGGTTCCATTTATCTGATTGAGGTAAAGGGTTGTTTGCCATATAGACATGCACTGTTTGATGAAATTGATGATGACGGGCGATATCTTGTATATATTTATAGTCTTTAAAATCCAGTCATGTGGCACACTATCGAATGCCTTTCGATAGTCTATCCAGGCTGTACTAAGATTTTTCTTTGTACTGTAGCAGTTTTCCCGGATCATTTTGTTAATCAGCAATTGGTCTTTACAACCATAACAGCCACGTTTGCACCCTTTTTGTTCAAGCGGTAACATGTCATTTCTTTCTAAGAATAAATATGTCTGCTTTGTTAAAATAGATGTTAATAGTTTATATGTTGTCGGAAGACATGTAATTGGTCTGTAGTTTTTCGGATTTTTTGTGTCACCATTCTTGGGTAGAAGAAATGTAATTCCTTTTGTCAACCATGCAGGAATTTTAGTGGGATCGTCAACCATTTCTTGAAGTTTTTTGGCTAGTTTTTTATGTGATGCGCTTAAATAATATAGCCAAAAGTTAGGAATTTTATCTATGCCTGGGAATTTCCAATTATGTGTTTTTTTAAGTGGATATTTAACATCATCTTCTGTAATTATTTAGTGCATATTTAACATCAACTTCTGTAATTATTATTATTATTATTATTATTATTTCGTGCGTCTAATCTACACAGTCACATGTCGTGCTGAACTGGAATTGTCGACAACGTCTTTCTATTTCTAAAAACATTTTAACATTCTGTTATTAAATGATGCAAGCTTCATGTTAGTAGCAAAATATTTTATTTATAGGGCCCTCCAAGTAGCGAACTGTTTCTGATACCGTGATATATATAATGTTTTTGTTTTTCCGATCAGAATTCTTTGCAATGGCTCTGGTAAATTATTGGTATGTAAGTTTTTCATACTTGGTTTTATATGTGGCAGACAAGACGTCTACTGTAAGAGGTGATTCTATGTGCAATATAAGTAACCAATTTGTAACATGAAACATAGTCTTGTATTGAACATTGGAATTCATATTTTGTATTGATCACAACTAGTTTAGATTTCATGGGGTTAATTTGATGAGTAACAAGATTTTCGGTCTTCCATTTCTGTGATATATCATAAATTTTAAATATTTTTACAAATTATAGCAAAAATACGTAGTTGAATAATTCATCGTATAGAGAATTTATTCTACTTTTAATTTTTGTGCATGTGGTTGCAGTAAAAAATATTGATGTTTTGTTGTGTGGTAATTTTCTTTACTGATGTCGTGTATTCTTTGTAAACCTAATATCATTTTTCAATGATGTAGTTTAGAAAATTACTATAGTCTAATATTTATGTTAGGCCGTTTAGTTCGCCAAAATTATACTTTGGGAAGAAATATTTAAGAAGTTTGCTATCACAGCCAAACTGATCTTTCGGGGCATTGGCTACAACATTTTGTACTGTTGGGATTTTTAATACGGTTAAATAGTAAACCTTTTGGTTTTTAGTTCTATATTAACATCAAGGAAAGGGACTTTGTTAATAATCATCAGTTCATATATAAACTTTAGCGTCTATTTTTTATTCAAATACTAATTAAAAACTCACAATTTTGACGAAATTTTTTATGAAAAAAAATGCTATCAACATGTAATCCTATATCTAGATGGCTGATAATAATATTATTTATATTTAAAAGATAAGAAGAATTTTATCAATAATTGAATCGGATGAGAAAAATACATTTAATTTTGTCGGCAAAAATAAGCGTGTTGGAGTACCGTAGACATAATATCGTTGTCCTGTTTTGACGATTGCATAACCACTGGACAAACTGGAATATGAGAATTTCTTCATAAATACAGAAGGGCCAGTCACTCTCTCAGCGGTAAAGGGCTGAAGGCTCTGTCAAAATGGATAATTAATATTATTTTCATTTCGAGCTTTATGATGTGCATTGTGGTGCAGTAGATATGGACCCCGAACGAGGAATCTGAGAGCCGAGTTCAAATTACAGTTGAAATTGTTGCATTCACTTACATGCAAATACCATTGAGCAAGGTAATAATCTGTTACTTCCTTCCAGCTATGGGTCATAAAGCAGGGTTCTGTAGCATTAAGTGGCAATCATTTAACCGCAGAAATTAATGGCAACCTACTGCTGGAAAATATTTTGCTCAGTCAGTCATCTCTCTAAAGCGAATTGATAGCCCAAGTATGTATCACGTATGACAATTAACTGAATAAAGACGTACACAGAGAGGGAGAATTGGATACCCCATATTTGACTTTACCACAATTGTTTTGTGCGTTTTCAATAAAATCGAGATTGAGAACGAAATTTGCATGATTTTGAACAAGACGGTCTGTCTGAAATCAGAAATTTGTAAGCCTTATCACCAAGCAATCGCTCTCGAGAAAACTACTACTGCTACTATCTTAGAGAGTTATGCTAAAATACCGACCAGTTACTGTGTGCTTCACCTACATTTGAACGTATTTGTAAATGTGTATATAAATTGGATATAAATATATATAAATCCATACCAGTGTCATTGTCGTGCTGATCTGACCACATTGTGTTCTTTGGTTACTGGGAATCAGGGACTGTGTTTTAACTATATACTGTTCTCCCGCCAGTCAGGATTGACCTAGCCAGTTAGTAACAGGCAATCCTCCGTCATCCGTTTCAAGATCAATTAAACACAACCTGGGCGGATTGGTTGAGGTTGAGGAAGGTTTGGCACTGGTGCGCCCTAGAATGTATTATAAACATACTTTGTGTAGCTTCCTGGTTTATCAGTTGTTTTAAACAGTTCGTTTCAATATAAGACATGTAACAGAGAAAGAAAGACCTAAAACTGTTTCTTGATGAAGCCATTAGCTGTAGTGTTTGCAGTTACGATCATAAAATATAGCTTTTGTAGTGCAGGCAAGGATTGGTTTCTGAATAATTGGTTGTTTGGTGTATCTTGAGAATGTCACTAACTGTTTATTTTATCTTCATCTGGCACGTTGGTAAAAACAATTTAACATTAAGTTAAGCGAGGATAATAGCTACGGGATTTGTTGCTTTTAAGATATAGAGCGATTCTTTTAAGGTAGCAGTTCTTTAACTGTTGGGTGTGCATTGAGAGATTATGTGATTAAAAGTTGGTATACAATGTATGTATTTGGGATATGATAGGTAGGAAAAGAAAACATGGTTTTTACATTATTCTAATTTGCCGTACATATATCCTTTTTTATAATCACCAAAATGCTTTTAATCGACCAACCTCAGTGTTGTTTGTTGTGATTACCTTATGTACGTACGTTTAAAATTATTCAGTAAGAATGTTTCCTTCATTTAGCAAATTGTGTTATTTAATCGAGGCTAGATTGTAATTTTTCAGTTCTAAACTTGTCGGTTGAGGACTACATAATTATTGGTTTTGTCAGCGCCTCTGATGACAGTATTGGAATTGTTGCATAACACTTGCAGCTGATTTGAGTTTTTATGTGAATATTTTATTATGTTTGCTGTGTGGAGAACTGTTTTCTAAACTTTCGCTTTTAGAAGGTGTTTCAGATTTGGATGAACCTTAATTATATTTCTCTTGATAGCTGTTCGATAGATTGATAAAAAATTTAGATTTCAGTTTCAGAGTCGAAAGAATCATGACTGGCTGCGCAGAAGGTTATACCGCAAATGATTGCCATTAATTTCTGCAGTAGACTGGTTTCCAGTCAAGGCTATAAAACCCAATCTGTCATGTTATTTAACCCATAACTGGAGATAGAGACGGAATAATGCCTTTCTCAAAGGTATTTGTGGGTAAGTGAATGCAATGAATTTAACTGAAATTCGAACATGTCCGTAAATCCTCCCTTTTTTTCGTTATACATTTTAAAGAACGTTTACGGTAGACGGCGGTGTCTTGCCATCTACCATAAGTTACATTTGTCATTCGTGTTCATTTGTTGCTAGTCTTCAACGTTTAACATGTATAGTAGTGTTCCGTTGGCAGGATATTCATGATTTTTACACACAGCTGCTTAATGGTAATGGATGCAAGGCTGCACGGCTGTATCAGATTGCGTTTCCAGACCGAGTGTAGTCGAGTCCCTTAAAATTTGCTGCGGTTTATCGTCGCGTTGCTCAGACAGAATTCGCCTCTGATGACAGTATTGGAATTGTCACATAACACTTGCAGCTGATTTGAGTTTTCTTGTGAATATTTTATTGTGTTTGCTGTGTGGAGAACTGTTTTCCAAACTTTCACTTTTAGAAGGGGTTTCAGATTTGGATGAAAGTTAATTATATTTCTCTTAATTGCTGTTCGATAGATTGTTAAAAAAATTAGATTTCAGTTTTATTTCGAATCGAGTCTTATCTACGTTGGAGGGGCAATTTGTGTCGATATTCCATTTGTTTATCGGCGAATTCGTGATCGGACAACTTCAGGATGTTACATTTATCAATGGACATATTTGCCAGCAAGTATTCACCTTAGCAAGTCTTATTAGAAAAACAACCAGGTTAAAGTGTTGTCAGTGTCGTAGTAATTTCTTTGTCTATATCTTGGTTTTCTCAGAGGAGCTCGAAATAATGACAGTTCGAAATAAACATTCAGTGCTAATTGTATTGAAAATATTTTTAAAATTATGATTGATTTAGAAGACGAATATATTTAATGAATCATTTTTTAAAATATCAAATGAAAAATAGTGCATTTTACAATACACTATCCATGTAAGATACTTTTTACATGATCTATATATACTTGAAAATGATTTGCCTTCATCTTCTCAAAATGCTAGCTGTAAAGTTGAATTTTTTCTCATGGGTAAACTTTCACATAGAAATCTTATGTTAAAGAGATAAAAAACTTATTAACCTGTCTGAGATTTCTTTTCATTTTTCCTTTTTAATCCTATAACCATATTCAAGGCAGTAAAGGCTTTTGTAAGAAGTCGTTACTGTGTGAGGAAGAACAATAAAAGAGTGAAACAATAGAAAAGTAATCAAGAAAGTAGATGGTGACTAACTCTGCATTGTTATGGTGAAACACACCTATTTCCTTAGATAATGAACTCGCCCTCTGATATTAATAAGAGTTAACAGGAAGTTAACTCGGGAAAATCTTAGGAAGTTCTTCGGAGTTCTTAGAAGTTCTAGAGAGTTCTTTAGAGTTCTATTGATGTTCAGTAGAACTATTAGTTATTTCCAGTTATGACATAGTTGGAATAAGGCAGGTGATATTAGTCGGCAGTTAGCCGAATACTAAGGAGTCAGCTTACAGTGTAAGATTACTAAGTTCCTAATATTTTTGGTGCGTTAAGTCGATTAGCAACCGATATAGCACGTTTATAACTTTCAGTGCGAAAACTACTCCATAGCATGCATTTACATTTTTTAGGATGAAAGTAACGAGACTTGCAAAATTTGACAGTGTTTACATGGAACTTACGATTATATTTTAACAATCTAACTATGAATTGATGATAAGTTAGTGCGAATACAGTTCAATGCTTACAATTCACAAATTCTATCTAACATTGCGGATTTGAACAATTACTAGAACGAGAAATTGGAAAGCTGAATTCGAACTCTTGTTAAGTTCGTTGCATTCGCTTACGTGCAAATGCCCCTGGGAAAGATATTATTACGTACTATTCTCCCTCTAGCTATGGGTTGCAAAGTAGAACATATTGGGTTCTATAGACTTGGTTGGCAATCAGTCAACCACAGAAAGGATTGACAACCTAAAGTGTGAAAGAATCTTCTGCCCAGTCTCTTTTGAGACATGATCGTCCAAAGATTTTATCATCAGGTATGGCACTTAACTGATTGATATATAAGTTTATTACAAGTGTATATTTATTTATCTATCTTAACATTTCGAGGCTATTGTAAATATTTACGTAATTCAGTATTACTAGAGACGGCAAACCTAATTTATAATACTTAGCGATAATTTTAACTAAAAAATTAGACATAGTGTCTGTGCGGTCGGGATGTGCATTGTCGTACAGTGGTTATCGGCTCTGAACGAGAAATCGGGGAGCTGAGTTAGAATTCCAGTGGAATTCATTGCATACACATAGGGAGAAATATACTTGGGAAAGGTATTAATCCGTCTCTTCATATCAAATATTAAATAAAAGGACATAATCTGTTCTCTAGCCTTGGCTGGTAACCAGTTTACCGCAGAAAATAATGGCAAGCTACTGTGGGATAACCCTCTGTCCAGTCAATCATGTCTTGAAAGAGACATGATTGGTCAAGCGTGTATAACGTATAGTACTTAACTGACTGACTATAACGTAGCCTTTGAATTTTATCTATTAAGTGTAGTCAGTATCTGTAGTAATATATTTTCTTTATTTTTAACATATATTTTTTCTTATCTAAAATCAATAAATCATATTCCTATTCATTGTAAGCGCATAAATACTGCCATAGTTTTATTTAATCTGTAATCCAAGTAAATTAATTTTTCCATACGAATCATAATATTTTTCAAGGTTGCTTAATGCTTCAGCAACCAAAAAAAAACAGCTTCTCAATTGATAATAAGGTGCAATATTTTGATTTATACAATCAGATATTTAACTATAGGAAATCATATATCATATATCCTTCCCATATTCAACCTATAAAATTGCAAACGATAACACAAACATTAATATATGGAAAAAAACTAACAAACAGGAATGCTATGTCAAAAAGACGTAACGACTTCAGGCTAGATTAAATATTCTGGAAGAAATTCGCGAGAGTGCATATGTTATTGTACACCGTTTCTTAATCTGAGTCAGGCACATGATTATCTGCAATATCATTTCACATGCTTTTAGTGCCGTTTCTTATTGTAAGGCATCCAGCACAGAAATATTCAATAAACTAATTTTGTGTTCTCAGCTATAAATGCCATCCATTTGCCAGTAAATCTTTTTTTCTCCATTCAATGAATTTGTTTTCTGACATTGCCAGAATTGCATAAACAATTACGCGTGTAAGATATGGCACAAGGCAGTTTTTTATTATGATCCCTGAAGAATAGTGTGTTGGAAATTCGAGGCAACAGAAAACAACTTAAATTAACAATAAGGACAGAGAAATTGAGAGCCTTTGAAAAAGAATGCAGTGGGAAGGAATATTAATAATGGAGATTGCTAAAGGTTAGCTGCAGTAAAAGAAATGTTGTCTGGAAATATATCTTTCTGAAAACAGGAACTAGTGGCGTTGTAGCGCATATTTGTTGATAATTAATTAAAAACAGAATTGCATTAATTCTAAAATTAAATCTCCTGTAAAATCCCTGGATAAATAACAAAAGCAATGATTATTTATCGTTAGAAAAATGCAATTATAACAATTATTTAACATGTTTTAGCTGTAGGACATTGTATTTATGTTGAAAGTAAATGAGTATTTTTTTAATGAATAGTCGGAGCTACTACTCAAATACGAGAATCCACTAAAAATAAAGTTTATATAAAAAATATTAAATTAAAAAAATCTATGTCAATATTATTTAATCAAACAAGCATATATCTAGACATATAAAACATATATATGCAGTATCGTTTATTCAGTAATGAATTTGAACACTCTCGGCTACGGGCGTGTGTTTTCATTGTATATAACATGCTAAAGTTCTCTTTTCGAGCGCCCATAGCTCAGATGTAGAATCGCCGACTTATGTCAATTCGGCCGGGTTTCAATCCTGGCTAGAAGCATTCGGATGCATAATGATGAGCTGTGATACAGCGAAAAAGATCTCTCTGCAAATGACTATTTACGCTCATTGAGCACAATGGAGGAATGGTAAACTTTGAAAAAAAACAGTCGCTGTGAATTTGAACACTCTCGGCACTGCCGTGTGTTTACATTATATATAGCACGCTAAGGTCCGTCTCAGAGTTAGAAATTCAGACTGATTTGCTATGATACAGCGAAACACATCTGTCTACGGATGACTATATATATATAATGACTATATATATACAGTGATACATATAATAATATGCATATGAAGTTATGGTACATTGCGACACGGAAATTTCCAGATAATTTACAATGATTTACAAAAATTTAAGAAGAATTACATTTTGAAAAGTAATTCATTTGCGCAACTAACATCAAACATTGCCTGATGAAGAGAATCCATCTCAAAATCATTTCCGTGTCACAATGTACCATTAATTCATAAATATATGCTAATATTAATCTCTATAATATTTATTATGTTGAGCACTATTTATAATAAAATAAATGCCGGGTCAGTCAAAATAGTAAAATATATATATATCGTTATTTACAATGCTGCTGTTATTTCACAATATACTTAGAAAAAGTTGAGTAAATACACAAAAATAGAAAATGGAATGGGACAGTGATGCTAAAAATCAGCTTTTATTTAACCGATAAAACGAGCTAATTTTTATAAGACTTGCCTACGATAATAAAACGACTGATCAAACAGATACAGATACAGAGGATTAACGAAAATTTTCTTCAAAAATATGTGCACTGTATTAACGAATTACTAGATAATGTCTAATTTTTAATATGTCAGTGAATCTTGAGAGATTTTTCCCCGAAAAAAATACTTTTTTCTACAGTGACGCGTTTGTACCGAAGACTTTTGAGTATATCGTGGAGCGCAAATGTGCCAAATTAAAAAGTTTAAAAACATGTAAAATAATAACTTGCTTCTATCAACCAGAAAGACGTTGTTAAACTATTGGTTCAAATAGTTAAATGTTTCTGTCACTATTTAAAATAATCTTGCAATATATATATATATATATATATATATATATATATATATATATATATATATATGCATGAATGCATTCATGTAAAATCTTCTGTACGATAAAGATAGAAGCTAAAGAATGTTCGCCTGAAATGAGCCCACACTTCCGCTTAACCATGGAATAAGTGCCTTTTGTAATTTTTATATATACATGTTCTATATGAATTTATATACATATATATTTTGAGCTCTCCTAGAATGTTATCCTAGCACTTAACGTACAGGATACTCCTTCAGATTTTTCTATATCTACACCGCATGTTTATATATATATATATATATATATATATATATATATATATATATATATATGACGGAATTATACAGAAATTAACTAAACTGGCATTCACTGAAATATTTGATTTTTTTATTTTAAATTTCTTGAATAATTAATTAAAAAATAATAATTTTATAACAAATTAAAATTTTTTGCACAAACACACACACACACACACACACATATATATATATATATATATAAGAAGGAAGTGACGACTATATTATGTGCTGTATGAGTAAAAGATCACAACGAGACAATTTACTCAGCCGGAAATTTTGAAATGACAAACTGTACTGCTTGTTATTCGCGCCGGAAGGTTTTGTGTCTCAATCTGAGGACAGTGTAAGCAATTCAGGAAGAGTTGGATGAGTCTCATGTGTATTACGAGGGAGCGGCAGCTCGCACACATAATTTTGATCGTTCTAATAAGAAAAATACAAAATAATGTGTTATGGAGCTTCAATCAATGATTAATAATGACTCCTTCAAATGATCCAAACACATAATCACGGTCTTAGGGCTGCCTAAACTCAAGAAGTTTAACGCTACAAAACCCCATGTCTTACAAAATAGTTTCTGACATATGTCACACAAGCCACAGAACACTGCCATAACTTTCTGACAATTTCTCTGACCACATCGCTACTTAAAATCTGGCAAAAATCCAGGATAGTATATAAAGTATAAAGGTCTGCTGCTATCAGTCAGAAAGAAAATTTTGCACTAACAATGCATTATCGTAGTCGTGTAAAACGTATTTAATAAACTGGAAAATGTAGGCAACACATAATTTAGTTAATGTGGCTATGTCTTTTTGCCAGAAATGTCCGAGATAATCTGTGTTCATATCACATTTGTAGGTGTCACATTTTTTTCGCATGTCATGCAGCCATTATTGCGACAACGATTTAATCACCCGCCGTGGTTCACACGCCTTGTTTTGGTTATACAAACGTACAGCTAGCCAAGATGAATGTTAATAGATATCAAATTTTCTATATTGAAAAATCCAATAGGATATTACATTTTAGCAAGAATTTTTACGTCAGAGATCTACTAAACACAATGAAATTATGAGCAATAAGATTGAATATTTGGAACCACAGGAACAATGCTTACCTCTTGTGCCAGATATAAACATTAGTAGACGACAGGTAAACTATCATAAAACAGTGCGTCGTACTAATTCTCATTTTTCTATCTTCAGGTGGTAGGTGATCATGGCTCTCTACAATTGACTTTCATTTTTAGCTGTTTTTATCTTTGTTATATAACTTAAATGTTTTCCGTCATCGGTTTGATAAAACTCATCAAGTAAGTTAAGCGGTATTTTTCTCTGTCTCTCTAGTCTTTTACGTGTTCTTTGATAATCAGATGTTTGAAGCTCCTTTTCTGTACTAAGTGCCGTGGAAATAGCAATTTTTCATTCCTTATATCAAAACTGTTTTCATTTTCACAAGAATTTTGTCATTTCTCGAATGTCCAATACATTATATTCTCAGCATCCTTCTGTAGAACAATATCACTCTTGCTTCAGGTTTCCTCATTATCTGTTGTTGTCTAGCATTCTTTGCCATATAAGATGGCTGATATTACGTAAGTGTGCAATATTTTTCTCGTTTTTAATGATTTTTTTCTGATTATTAATATTTAGGTTAACATTTTGAAAGCATACTATATCACGCATTCTGTCTTCTGTTAAGGCACTCCCAAACTATTTAATTTGCTTTAAATTTGATTTCGTTATCTTCGACTTGTAATTTGAATGTTGACCATTTCCATTTTCTAGCAAGAAGACATTCTTTCTTTATCTAATTGCTATTTAGTCCTGTTTCTTAGTAATTTTCACGACCTCTTGTAGAATTCCTTGTCGTTTCCTTTCCGTTTCTGCTATCAACACAGTATCATTTCCTTATCTTATTTTGTTAAAATTGTTATTTAGAGCAATAAAACTTGTACGATACGGTTCAAACCTATTGAATGGATTTGTTACAATAAAAGGGCAAAATTAGCCAAAAGTTTGAAGTACGCAGTGCGCCTTGAACATATTTATCGGTGAATTGGTCACGTTCATAATAAGGTACAAAGGAAGAGATTTTGAGAGAACGATACAAAATAGTGAATGCTAAATGCTTGCATGACTGACACATAATATCTCTGTGTTTGTTTCTGAGTTCGTCGGAATATGTCTGTATGCATTATTGTCTGAAAGGCTAATTACTATCATAAATAAAACTACAATTGAAATTACCAAAAAGATACTGACGATCGCAAAAATGCAGGGCACAATTAAAGAGTCTCATGTGAAAAGATGGAACCAAAACAACTACAGAATGTGCAGTTACCAATTAGAAAGCCATAATTTTCATTTCATAGAGGGACCTTTCACTTCGAAACTAAAAATAACTCGTAAAAACTCAGATAATGAAATAGACATAATATTATGAACATTTTGCCACGATCATTGGCCAAACAATCTGGACACACCGACAAATGATAATGGACCATCGCCAACTATTTAGGCATCCCTATACTAACAAAACCTAGTGCAGTAGATAACGGTTTGGTACGAGAAATCGAGGAACCAATTTCGAATTCCAGTTAAATTCCCTGCATTCAATGACTCGCAATTACCCTTGGGAAAGGTATTAATCCGTCTCTTCTCTCCAGTTATAGGTTAAACAACAGGACAGACTGGGATCTATAGCCTTGACTGGCAACTAGTCTACCGCAGAATGTAATAGCAACCTACTGTGGGATAATCTTCGGCCCGGTCAGTCGTGTCTCTTTCGAGACAAGCGTGTATAACATATGGCATTAACTGACTGATAGTAAAGCATACGGTTAGTCAATATTATGATAAATGCGGAGGACCAAATCTGAAAAAAATTATTATCTTCCTATTCTACCAATGCGACTAAAAAAGGAAAAAAAGCGCATTAATAAAGTACCGTTTTTATGAGTAATGTTGTACAAAAGAAAAAAAAAAACAATACCGCCATGTTCTATATTCGAGAAATAGTGACTGAGAATAATATGTGTCTCCCGCAATATTCGAACCAGTTTTATTCTCAGGGATAAGGTAATTAAATCTGACGTAATTTAGACCTCTTACTAAAAGCACTCCTGTCATCAAGTAGAACTCGTACAAAATATCCATGAAAGTTGGCTCTCTGTGCAGGGCCCGGAAATTCTATCTGTCTGAACCTATCCTGCCCTTATACAGATCTACCATCCGCTCGTGTTTTGAATACTGTTGCCACATCTGGTCGGGTGCCCCTGCTATTCTCCTCGGGCTTCTTGACAAAATACAGCGAAGAATCTGTAACGTGATTTGTACCGACTTAGCCTTTCTATAAATTCTTTCATGGCTTCTGCTCTGATGAACTTAAATCACTGGTGCCTCCTAGGTGGGAGTTTGCACGAGATATTAGACTGGCAACTAGGTCCCACCCTTTTACAGTGAAGCCGATGAAATGTAACCGCAATTTCTACTCCAACAGCTTCTTTTCTCGCACTTCCCGCCTGTGGAATTCCCTTCCGCATGCTTGCTTCCCCGACGGCTATAACCTCCAGGAGTTTAAATGTAAGGTCAATAGACACCTCCTAACACACTAACCCTCCCATTCTCTCCCCCTATGTACATCCTAACTCGTCTATCGGCCTGTGTAACCCCCTGCGCTATAGTGGCAGTGGAATGCCTTGCTTGGGGTGACATGATTAAAAAAACAATTCCTCACAACGTAGAGCACTGAAGTGAGAATAGAATATTTCTACTCTGTCTTGGACAATGCCAAGGATAAATGTAAAGCTCAAGAAATTAGAATTATCATGAAAGATCTGAATGCCAAAGTAGGCAAAGGGAGGGAAGGTATAATGATTGACAATTTTCGAATGGGAATCCTCAGAGGATAAAATGGGTACAATAGTGCATGATCAGGTACAAAGCAACACTTCGTTTTATGAACACATAAAACAATTATAGACATTGAAAAGCACAGGAGGGAACGCCTAAACTATATAGACTATAAAACTATAAATAGAAGATTCAGAAATGCAGTTATCCATTGTAAAAATTATCTAAACGCTGGCTGTGGAAGAGACCCCCCAGAGTTATCTGTAAAATAAAGATGAATATTTGGAAAATGAAGAAACGCAGCACAGCCCCCAGACTGCAATACAACCGTTTTGCTGCTGACCACAAGCTATAGAAAAAATACGAGGAAAATATAAAAGAAAGGAGAAATTGGAAAAAAGAAACTCGAAATGGAGCATATTAAAAGAAGCGTTAGTGACAGCGAGAAACAACATCAACCTAAGCAAAAAACAATAAGTAGAAAGAAAAATCAGTGGATCAAAGAGGCTATTCTCGAAATGACGTAAAAGTGACAGAAAACAATTCCAAGACATAACGGAATACAAGCATTTACACAATAAAGTAAAGAACAAAAAAAGATGCTAAAAATAAATAACTAAATGATAATTGTGCTGAAATAGAGAGTTTGAGTACGACTAACAAAGAAGACATAAAAAAAATAAAATGAACTAAAAGAATAAAATCCAAGGATGGAACGCTCATATTAAAGAAAGAGGAAATACTTCAACGGTGGAACAATATATAGGATATTTCTCCCACGACAAGAGAGAGCAACCAACAATACACAGAAAAAATGACGGACAATTAATAATAAAATCCAAAGTAGAAGCAGCATTGGCCCATCTGAATAGAAACAAAATAGACGGATTAGACGGCTTTGTAATAGAGATGCAGACAACCTTAGACGATTTCTGAGTAGACAGAATCATAGAAATACTTAATTTAATACAACGGCAACACCCACGAAGACCAAAGCAGATCGACTTTCATAGAACTTCCAGCTGTTACTGAATGCGAACTCTACCGAACAATCAACTTAATGAGTCGCGTAACAAAACACATCATCTGTACTCCGATGAATAGATCTCGCAGCAGGATCAGACCGGAAATAGGACAAGAACAACGCTGTTTGGTCAAGGACAAGGGAAAAAGGAAAGTGATATTTATGTATAGACTATACAGAAACGGTGATAAAAATGCAGAAGAACGTGATCTTGTGTTTCAAATACTATGCAAAGGCATTCGATAAAGAACGCCACAAACACCTGATGGAACCACTCGGCAAAATTGATATAATCGGAGAGTATCAAAATTATTATTGCAATCAAACTGCCTGCGATTTCAGTAAACGATTTCAGCAGCCATACAATGATAAAAATGTGTGTAAGGCAAGGACGTGTCTTCTCACAGCATCCTTTCAACTTACACTGAGAGACAATTCTGAGAGCAGTAGAAGTTCTACCAGGATTCGTCATTGATAGCCGCAATATGAACAATATAAGATATGTAGATCATACCGGGATCATGGCATAACAAAAATATAAACTACAAGACGTTATACAACAAGTTACAGAAAGTTGAAAGAAAGGGCTACATATAAACTACAAGAAAACTGAATGCATTGTCATCAGTAAATTGTGTAGACCAAAACGCCACATCTAACTCGGTGAAACAGAAATCAAGCAAGTATTTAAGTACGTGATAAGTGTCCTAACAGAGGACAGAAAGTATAAGACACATATCCGAAGGGGTATTGGTAAAGACGTATTCCAGAATCTGATTGGCGTATTTAGAGACAAGAAGGATTCGCTGTAAATAAAGAGAGTGATGAAATCTTATATGATGTCGATCCTTCAATATGGCAGTGAATGCTAGACAATCCCATCAAAGATGAAGAAAATTTGTGAAGCAATAGAAATGTTGTTATACATAAGGATGCTGAGGATAACATCGACAGAACATGTGAATAACGACAAGATTTTGGAGATGACGGACATGAATAAGAAACTGAACTTAACATCAGAAAAAGACTACTGAAGTATTTGGGAAATGTAGTGAGGAACAGCGGCTTAGTGAATCAAATGCTCACGAAAAGAATAGAGTAAAAGCGAGACCAGGAAAAGCAACGTGTGACGTACTTGATGAATTTGAGTGATGAATAGTGGAATGTGTTTTGAGCGGTATAACAAGAGAAGGTTTCTTAAGAGCTACAATAGACAGGAAGCTGTGAAGGGCTATGATCAAATATTTCCTGAAATGACACGGAATATAGAAGACGGCGAAAGAATCTGTAAAAATAGTCTGTTCTTTTTACCGCTCATGTAAGTCTCTGAGAACTTGTATAATACACTACCTTTACAAGAGCCAAATAAGGTCTCAAATTGGTACGGTTTGTTGGACGTTTTTGGTACATATATACTGTGCTGACACACGTGAGACAATTCATTTTATAGTTCTCTAATAAAAGGCTTAACTAATCAGGAAGCTCAAAATATTCAATGCGACGTGTATAAAAGGCGACCATATTTTTCCAAGTATTTCAGTTCAAATCCGATACTGGAGAGTGTCTGATTCGCGAGTGATGGTCGTTGACGTTGTTTCATTGAACAGATTACGTGCAGCGAGAACAATCTATATACATATACTATGACGGACATGGTCAACAGATGCCAAGATGATACTAGATCCAGGAACGTTGTGAAGATTGCCTTCAATCCCTTACTTTGTGACCATCATGTACTGTTGTTTCTATATAATATACATTCGGGAGTTTGATTCTCTATTATAAACAATTCATCACCTGATCGCCGCATTTTATTCATAAATTATGGCGAATTTTACCAACATGGTTTTCATATATGTGAAAGAGATAGTCATCACTTTCCGGTTTCGATAAAGCTAAAACTATTTCGGGGTTTTTGATCATGACAAATTATTTAACATTCTCTAAACCCTCACTAAGAGTCAGGATGAGGAAAACTTGCATCAATACTTGTATTGAAAGTGCTCAGATGAAATATATTTCTTCGTCCCGCCAGTAACAACCTTCACAAATTGGACTTGCCATGCTGCTATGCTGCACATAGCTTCCGTAATTCTGTTAGTGAGAAATTAGTTCTGCTCGATCAGCTTCTTCCTGCAAACCACTGCTCAGAGGAACCGACTCCAAAGAGAATATTCGCCCGATTACAAACGATCTTAGCCTGTGTATTCACCTCTTATCTGCATAAACTATCAAAACCGGTTACTCTGTATACCTGTATTTAAAGTTCAAATGCAGATTAAATATGGATCTGAAACCCAGAGGATGTTAAAATAAAGAATATACAGGGAACATATTAATCTAACGCGATTAATTTTTATCAGACCTGCGACAATGATTGAGAGAAAACAGAAAAATCTGGTATATTTTCGATTATGTTTGGTTCACTTATCATTGATCATGGACACTTCGATGTGGTGTAATGATTAGCAAGTTTGTCACACTCGAATGAAGTTTTATCTTCACTGGGTTCCCATACTTTCGTCCTTGTGCAACATCCTAAGCTACACTTAGAAAATCACCAGTTTTCATTTATATGTCACATGCATTAAAACCGAAGATAATTCGATATGATTGTGACTTGTTAAATGTTCTTGTATTTCTAAATGAGTATCTGATGGTCATGCTTTTTCTAAATGTGTATGTCTATGAGTTCTAATATCTTCAATTTCTTTTTTGGTCAATTATTGCAGCGGGGTGTTACATCCTTCTAATTTATGTCTGCACTATTTAAGTATTTAATCTTTATATGAAACGAATATGTTATAGCTTCTTTAAAATTTGATTCAAAGAAAGACGGTGATGTAATATAATGTTTCAGACGTGTTTATATTTGGTCAGTCAGTCAGTTAATTGCCATACGTGATACACGCTTGGGCGATCATTTCTCGAAAGAGACATGACTGACTGGGCAGAAGATTAACCCGCAGTAGGTTGCCATTGCTTTCTGCAGTAGACTGGTTGCCGACCAAGGCTATAGAATCCAATCTGTCCTGCTATTTAACCCATAACTGGAAGGAAGAGACGGATTAATACCTTATTTGCGCGTAAGTGAATGCAAGGAATTCAACTGGAATTCGGCTCTCCGATTTTCCTTCCGAGTCGATATCCACTTCTTAGGAAAACACTTGTTGAAAATACGCATATACTTAGACAAGAAAATAATAAAAGAAAACTTAAAATTCTGGAAGCTATCTACATCAAACAGTTTAAACCTGGCCTAAATAGAATAAATTTCGACACCTCTACTAACATACTTCAATGCCTATAATCGACGGGAGTGGTCATAGCTATTATACTTACCCCATAAACCATAGTAGCAGCAGTCCCCAGACCAATCCCTCATGCCACTATACACTCAATTGACCAAAAATCCACTACCACCATTCCTACATGGCCTACAGCCATGTGCGACACAAAAATGCACCTGTCTAAATTTCTCTGTATAGCTCCATTCTGTTAATAATAATTTAAATGTTCTATGTTCACTGAACATTAATTGTTCATCCTTTGATAATGGCTTATGTAAGCCGAAAGCTCAGACCTGATAAAAAATCAACAATGATTGCGATTTTTGTCGTCTTTCCATGACAACACGATCAAGCTAATCAGATCATACGAACGGATCTTACACAAAATAAATAGACATAACTTGTCTATATTATTCAATGAAACCTGTATTAGTGAAAAAAAGCTGCCAAAATACACACAATATATATATATATATATATATATATATATATATATATATATATATATATTGATATACGTATATGTACATACTAGCAGTATAGCCCGGCGTTGCTCGGGTGTAATGAAAGCTTTAAAACTAATCCATGGTCCTGGAAGTCAGACACTTTGGCCATTGGCACGAAAGACTAAAAAGCAATAGTTGTTTCCACTTCAAGCGAAACGTTAGACTGAAAGAAAAATGAATGGATATGAGTTAAATTTTGATTACTGGTATCGACATCAAATAAGCTTTTTTCGTCGTAAACTGAATTTTGAAGGCTAAATAAGTCCTCTGAGTAAATGGTATCCTGGCTGAGACTAAGAACTACAATTATACCTACTTAGAGCCAAACCCGATGCAAAAACTAAAATAAAAGGGTTAAAAAATACAGACATACAGGCAGATAAACAGACACACAGACAAACATCTTGTCTTTTATATATATTTATATATTATTGATTTTCTGCACTATTGTAAGATCTGCAACTTTGAATCTTCTGAATATCGTTCCTTATGTCTTTGTCTATGAGTGTATCAAATTTGATTATAATCAGACCATCCCATCTATAATTGATTTTTTTGATTATCGATTTTCTATATTTATCGGGGGTAACTAGACACAAAATCTCGCTAAGAACACACGCAGACACTTATATTACAACTGTGTAAATTTTCAAGAAAATCGGTTCAGCCTTTTCGGAGTCTATAGGTAACGGACACACACACACACACACACAGATACACACATATACACACCCCGAGACAAAGTTCCATTCATAAATAAGTTTAGATTTAGATATAATTGTAAATAATATATATATATATATATATATATATATATATATATATATATATATATATAAATTTTACATGCCGGTTCATAGATTATCTCTCGGGTACTAATAATAAACCCACTACATATATTGGTTTTACTACAACCTCGCTCTCCCGTAGACTTACATGTCACCATTCTGATCAGAGTACAATTAAACAACATTTCTCAGAAGAAACAAATATCTAGGTATCGTCAGACAGATTTTAGTCAATAATACAATAATCCTTACTCACAGATACAGTAAAAAAAACTTCATATATTGGAGGCCATCTACATTACATCCAAACAACCCACACATGATAAAAACACCTTTAAATCTGGTGATAACACATTACATTGCATTAGAATACATCGTTCTGTTATTTCGAGCTATCACGCGATGTGACTTCATAGAACCGCATTGCAAATTTGCGAACTGGTTTTTTCATTTTTGGTAACTATTGCCGTTGCCTAGTAGAGTTTTATGTCAACACAAAATAAAACTGTCCCTGATTGTGGATGTTATTGTCTTACCGTCTTAATAACCTCTCTGAAGATGGCTCATGTGAGCCGAAATCTTAGATCCAACTTAATAAAAAACTTATCCAAATGTTGGAGAATTTTTGTCTTTATTTTCAACTGAAATTAAAACTAAAATACGCCGTTTAGAACGGCTCATGATTAAACATAAAAGACATTCATTGTCTCTTATATTAAACAGTATATGTTCAGAAAATTAATTGCTGCCTCGATACACTAAATATATATGCATATATATATATTTATGATAATTGCAATATTGATGTCATTAATATTTAAAATGCATTTGAGTTTATCTTAGCCAGATTCATCATACATACCTGTTATATTCGCACACATATTCACTTGAAAATTGCATATGGCTCCATACGTATGTGTTTATCGACACACGCCAAACAGCAAATTTGAACATGTATTTATCAATGAGGCAATCATCAATCTATCGCTCCATATATATATATATATATATATATATATATATATATATATATATATATATATATATATGTGTGTGTGTATACAATGAAACCAAAAATTTCCATATTCAATGCATTGTATAGCTGTTATATATTTGGTACTGTAAATAGAATGATTTTTTTCATCTGGCCCTCCAACTTGATTGATTTTAATATCCATGAAATTAGTAATAATAGGATTAGGTTTTTGGGATTAACCTATCTCATCATCCTTTTGTATTTAATATATATATATATATATATATATATATATATATATATATATATATATATATACATGTAAGTGTGTGTGCGTGTGTGTGTAGTGTGTATGTGTATAGTGTGTGTGTTTGAGAGTATACGCGCGTGTGAGAGATTTTTGCTTCTAGTTTTACGTATCCAAAAGTGCAAATAAAACAATGATATCATAAAACATTTTTAAAGCCTCAATAGTATAAGATCTTATATCCTTGCATAAGTATACAGATATTTTTAAATATCACCACCTTCTTCACGCTACTAAAGCACAAAAGAAACCAAAGTACAGCTAAAATCAATTGTTCTTTACGCAAAATAATATTCCTAGTGAAAAAATATTTCTTTTTCGGTTATATTAGTTGTCAAATTTATAAAATATATTCGCACTAGAAAAACTGCCTGTTTCTATTTTGTTTTCAAAGGACGATATACCTGATATGAAATACGATTAACATAATAAAATGAATTACTCTTTCAGTAAAATGAATGATATTTGTTGTTATATTAGTAAAGGTAATGTTTATACAATAATGTTCATATAAAAGAACTAATTCTTCATTATCAATAGTTCAATACTAATAATAATTATATCGCCACGATAATTGGAGAAAAATTTTCACACTTAAAAATGTTACTTTAGAAAAATATTAATAATGGTATGATATTCACCTAGCCCCAGTTACAAAATAGAACACATTACAAATCTATGTTACAATATCTTAACAGATAGGAAGATTGAAGCAAATAACTGAGACAAAATTTTAAAATTATGTAAAAAAAAAAAACTCTTAATAATTGATACGTCTTGCCAAGCAGAGTGTAGCATTGCAACCAAGAATTTTGAAAACTATTGAAGTATAAAGTCCTGGAAATTGAAATAGAAATATATGAAATTGAAAGAAAGTAGAATACCGGATATAATAGGTGAGTTATAATAAAAAAAATTGGAATACAACAGCACACGGTAAGAAATGTCTGGAAATCCAAGGTTAAGAGAAATACAAAAAATGTCTTGATTGGTCATACGCTAAGTCAAAATTTGTCTATGTAACGTTAGTTATAGAGTTAGAAAAGCAAATCATGACATTTATTCATGGCAACACATAACTATTTTCCTTAAGATTTTCCGCAGATTGGTAGCTAGTTTTTCCATAGAAGAAATTGAAATATGATATGAAGAAATGTAAAATTAACACAATCTACACAATAATTATTCTTCTAAATACCGTGTCCCTTCTGACCGAGGAAAGTCGTGGCTCTGCCGAATATCCTATCACTCAAGCAATGGTGTTACAAGAATTGCACATTTTTGGTAACTTTTTAACATTTATATTATATTATCAGGTTGTAACAAATTTTTCAAACCTTATACAAATAAATTTATAATGCTTGTAGAAAAATACTTCTGTTTGAATATTATATAATGGTTTGCATATATATATATATATATATATATATATATATATATATAATAGGTGAATTTATTTATCCAAGTATGAAAAGTAAAAATGGTCTTCGAAAAACAATTCAGGGTAATTCCAAAACACAAAAACATACACCACTTGTGAAACAGAAAAAAAATTGATAAATACATAATACAACCATCATCAAGCAAAAAAAAAAAAAAAAAAAGACACAAATTTTTCAAGGCTTCATACGAATTAATATCTGCAGAAAAATAGCCCTGGAGAGAGAAATACTAATAATAACCTTGCAAATTCTATATGCTCGAAAATATAATTTATAATAAATATTCACTTATGTATATTATATATCGAGCACTGTTTTAATTTAAGGTTTTGTACGTTGTAAAATATTTCTTCGTACCTTATTCGCTCGAATATATATATATATATATATATATATATATATATACATACATATATATGTCCCGAAGTAAATGCCAGTTTGATCAGACGAGACAAACCTTAATTAAAAAGAAACTGTATTTAGAGCGTGCTAATCTCACATTTGCCGGAATAATTGTCTCATACATAAAATCAGGTATCACTGTAAAACCAATTGTGGCCTAATGCATTATGCTAGCTAGTGGAAAGAATAATACGGATCTGTTCGAAGCGAGCTATTTTTGAGTCATGGAGAAAACAAATACACTTCTACGTTTTTCGACTGAAAGACGCTAAACATGCCGACAAACATTAACGGTTTTCATATAAAAACACACATATTTGCCTGTCATTGTGATCTCAAGTCAACTCCCCAAAGAATGAGAAATGCATTGTCGGTTTTAAAAATATATATATCTTTCTATTTTGTATCCTTTCTCCAATTTTGCCAAAATACTCTGTGCTACTAACTCGCATATCAGTTTATTTACATAGGAAGCATTCGTTTGAAAAAAATAAATAAAAAGAATGGAAGAACTTCGTGTCTATTACGCTATTTGTTTTGTTTAAATATTTCACTTGAAGTCGAATCTATAGTTTGATGCCGGTCAATTTTATGCAGCGGAATGTCGTCACCTTTCCTTTCGATCATTGCGTCTTTATCGACATCAATAATACCAGGGCCCTCACTCTATTTTGCACTTATTTCCTGAAGAAACGGCAGGGTTTTTTTCAAATTACTCCCAGATATGATTTAATTTTGAGAAGTACATTTACAAAATTCTTACCTGACATCGAACTATTTATTGAACCGAAGAACAAATTCACTAAAGGCTTAAAATTATTAATATTTTCTCCCGGTTCTGTTTTATGCATATGTAGATGCACACTTACACACATACATGCAAATTTATATATATATATATATATATTTGTGTGTGTGTGTGTGTGTGTGTGTGTGGTACAATTGAAAAAGTATCATATTCAAAGGTAAAAAAAAATAAAATTTTCATTTTTTTTAATCTAGTGTTATTTATGAGAAGTGTGGATTGTCCCATGGGAAAGAAAGACATCAACCTGACAGTTTGATCAAACTTTTCAATTTGCTGTGTTTTTATTTCATTTCAGTCACAAATGAAACAATATACACACAAATTATTGGAACCCTTTCAAGAATACTCTTTATTCCATGATGTTTGATGATGGCAAGCATGTCCCTTGACAATGCAAATTATACTTTACTCTGTTTATGTAATATTGAAATTTTACATTTACTTGAAAGATTTGATATTCTTTGTCTTCTTGGAGTGATAGGCTTAATGAAATTAAAAGAAATGATTAATCAAACTGAAAAACTCAACGTTACCAAAAAATATTCAGCTATTTTTATAAATGGAATGCAATTTTATTTAGGTAAAAACACGGCTAAAATATGTTTAATTAACTTTTAATTACTACACTACCCCTCTGATGAAACACACGCACCCGCACTCATACATACACAAATGCGCATTTGTTTGTGTAATAAAAGAGAAAGAGTTTATGGGAGAGACAGACATACTAAAACACATACAGAAACAAAGTCTACGCGAAAACCTTTATATGCTAATAATTTCCGCCATTTATTTAGTAAAATTTATCAAATGGTCAAGCACTTGCATTTTTGTATTGTTGTTTCGTGATCAATTCTTGAAAGGTTTAACGCCATATTTTATTCATAGATTTAAATAATATATACTTATTAGTCATCCACATACAGTCCTGTTTCTCTATATAACAGCTTTCAGCCACAATTAAAACCCTACCAATTTGACAGCGGTCGGAGGTTTTACCTGCAATGTGTCCGTGCACGTTGGAGGTATATATCAGATTTTTGCGTGTTATATACACAATGTAAAAACTCACCTGCAGCCAAGAGTGTTCAATTTTTTAAAACTTTTAACCCAAAGCAAATTGACACCTATCAATGCACGATACGGCACTGCAAGAATACCGATATTATTTATTCAACTATTGATCAGAGCAGACGCTCTTGATTCAAAACAAGAGTTAGGGCTCTTAACTTAAAGTCGGAAGCAGCAACCAGAAAACTGCCAACCCTGTACTCCCACAATGAAGAGACGTTGCCACCGACCACGCATATTGCAGGGGAATAACGGAAGCACCAAGGTTTGACAAGAAGAGAGCGGGAAAATATTTTCTGAATAGATAACAAGGAATGAGCTTCCATTCCTGTTTATAGAGGAGAGAGGAGTGTGAACCATGTGATAGTAGAGTCTATCTACTTCAATTTGAAAAAAAAATAGAAAAAAAAAAAGAAAAATGTACATAAACACTATGTGACGGCAAACTTTCGATTATGGATAAGAGAATCATGCTCATTTGGCTGTTTCGCAGATATAAGGATATATAAATATATGCATAAAGAAATGAAAAGATACACGGAAATTTAAAGAATTCAAACCTAAATGAAATCTAGCTCCAGTTCATGTTAGACACGGACGAAATGGTAGCGTTTTAGGGAAGAGGACAGAAAATATATAATATGTTAGCCTAAATTGGAACGGCTAGTAAGGTGAAGATGCATTATAATTTCAACAGAAATTTACCTCTTTTGGCAGAAACCATAATCGCACAGAGCTAGAGTCATTTCAAATTACGATTGACTTAATTATATAAGACCCACTGGGTAGAAATGTGGGTTTTTCATCCGGGCGAGACCCACAGTGTGGGAGTTTAAGGTTTTCATCTGACGAGGGGGAATATTTGATATATACCAAAAAAAAAAAAAGAAACAAATAAAGAAAGAAAAAACATTTTGACCGATAGTAACAAAGATTTATAGCAAGTTAAAAAGAAATACCATTATATGCGTAAAGAGTGCTTAATAGCTACTGAATTTTTAGTCGACCGTTTATTCAAAGTAATCAATCTATGGGTGATAGCATATTCATCCGCAGGCAGTCCTATTTCGCTGTATCACAGCCTTTTTTATCATATCACCCCGAGCAAGGTGGTAACACCACCGATGTGCAGGGGGCTACAAAAGAATAAAAACATTAGAGAGAAGAGAGTGAAGAGAATGACAAACCATTTAAAAAGGAGCAAGAGAAGGGAGGGAATACAGGTGTGAAGACAGTTGCAGAGGTAGAGAGAAAGGAAAGGATATAAAGGGTGGTGAGGAAAGAACTAGGGTCAAGTGGTTAAGAGATGAGTATTGACCTTGTATTTGAATTCCTGGGGGTTGTAGCCGTCAGGAAAGCAAGGATAAGGAAGTGAGTTCCACAGGAGGAAAGTGCAAGAAAAGAAGCTGCAGAAGTAGAATTGTCTGCATTTGGTTGATCTCACTGTGAATAGGTGAGACCAAGTTGCAAGTCTGGTTGCACGAGTAAACACCGGTTGCAGAGGCACCTGTGACTTAAATTCGTTGGAGCAGAAGCCATAGAAGTTTTTATAGAACAGACAAAGAGAGGCCACATTCTGTCGGTGGGAAAGTGGCTGTAGTCGAGCCGCCATGTCGGTACCTATCACATTAGTGATTCCCTTTTGCAGCCTTTCAAGAACACCGAGGTGAACAGCGGGGGCAGATAGCCATATATGGCAGCAGTACTCTATGCAGGGAGAAATGGTTTATTTGTATATATGCAGGATGGTTTCAAGCGGGGAAAACTTCCTGGCTGGACATAGTGACCAAACCTTCCTAGCAGTGTGTTTAGCTATTGACTCAATACAGTGGTTCCACTTGAGATCAGAAGAGAAGGTAAGCCGAGGACGTGCAGTGTATTGCTCTCGAGGAGACTTGCTTGGTCCATGATTATGGGAGGCAGGAGAGGTTGCCTGTGATGATTGACCGACATCAGCTTGGAATATTAAGTAATCCCTTTCAAAATGCTGAGCCAATCTCTTATAACAAATCTGTGGCCGCTGTGGTGCGCACTATCACCCTGCCGGTCACAGTGTTCAAGATTTATCTTTGTACGCATGCTGAATAGGTTAACAGGTGCAGCGCCGTTGCTTTCCATTAGAGTACTAACGCCTCCAAACATCGCATCCAGCTCAGCGATGTTTGTATATTGCGAGTCTCGATGTGGACGCATCCAACACGCATCTTCGATAATGTTTCCGTCAGCTGCTAACGCTATCCCAGTAGCCAGGGAACTTGAATCAAGCCACACTTTTATTTCCTTACCACGCATGCACTAACTCTTTCTAGCAGGGTTTTACTGATGTTAGGTATTAACCCTTTCGCTGAGCTTGCGTTGTATTAAGGCATTGAATGTCTTGTTGCCCCCGGCTATGTTTGTCGTTTTTTCTTCGCTTCAGAAACGCAGTCGCATGTCGAAACCATCTACACAGTAGAAAATGTCCGGTAAGCTACACCGAGTAATAGTGGCTGGAATTAGTGAGATCTCGCTACCTCGTTTTCACTGAATTGTACTATGCTCACACAGATGTAAAGTTCCAATATTTTGGCAGCATATTTCACTTGTTCAGGGTCCTCGTATGGTAGTTTGAAATTGGTAAGTTGCATCTGAGCTTGATACGTCGAAACTCAGCTTTCACCGACGTAAATATTTTCAATGTATTGTGATGTGACATATTTTATTAACTCATCCTGAGGTAGTACGCCAATGATTATTGACCGCTTTATTTATATTCAATATAAAACCCAGCTGCATAAGGCAGTACATAAGTCAACTCAGAAGTTCAGTCTTAAATGGGCAGAATGCCTTATGGATATGCACCTGCAGATGGGTTTTTCCTAAACAGAAATGCGATTTATTATTTTCCCGCTGCCACATTTCACTTAATTTGTGCGCACAAACGTCAGCATTCGGAGTGAACGTGTCGACGTATTTATTTAACTCCCGGTAGTCCTTAAAATGAAAAATCAGTGGAATTAAGCACTAAGACGGCCCGATTACCTTCTCGGGAATTCAACTATGTTTACAAGTCTTTATCTTACTAACGTCGTACCAAGTTAGACAAGGGATTTTCAACAATCTTGTTGCGCAACACTGGTAGGGATTGACATTCCGCCCATTTCTTCGCTGCGGCCAAAACATTCTCCGCCTTCAGGGCTGAAGGCCTGTTCGTCATTGGTTATCGCCGCAGCAAAAGTTCACCCTACATGATGGGGTGATGTAAATCATTCCCATCTCTTTTATAGTGTTCATTCCATTAAACATGTCATATGCAAGCGGCCTTACGTGAGTCACTTAATGTCAACTTTGACGGGATTATCACCATTTAAGCCTACGTTAACGACCAAGACACAGCGTGTGTTAGTGCGTCCCTGATGGTTGTCATACGCGCGCACTTTCTCATCCATGATAAGCACTCGTTTTTTCTGGCTAATTATCGGAAATAACCGGAGTCAACAAGTGCCGTGCGTGACCACCCATCAATGTGTACTGCAATTATCGTTACTGCCAATTTTTACCTGCTACAGAAAGAAAATAATCACTTCTATTTTCTCGTTTTCCCATATAGCTACGCGTCAATTGACCCAGTGCACACATTCTGCATATGTCTTTGTTTGTGATGGCCGTTTGATGGTCCAAACAACATCGTGCTAGCTGGTTCGGTACAATGCAGGTTTAAACGTTAGTGTGCGGACAAACGGGGATATCATTACTCTTATTCTGTGTTGCTGGTGATGCTGCAGCCACTATTGTTGTCGTTTCCAATGCATCATCCTTTAGGATAGCTGGGGCACGCTCCAGTATTTCGTCAATAGTAAAGAGGTCCATTCTTGACGAATCACAAAGAAGTTTTTTGGCCTGGGCTGGCAGTCCCGCCATAAATACGCATCTGAGTGTGCAGTTGCTCACCGCTCGAAACAATACTGCGAGCTTCCGTAACACTGCCAGAAGCCGACGGACTCGTCAGGTTGTATTTCGTGCGGTATGAGTTATTCGTATGACACGAACTCGCCTGTCACAAAAGCCGCATATAGTGCAGCTTTTATTTTATCTGCATTCGCCTTCTAGTCTTTTAATTGATAGTCATCAGCAAATTCTCCCCGCTCCGTCAGTCTTAAGGGAATGACGTTGCCCAGTCTTCAGACAAGTTCTGCGCTTTCCATCCATTCGACAACCGATCCAGCTGTATCAAACAAGCGAATCAGTCTCAGATTAAGTTCCGGGTCCATCTTAAGGGCTGAAATAATTTGTAGTGATATGTCCGTTGTAAAATACTTCAAGTTCCTTACTGCCTTATTTTACACTTACATCTGACTTTCTGAAATTTATTTCTTGCTCTCTGGCAATCCTCGTTCAGCCACACACCTCAAGGGCCGACATTCACGCGACAGCCTCAAAGACGAAATTATCCGAATTTTATGTTTGCTTCAGTCATTCATTTAAACTGTTTTTTATGCCAACCTACAGACATATAATTATTCTAAAGACACGGGATAATTTACATGACCGTGTACGGAACAATAGATTTGAGCCTCTTTCCTCGGAGAGATAGAATATATCCATTACAGTCTTGAAATACCATAAATTCAGGTTTTATATCTTTCACTATGTTTTTAATGTACAGTTATCGGTATATCTAAGGTATTATATGTAGAGCTGTTGATAACTGACCATAAAATCAATTATACTTAAATAATACAATTCATTTTTATATATCGAAATAGTTAAATTTTTATATAGATATGTTGAAATATCATATTATGAGTCTTAAGAATTCTCATAATTCATTAGTGAAAGATTTTAAACATCACTGTAGTATTAGAAACCGTAGAGGTAAAAAATGTACCAAACACTTCTCTCCTCTAATGAAAAAGTGAAGAGGTTTATCTGCTGTTTTATGTTAAACAATTTTTTCCGGTTCATTTTAAGTGCTACGTCAAATATATGTTTATACAACTCCGCCTAATCTCTTAAAATTATACTCATATTGGTTTAGGGTTCCTACTAAAGTTTTCTCATTCCACGGCAACCACTTGAGTCTTAGGGTATTAGCGCCTTTCCTAGGTGAAATTGAATAAAAAATTTAAAATCTTTAGTTAATAATAATAGCATCGAAATTCTCATCAACATCTTAAACTGTTCGATTTCTAATGTACGAGATATTTGTTTCTTCACATTGTTCCCTACTTAATAAACACTCCGTATATTCATTACTTGAAAGGGCCTATTCAATGTAGTCTAAATTTAGAAGATATGATAAGAGTATTTATTACCCAGCCTCGTTCGCAGTTTTCAAATTTTCTGTTGAGATTTGTGTATATATCGGCCGTAGTATTGGCTTTTTCTTCTGTCCTGTTTTACTCGGTTGCTCAGACGCATGCATGTATTTTGAAAACCCAGATTGGCAAAATATACATGATAGTGCACATATGATTAGCGTAATTTAGTTACAATTTCTGTTTATGCACGTTATAATCTAACAGGATTAGCAGTTTGAACCATGCCTTCATACACAAACCATCGGTTAAGATGACTAGTCACTTCGTGATAGCACAAACACCAATGTCTTCCGAAGAAATTATACAACTCAGTTTTACACAGAAAGAATCCATCAACCTGTGATATATTTGGCAGCAACTTTCCAACGATTTAGTAATTAAAAATATCTCCTGAAAACCTTATGTTCAAGATAAAAACTTCTTGATGAATCGCTCATGGTAAAATGCAAATATGGTTCTCACAATTAGAGCGTTTTAACAACTCAATTTTTAAAGAAATTATCACCACGCATCAATCATGCTTCGAGCATCGATGTGGTAGGATTGTAGAAAGTGGAAAGTGCAGTTTCCTTTAGCAGCAATGTTAAAGGGCACAAAATGTAAATATCTTTAAGTGAAGATATGTAATGCAACGAAACGCATTGGATATGCATCTGTGTAGCTGCTGGCAATTCTGACTGATCTTAACTCCAAACTCCTACCACCAAAAACCGTTTCAATATGCACCTAAGAATCAAACGACTATGTTGGATATTATATCAATACACTTCTTGTAGCCTAATGAAACTTGCTTTTATTCGTAAAGACGTAAGGTAGTACGATGAGTGTAATATGTTTAGCTAAGAAAAGAGTAGTGTAAGCATTGAACATATAACCAAATCAGTCGAAATTTCCCCAATGTGCGTGAAACATTGGTATTATATCATTCATAATGAAAGTACTATATTGTGTAGAAAATACTTGAACCAAAACCAAACATGCGTGTTAAATTTATCATAACATTGCACGAAAAAGCTTATCTCCCTGATGCCCCTTCATGAATTTACTCGAGTTAATAGACTGGGTATTATGTCCAAAATTTTACAGGCAAATCCATCAAATCTAGCCGCCACTTCTACTCGTGTAATTTATGTTATCGTATTTCACGCACGTGGAACTTCCTTCCGTATGCTTGCATTCTTGACAGCTACATTCTCCAAGATTTTAAGTGCAACGTCAATTGTACATTTCTTATATTCTTGCATCCCTTCTTTCTTTTAGTCTTTTATCCTCTTTTTTTGGCTCTATTCTCACGTCTTCCCGTTCGACCAGTATTCCCATCCTAATCTTATAAATTCCTTGACATCCACATTATCTTTTCGTCTTTCCTTTTGTCTTAATTCTAAGGAAAACTATTCGCCACAGTGGCAATACTGCCTTGCCTGCAGTAAAACGATTATGTAAAAAAATAAAAGAAAGTTTCACTAGTTTAATGATCCTGCCAAATTTTACAAGATATACATTTTAAGGAATATCAAGAGAATGTTTCGATTCTTGATCTGTATTTACATATGCTTACTCCGAAGTTTTGGAATTTTTTTCTAGCTATGAATAACTGTTGCACTCATAGTGAAACAATTTGCTTTTAATGTATATTGAAAATCAATTATTAAAAATAATGCAGTGAAATTAGATCCATCGCTATGTATGCAGGGTAAAATATTTGTTTTTTTCTCTCCAGAAAACCTCTAAAACTTCCGGCAATATTTCGCCTTACAAGAGTCAGTTCTTACTAAACAACTGTATTGCTGCCATATCGTGACTGGAGAAATATACTTCTCTTAATCTGGTATTGACAGAATTCAAAATCATTACACCTCATTATTTTCACAAAAAATACACAAGCTTGTTGTTAATACATCGTTATTTGCATTCCTAAAGTTCTAACAATTTTCCATTTTTTAGTTACATCCGTTCAGATAAATACTACTAAGAAGATATTTGATACGTCCAAAAGGTGGAATCACACGCGTTCTCTTCCTTTTTGTAAGAGGAAATTACACTCAGAGTTTCTTGCCAATTAACAGATTGCCATGTGGATCCTTACTGAAAAACTACATTTCTTTCCTAACCAATACAGAACAACCTTATCTTAATAATTTCCACTTTATATTTGCTACTATAACATCCATACAACAAATAACATTCATTAACCTTGAAATGTATGTGGTTAAACAGCCTTCTATTGAATTGATATTAATAAATTACAAACATCACATGCAGTTTAAAAAATAAAAAAAAACTTTAAAGGACTTGTAGAAAACAAAACTACTAAGATGCCTGCTGTTAGGTGGCACATTGCAGGCTCTGATAATATTAATGTTTAGTGCATTTGTATGGTTGATTGAATAAAATATACACGACTTTCGATAAAACATATGTCAAATGATTTTTTATATTAATTAATTAGGTTAACGAAAAGTTAACTATGTAAAAATTGAATAATGATCAAATATAAAATGTTAAATAAAATGTAATTATTTCCATCGTCATATAATTTAAAACTTAGAAAAAACATCATTCCGAAATATTTATTGTTGAAAAACATCTAGAATGTTAAAATCTAGTATTGGGATTTTTAAAAATAAGAATTTTACACCAAGCAAGGAAACAAGCCCCACGAGAATGCAAGGGGTTACTGAATGTGAAATAAACTATATTTTGTATACGAAAGATAATCTGGAGCCAAAGTTGAAGATCGACTTGACATTAACGATCAACAACGAACAAGGATTTATATAATAATATACACTTTATTTTTATTCATTTTATTCGGTGACGTGGTGTGGAATAGAGTATAATTGGAGCGATAGCACACAGGCCTAAGAAGGAAGTTGATTGGCTGGTTCGCTTTCTCTTTCCTACTCCTGACAATACAATTTCTTCCAGGATCTCTCCCCTTGCTCTCTGCTTCTCTCTCTTTTACCTCTGATATAGGCCGAATTCTTTAGCTGACCACGTCATCTTCCGCTACGCATACTGTTTGTTATTTCCGAATGTTTATATTCTCTGACTTTGACTACGCTGTTTAACAAAAACGAAATTGTGTCTGTCACGCGATGCCTGTATTCTTCGACATTCAAAACAATATTTATCTTTTAAATTTTAACAGCTTAGAATTACATTTCTGAGCAATATTATACACTGCTGTAAGAGAATATATAACATGAAAAATAGAATAATCATGTCTTTTCTATATAGTAATTTCACTCCAAGCAAAGACAGGACCTCACTACTGCGCAAAGAGTTAAACTAATTACAAAAATATCACTGGTTTTGCTGAGGATAAAAATTTGAGAAAATTTGAAATCAGATGGATAAAAGATAGCAATTGACATTGCATATAATGTTTAGAAAATTTAGCTATCATGGATATAAACCAACAGAATGGCGATCCGCACACGAGAAATGTGAGAAAATAAAGAAAATCTAGTCGGTTATATTGCAGATCCTCTTTTGACTTTTGTCACGGAACTCAAGTCAAGATGAATAGCAGTATCATCCGACTAAATATGTTCAATAGCTTTCAGTGCACGGTAGAATGGTAGATTTATGTGTGCAAAATACATTACGTCGAGAAAAAAATTCCTGGCTCAACAAAGAGACCAAAATTTATCCGAAGTAGATGAAGCTATAGATAAATTAATCATTTCATCTTTCGAGAGATGACTGGTCAGAACTTTGTCCTGCCGTAGGTTGGTATTATATACTACAGTAGACCGGTTGCCAGCTAAATCTATAGAACCCAGTTTGTCCTGTTATTTAATCCATAACTGGAGGGAGGAGAAATTTAATAACTTCCCAAAGTTATTTGTGCGTAAGTGATTTATACTTTATTTCAACTCAGCGCCCCGATGTCTCGTTCCGATCCGATATCTACTGCACCACAACGTAGAGAGAGATCCATCAACCGGAAGTACGAGAAAATACATTTTTAATATAGTTACTATTGCTACAACTAGCAATTTCGACACTAAACTTATGAGACAAAGCTCCCAAAGTTTTCTACATATTTGTAAACATTCAACGAGGATAGATAGTAAATTTTCTAAGTACCGCATAGATGTTGCACAAGGCCGAAAATATGGGGCACTTAGTGAGGATCGACCTCACTACTCAGTTATAACAGGCTCAAGCGTGAGAATCTCGCTGACAATTACACCACGCAGAGGTGCCCAGATATATAGATAGATAGATTGACTGTACAAAGGTGAAAAATAAGTAAAACATAATCTTATAAGATAGATGAAAAAACTAAAATGACTTAAATATCGGAAATCTTGCTCCTGATTGCTTTATATCAGAAAGTGCTAAACTCTTACATAGTAATACAATAAATTCTGAAAAATCTGCATAAAGCTGCAGATGAAACTTGGAGCAACTGAAATTTAGTTTTATGAAAGTATGCGGAAAACAGTGATGGAGCGATTTAGCAACAATATAAAGTTATGAAAATTGAAACAAGTGTAATATAACAATCCCGCCCCACCCGAGGAAGCTGAGCAAGCGGGGGTGTTTTCCGGTCGTTGAAAGGAACGGATGTTTGTTTGACCTTATTTCCGGCAGTAGCGGAAATGGCTACAAGAGGCAAACAGAACAGGTGTCCCTGAGAATTACGTGGGCGTGCGTGGGCGAGGCAAAAATCGGAAGTTCCGGTTTGGAGATTATAAAAAGACCTCGGCGCACGGATTTCATACGCAGAGAGACAGAGTCTGGCCAGACCAGAGGAGCAACAGATACGAACCCCGTCAACCCTTAGAAGCGCGCTCTCTCACTCTCTGTTCCCCAGGCTACACGGTCCATCGTTCATTAATAAAAATATCACTTTATATATTTATATATATATATACATGTTTGTTGTTTGTCGCTATATAACACAAGTACTCTGTCAATTATAATCAGAAAAAAGCATCTTAAATTTTGTTCATCATTTGGGAAAAAAGAATAGATAAAAGCTACAACTAACCAGTGTTGTTTAATGGAAGACAGGCAGAAAATGTTGAATAATCTGAGTGAGAGTCTAACATTATCCACACTTACGACATAGCATATTTTAGACAAGCATGCAAGTATTATTTGATTTTCTCTCGTAAGTGTTTGTGACATTAGTTTGGAGAAAAGGATTTGGGAAGGATAAAAGAAATTATCTCAGCACTACATCGAAGAGGAATTTGTAGAAGGTCAGTTCACTGTGCAGGGCTAGGAAGTTTTTCCCGTCTGAATCTATCTTGCACATATATAAATCTACCATCCGCCCGTGTATTGAATACTGATGCCAAATCTGGTCGGGTGCCCCTCCTATTCATCTCGGGGTCTATGACAAAATCTAACGGAGAATCTATAATGTGATCGATACACACTTGGCAGCTCAGCTACACTCGCTCTCTCACCGGCGTGACGTGGCGACAAATAGTTTCAAGGCTTCTGCTCCAATGAACTTAGCTCACGGGTGCCCTCTATATACGCATTTACTACTACACTAGCAACTAGCTCTCACTCTTTTACTGTGAAACCAATAAAATGTAACCGAAATTTCTACTCTAACAGTTCCTTCTCTTGCACTTCCCGCCTGTGGAATTCATTTCCATATACTTGCCTCCGGACAATTACAATCTCTAGGAATTAAAATGTAAAATCAATAGACATCTCCTATCTCACTAACTCGCATTCATTATTTCAAGCTATTTTCCCCATCTACTCCACCCCATTACACCGATATTCTCATCCGTCTATTACCCTTCTCCTGACATCCCTTATAACTAACTACCCTTTCTCATTTCTTTCCCCTATGTAACCCCCAGTAGATCAGTGGCAGTAAACCTGCCTGGCTTATGGTTAAATGTTTTAAAAAAAGAAGACTATGAACGCTCGAGTTCTGTTTTGCCAAGGCTCTTAAAATATGACATGGATAAAAGAATAATATTTGTAAGCCAATCACGAAAGCAAATTCGTATTACAATATCGTTTATGACATTTGTTTTAACTACATTATTTTCATGCTTGTGGGTTGTGGTGCAGAGGATATAAGCTAAGAACGAGAAATCGGAGAGCCGAGTTCGAAATCCACTTGAATTCTTTGTATTCACTTCCGCCCCAATACCTTGTGGGAAAGATATTAATCCGTCGCATCTTCCTCAAGATATGGGTTAAATAGCAAGACAGATTAGGTTCTATAGCATCGTTTGAGATATGATTGCCGAAGCCTATATCACTATAGCACTTCAGTGACACATTGACTGATTTTCTTAAATAATGTTTGTTTTACGTACGCAGTCTTTGTAAATTTCAGCGAATACTTTTGATATGTTATTTTCATATCTTGCCTGGTATTGTATCACGTTTCACATATGAATCTACAAATATTATTTAATCTGATGTTCCCTCAGGAATCGCAGTACTCTGTACCGCTTTGCAGGTATGCATTTAAAATTCAGTTATTCCCAACATCGTTTCCATATATTCAGTAACTACGAATGCAAGAAATTGAATTTTATCTAACAGCATTGCGGATCGAGCATATTTCAAGCAATTCAAATTTAAGAAAGTTTGGCAAACTTTAAAAAGAAACAGGTTGTCGAAAGTATACATTCTTCTTGAGAAATGTATTACTTTGAATATCCTTGGTAATTTTCAACAAGCCATATCTAGAATATAAAAAATACATGAATATCAGACGTATTTCCCCGCTAAGTCTGAAAATGAAATTAAGTTTCAAAAATGGCATTTTGATTTTTCTTCACATTTCTTTCATCTATCTATCTATCTATCTATCTATCTATCTATCTATCTATCTATATATATATATATATATATATATAGATAGATAGATAGATAGATAGATAGATAGATAGATAGATTCAGCCACAAACCTACATTTAAAATAGAAAAATTAAAAAAACAATACAAAATTGGTTAACTATGTCTGGAAATTGAAATCAAAATATGAAAAAGATACACACAAAACGTGGAGCATTGTAAAAAATGCTAACCCTTACAATGATGGACAAATATGTAGACTGTGCCAGGAGAAGAATTTAGAAATAATGACATACCCAAGTAAAGACGAACTGTTAAATGAAAGAACAGAAATTATGACAAAATGCATCCACACTAAGAAATAACTCTTAGGTTCGTACAAACAGGAAAACGTAATAATCCGTTTGAATTTAAACAATGCCCATTCATAAATTCTCTGCCACGTGAACGTTCAACTAAAACCCCATTACAAGAGCGTTCTTAAAAAGAAAAACAGTAAAAGGTAAAATCAGTTATTAAAAATAGGTTGAAGAAATCGCACATGGTTGAAACCAAGGTAGCAAAATAACTCGTTTATAAATGAAAAAAACTTCAAAACTTCTACAATATAATTGTATAGAACACTTTTTAATACAAATGTGTACTGATCTAACCATATTAGTACCAAAAACTAAGTATTAAACAATATATATATATATATATATATATATATATATATATATAACACCACATTTTTTAACTAATCCCCTAGTATCCGAAAAGTTTTAAAAATCTCATAGATTGAGCTTCCGCAACAACTATAAAACATTTTTGAACATCTAATCCGAGGGCAAAGAACCGATTTAAAAAAGAAACAAAAAATAGCTATTAATTTTATACAGTCGTTGTATTTTTAAATAAAGAGTATATTAACGTTCTGTAGTTATGTCTAAAATTATTTGGCAAAAAATAAAATTAAAGACCTAGAAAAATACCTTAGATAATTCGACTGAAAATTTATGCTTATAGAAACACTACCAACAGAAATAATACTGTCGGCTAAATAGTAAAACAAATAAGAAATACTAATTAAGAAAATAGGAAAATGTTCTTGTAAAATCTCCGTAACACAGACTTTCAAAACTATCACTATTCCCCGAACAACATTACACACAAAAACACTATCTCTAGAAAAAATTTGTGCGAACAATGATATAATAATGAAAGAGGCAGACATGGTCAGTCCTATAGTCATGATGGTTAAAACTTACTCCATAACAGATATATCAAGGAACTAAAATTTCTGAAGAAGAATGGTTGAAACTGCCAAATCTTCAGCCAAGAAGATCGTTGAATACTATAAAATATAACTAGAGGCTGTACATAAAAACAATATTTCTCAATTTTACTCTGTGTTTAACTAGACAATGTTCATTAAAATATATCAAGTATCATTTAAGCAAGAAACTATATTGAAAAACTATATTTAGAACGGAAAATAAAACAAATGAGAAGAAAATAGTACTTTATTTCGGCAAAAGATTTGAATTGTAAAAAAATAAATTACCACCCGTCCGTGCATGGAATACTGCTGTCATATATGGGCAAGCTCTCCTGCTGTTCATCTCCTCGACTCCAGTTCCTCGACTCCAGCCACTTTTTCACCGACGGAATGTGGCTTCCCGCGGTCTTTTCTGTAAATATTTTTATGGCTTTTGCTTCAACGAACTTAAGTTACTCGTGCCCCTGCAACAGGTGTTTACTCGTGCAAACAGACAGGCAACTGGCTCCCAACCATTTACAGTTAAATCAACCAAATGCAGACGATAATTATACTCCATTAGTTTCTTTTTTCGCACTTCCCGTCTGTGGAAGTCGCTTTCATATTCTTACTTTCCTGACGGCTACAACCTCCAGGAATTTCAATGCTAAGTCAATATCCATCTCTTAATTACTTGACTCTAGTTCTTTCTACAACATCCTGTTTTTCTTTTCTTTTCTCTCCACCTTTGCAACTGTCATTACACCAGTATTACCGACTGGTTTGTCTTTCATTTTACTCTCCTCCTATCTAATTTTTTTACTGTTATGTAGCCCCTGCATATCAGTGGCCTTACCGCCTTTCTCGAGATGATACGATTATTATTTTTTTTTTAGTGTTCGATAGTTGTTTGGATCATGTGATGACACTCTTAGAGTGCCTTAAACGATTTGTAGGGGAAATTTGGATGTGTTTGGCAGAGGGTAGAGTTTCCTTTTACAGCCTCTTTAGGTGAATCCCTAGACACATGCGATAGTATATGATCTAATTCTGGTACGTTATTTCAATTCGAGTCCGGTATAACTTTAGTTGAGACTATGTTATCTATTTCTGGTTCAATGATTGCTGTTCTCTCTCCAGCTGTAGATGGTAAGGTAGAGACAGCGTACATACTTTCAATTTGGTACCCTATCAACAGCGTTATTGGTATTCGCCTGAATCATCTCAAATTCTCGTATCGAAAGTTCGTACTTGTTTTTCTTAACTTAATTTTCCCCGGAATAGTCAACTATTTAAATTTCCGGAGGTAAATGTTCTTGGATAAGAAAACATATGTTTATGAGGTATACAGCTCGTGCCTGTATACAGTAAGCAACGAATCCAGTAGAAAGCATTAGATAAAACAATTTCCCACTGATTCACAAGTAACCCTCTGCAATTTAAGGCTAGGTGGATTTTTCCAGTGACCTTTGTTCATTCTCTTCACTTGATATTTTCCAGTTGGTCTTACGCAGTAGATCAACGAATATCTATATATTACATTTAAAAGATTCTCTTAACTTCTCCGACATAAACACATGCCCTCTATCTGAAAGTATATAACTTGGCATAATAAATAGTGGTAGTTAAGCAATACAGTTGTAATTAACATGTTAGTTCACTCAATTGCCGGGAAAATAGCACATCTTGATCTTGAAACGGTTTAAAGTTAATAAAACAATGTTTTCTCATCAAAATGTTTATGCTATTATTAAGGGAAAATGAAATTTTTTTCGTCATTATTTTAAAAAATTCCTTTCAAACACGTTCGCAATTTTCAGTAAAGTGTCTTATTTTTTTTCCGTCAGTGATTCACATCGTGTTTACGTAATGTGTCCATTAAAGAAATTTTAATATTATGTAAGTCGTTTTTTTTGGCGTTGAAAGATACATTAATTTGAAAATTCTTGCAAAAATCAAGTAATAATCTGATTTTAACGAGACTTTCAAGACGTATTCACTAATGAATTAAATCATTTATGACATTATTACTTTTAGAAATTCTTGATAAAAATATGTTTTTGCATCTGGTACCTCTCCTACTCCAATTATTTGCATAAATCTTCTAAAAACATTTCATCTATAATAATATTTTATTAATTAATTAAATGCAGGACACATTGAACAATGTAAATCATGTATTTTTAAAATGTGCAAACATATTTCTGAAAATCTGCTCTGAAGAGTCAAATATAAAATGAACTAAAACTACACTAATTTTAATGTAGATAAAGTTTTGAATTTATAAATAACATAATTTTAGATAAAATATTATGAAGGAGAAAATAAATTTCGATGAATAATTAATTTTATGAGAATTGTTTTCATTTTTTTCTTTGCTAATTAAACTTTCAAACTTTTTAGATTACTTACGAATTCTTAGAATCTTCAGTTAGTAATTCGTTAAAAGAAGACTTTACGTACCATTCGAAAATTCAATAGCTTAAGGCAATTTATTCAGAATTTAGTTTTTTTACATTATTTTTATTTTTTTTTTTACTATGTCAGACTGAACATTTTCTTTTGCCATGAAAAATATAAAATACTTCTCATTAAATAACTCCTGACTGAAGAGTTGTTTCCCTTACGAAATGTTGTATTTGGCTATGTCAGCTTTTGGTCACCATACTTAGAGATTGGTTGATAACCGTTGCTGTCATCATCTACCTAAAAGTTCAACGAGCCAGAACTTTAATTGCAACTTTCATGCTATAAACAAGAAATATTTGTTTCACATCAGATTAATTTAACCTTAAATTTGCTAGTTTTTAAATAATAATAAGTGAGAGCTGTATATTCTTTGCAAGGCTTTTAAAACAAGGAATTAATTTATGTTTACAATTATGTTGATCGCTTAAAGAATGGGTGAAAAATTGAAATAAAATAAAACAAACGTCAAAATTTTAGATTTAAATTAATATAATTACTGTTTGAAATATACCACAGTATTTTGCTTACCTTAAAAAGTAAAAATTAGACCAATTATATTTCAATTAAGCCAAAATTAATGATTCAAGAAAAATGTTTTTATTTTAAATATTCAATTTAATACTTAGGTATCGAAAATGTATTGAAGGTACCTAGACAATATTTCTTGATCATAGACAATAAATATTTGTTCTCTCTTGGATTTGGAGGAATTTGTCCATTGAAAATGTATTCAGTACTTTGAAAGGCTGAGTAACTTTGATTATTTTGCTTCCACTCACAAATATCGACTTTCTACGGAATACACATTACATTTTTCAGCCATTCTCGCATTTCTCTGTTGTGTAGGGCAAATTTCTCGACCTTATAAAGTGCAAGATTATTGCTACTACAGGATGTCATAGATTAACATGTAATTTTTAAGGCCGATATTTACGAGAGAAACGCAAAGTACTTTCGTTAAGCATCTGGGCATGTGTTTTGATGTCCGGTCGGTAATAGCAATCATATTTGAAAATGTATAGTTCAAAATAGCCAGCGATGAAGTTTGTCGTTTTTAATGTTTGAAGCTTTATGTTTGTCGAAAAAATAGGATAGAGTTTTTGATCACTATCAAAATAAAATATTAATGTTTCTGTTAATGACCTCATTCGATGGTTGCTTCGGTGCTAGTGTTAGCTTATCTTTTTCTACGAGATGTTTTCTTATTGAGAGGTATAAATTTCTGGAATAGACCTAACACTTGGATTTAGCGTTGCATCTAAGCAAAAGAATCTAAGAACAGTTTCAATCTCAGGAGTTTTTCTCTTCTAGAATGTCTACCACAGCTCTTTCTAATTCGTTTTTAAAATATTTAAAGAAATCTTATTTTTAGAAGGTAAATCTAGATTGTGATATTATTTAGAGCGTGAATTTTAACAAATAGTTTGGGATCCAACGAATATGAAAAGCAAATATTCCGACCATTCTCTTCGAACTATTTATATTACATGGTGTAAAGAATTGTCGCAGAGATCTTGTCTTTTTAGAATCTGATCTAACGATCCGCTACTTATTTTCAGCACATAAGTTTTATTGCATTGACCTGAGAGGAGACGGCAAAGTTGTTTTAATCAGGTGAATACCAATAACGCTGTTTTTAGAGTACCACAAATTGGTGTCATGATCTCTGTTAAATATACTAAAAATGGTTATGTCATATTTTAATAATAAAATAATTTCCGCCCTAGCAAGGTAAGATTGCAACTGGTGTGCACCGGGTGTCAGTGAGAGAAAAACAAAGAACGGGGGATTAAGACAAAAGATAAGAGATGCACTGGATTCAACTAGATAGGTTATGACAGGTGGCGTTGCATTTAAACTATTACAAAATATAGGTATCTTGAAGCAAGCAAACAGAAGGAATTCCTTAAACAAGAAGTTCTAGAAAAGAAACTGTTAAACTAGAAAAGATGGTTACTGTGAACTATATATATATATGCAAATGAACTCTATAGTCATTCCTCTTTCATGATTTCATCCAAAATTCTTTTGAACCTAGCCAATTCATTTATAATTCGAATATTATGCTATTTTCTGCCGACTTCAAACGCTATGTAATGGCGACCTACTTTAGGTAAGCCAAATTGATGATACGCATATTTTAGTTCTCGTTTAGAGTAGAGAATATACTTTGTTTTACCGAAAGAAAATTTTAATTTATGTATAGAGGATAGATTCTTTTACGTTAAAACCGGTTTATCGTTTGTAAATAAACATTCTTTTTACTCATATCACCCCAAGCAAGGCAGTCCACTGCCACTATAGCGCATGGGGCTACATAGAGCGATTGGGTCTAGGAAATGTCAGAGGGATGGTGATAGACGAGTTAGGAGGTAGGGAGGGAGAGCGTTGGAGGGAATGGGTGCGAGTTAGTGTGTTAGGAGGTGTCTATTGTAGCCGTCGGGGAAGCAATCATGCGGAAGGGAATTCCACAGGCGGGAAGTGCGAGAAATGAAGCTGTTGGAGTAGAAATTGCGGTTATATTTCATCGGTCTCACTGGAAAGGGGTGGGACCTAGTTGCCAATCTAGTATCTCGTGCAAATTCACACCTAGGAGGCACCAAACTATGAATAAAAAATATTCTTCTTCGAACTATGTTACACCTCTTTGCGCTCTACCCAGAATTCTATTTTATTCAATGATATCTGAATCCACTAAAATTTATTATCTTCCATACAAATACATCTTCTTTTTTATAGTATCTTCCTGATTTTGCAGATATATGCTTACAGTCACACCACAGATTTTTTATCAGAAGAGATAGCGAAGTCATGCGTTTTCTAGGTTGCTGTCGCTCGGATATAAAAATTCTTATTTTTGTGCAGTCTTGTATGTGTATGACATCAGTACATACATTATTCTTTAAGGTTAAATTATTCTTTTATAAGTTTCCGTACCCATCGTAAGATACTCTTAATCTTTTTTTAAAGATTTTCATAACAATTTTCACGAAGTCATGCTGACAGTAGATTTAGTGGTTCTGACGTCAAAACACGTTGGTTTTGATTAAAACAATGAATAAATTTAGAATCTAACAGTCAGGTAATTTTTTTCTTTATATCATGGAGCATTTTCGAAACTCTGCGTAGCCTTATTAGTTGCCGTGGCGAAGACGGGTTATCCAGCAAAACATATTAGCTTTCAAACGTTAGATTTTAGCAAATTGACCTTCCTTCTTTACATTATAGCAACTTGATAGATGGGCACAACATTTATTTCTAGAATTCCTAGTGCATCGAAAATAAAATTACCCTCTTTTAAAGTAAATTCCTTCTAGTAGATGAATTCTGAAGGCCCTACTCCACTTTATATTATTTTTTCTGAGAAGTCATTGTGTTAATACTGAGCTCTCATTAAACTTGTTTGTATATCATCAGAATAATCTTCAGAATTTAGCACACATCGCACTTATTTTTATCTTCTGCGAGGCTGTATGCTTTGTTTTCAAGAAGTTTCTACCTAATAATAGCGGCAGATATTACACGAATAAATCCATTTCTAATAGCCTAGTTTTTGTTTAACTGGCAACAGCTTTGAATTTACCATCCTTCAACAGAACGTGCAATGCTTGAACGTTTCGATCCAAGATATATGGAGCTTGTTGAATTCTGGTGACAAGTATATCTCACGTTTCTTCTTGTTGGAAATATATATTTAGAAATTAAACAACTTATTTAAACATTTTATATTTGCGGAACATTCCCCATACATCAGACGACATTTTGTTTGTATAAATGTAACTCGTCACCATCAAAATGCTTGAAAACGTTTACAAATTTTCAGTAGCAATATTTCATTATTTTCTTTCCCACTCGTGTCTTGCTATGTACATGAAAATTTTATTTTTAGTACCCTTTCTATGTTGATATAGTAAGCAAAAGTTTTGTAAAGAATATGTTATAATTAGTAAGAAATATTTATATATTATAGATTTCATTAAATGTAATAATCTAGAAGTATTCATTATTTTTCTCTAGTACTATATTATAACATCATCAATAAAAGATACAATATAAACAAATTCACATGCCGAAAGAAAGTTATTTAGTTACCAATAAATGTCTAACTGACAACATAATATCTACAGCCACTGTGATCAATAAAATTAACACGAATAAATATGAACAAAAAAATTTCCAAGAAATAATAAACAATCACAAAGTAACACTCATCTCAGAAAGATGTAAAAACAATACATCAATTTCTACCTAAGTATGGAAACGAAAAATAAAGAACATTATCAAAAAATTACATAAGGAAGCTTAAAAAGTGAACCTCAATTCTACAGCAAAAGAATAAACATCAAACTATGTTTACAGGAAAACTAGCAGTAATTAGCTTAAAAAATACAACTATAATAAGAAAAATGTCATGTAATAATAAAAATTTTGACATTCGAATAAATATCTATTTTGCTAGGCAAATACCAGCAAAAACAAATAAACATAACACAAAAAAAACAACCACATAGACATATATAAACACTCTATCACAACATAAAACAGAAGAAAATTTAACAACTATTAAACGTGAAAATTACACACAAAGCCCACAAATATAAATACACACAAAATACAAACAATTTACTATGACTTAAATATACTTTAATCGCTAAAATGTGCTCACACGTTAAGAAAAATATCAATCCAATAAAATAAGAATAGGTCAACCCAAATTACAAGAAGAAACCAACTTCTTATAAAGCAATTAAACAAACGTCCAGTCACTCGCTTTAAAAGAAAATCAACACAACAAAAAATAAAGAGAAATTGAAATCCTGCACGATAAAAAGCAATAAATTTTAACCACCTGCAAATGATACAACATTAAAATGAACAAAATAACAAAATACTAAAATAAATCATGTTTCATAGAAATAAGAAAATAGGACACATCAGCAGAATATTAATACCTGGACAGAAGATATATCGTAATTACGTCTTCACTAAACTTCGAAGTCATTATGGCTAAGTGACAAACTTGTTTACATTAATCCTATTTATATATATCAGTACTGCACATATCATTTATGCAATAAAATGTTATAAAAGTATTAGTCCTTGCTGTAAAATGAGTAATAATAATGAAAATATAAGGAAATCCTCAATATTTGCTTGCAACTTTAAGCACTTTACACAGATAGATTGACTTGTGTAAGCAAGTCACGTGCGTACTGCTCGCCACGCCTTCGACCAGGATTGGGAGCATTGAAACACTGACTAAATGCTTAGTTCAGTCGTGTGTAACTTTCGCTATCTTATCTACATTTTCTTTATTCTACCTACATTTATATACGTTAGAAATAAACTAATAACAACTGAATATCATTAAAATATGGAAACTGTCCGGAATTTGACTTTCTTTTGTCGTCTTTTTTTCGTTTAAATCTGAATTTGTAGGGCTCATGCAAAATGTCGAAAAATCAGTTTTACAAAAGTCTTTATTTTTTATTTATATTGTTGAATGTGTTAAAATCATTCAAATATATAACAAGTAAAATCTCAAATTAATGTTAAATTTTTTTGATCTAACCGTGCGACGAGTTGGGCGACAATTTTACAACCTTTTATACTTAAAAAACGTAGATATAAGATTAAGTTCTATGTAAGCAGCCTCTTCCTTCGTACTTATCGCTCGTGGAATTGTCTTTTAAGTTTTTGATTTCTGTAATCTATCACTACTTTCATCATCATCGTCATCATCATCCGTTATACCCAATTGTGTGCAGGGCAGCAACTTTTTGTTACTGTTTCCGTAATAAACTGTTTGTTTTATTGGGCAGCGTTGTTAGCCCAGCGCCTAACACCCAAGCCTGGAAGACCGGTGAACCATTATTGGTCCTTACGTTTACAGCACCTGGTATTCCCAAACGTTCACGCATCAAAGTATTGACCAGGCTCGATGTTGCTATTCAACACGATATATGCGTAGACAAGAGACGGATGAATATCTTTCCCAAGGGTATTTGCGCGTAAGTGATTTCAATGAATTCAACTGGAATTCGAACTCGGCTTCCCGATTGCTCGTTCCCAACCGATATCCGTTGCACCACAACACATATAACTCGACTCTGATTTCCAATAAATCCTTTAATATCAATTTTTGTGATAAACTTTACACTACGATATCAAGGCTTTGAGCACTTAACCGCTATACCATTTAGGCGGTAAAATCATATTTACTTTTCTTCCAGTTACTTGATTTCCACTTATGTTTGACCTTCAAATGTTTTTATGTAATGTTAACTTCCACCTTTTTCATTCTAGAGATTAATTTTCTATTCACATCAATAATATTTTCTTTTTCTCATATTCTCTCACTTGCATTTTAGAAGCTTCATTACTTATTTGTATAAAAAATATAAGACATGTTAGATCGTATAATCAGTTTGAAGACAAGTCAGTGTCAAGAGAAAATATAGTATGGTTGTACAAATCGTTTTCAGAAAAAATGTAAGTTCTTCTCCCATTATAGGTTTTAAATTTATTACTTAATACCTAATATTATATATCTGATAGTCATAAACACATACAGATATACAGTATCTTATATATATATATATATATATATATATATATATATATATATATATATATATAAGTTTTAAGGTGTACTATTTTTATAGGATAAATTTCACAATATAAGAGATAGAGAGGATGTAAATATAAAAGAGTGAGCATTGAAGTCAAGGACAACAGACTGTTTCATGCTAAGCTCAATCATCAGTCCTGATGATTGCGCTTAGCATAAAAAAATGTCCGTCACGCTTGAATGATGAATTGAATGTTCACTCTTATATATATATATATATATATATATATATATATATATATATAGTATATCGAGGCAGCAAGTAATTTTCTAAACATATGCTGTTAAATATAAGAGACAATGAATGTCTATTATGTTTAATCATGAGCTGTTCTAAACGTCGTATTTTTGCTTTAATATCAGTTGAAAATAAAGACAGAACTTCTCCAACATTTGGATAATTATTTATTGATATTCTTCTAAGCTTTCGGCTCACATGAGCCATCTTCAATGATGTTGTTTAAACTGAAATATTATAACATCCATCATCACCGACGATCTTATTTTGTGTTGACATAAACCTCCGCTTGGCAACGGCTATAGTTACTAAAAATAATAAACGCAGTTCTTAAATTTGCGATGCGGTTTTATGATGTCACACAGCGTGATAGCGCGAAATGACAACAAAACCATGTAGTCAGATGCAATGTAATCTGTTATTTCCGGTTTTAAAGTTAATTTTATTGAGTGTTGGTTGTTCAGATTTGATGTACATGGCCTCCAGTATCTGCAGGTTCCTCTTACTGTGTGTATGAGTAAGGATCACTGTATTGTTGACCAAAATCTGTCTGATATTACCTACATGTTTATGTTTGTCAGAGAAATGTTGTTTCATAAAAAAATACGACGTTTAGAACGGCTCATGATTAAACATAATAGACATTCATTGTATCTTATATTTAACAGCATATATATATATATATATATATATATATATATATATATATATATATATATATTGAATGAAATTCTCTAATTGCGTGTATATGTGTATAATGAAGATGTATATAAAATATTAATCTTGAATATCCACATGATTACGAAGATTTGAATTTGCAATTCTTTTTTTACCCTGAGTAACCATATTCCATCATATTCTTTACTTCTAATGCTCGTCATATTAAATTTAAAAATTCCGGCGTCGGATTCGTGAAAATGGCGAGGAGTAACGCGCCTTTTATTTTATGTGTTACTTTACTTTATCGCCTTTATTTTCTTTCTGTTTATTTTATTTTATTTTATTTGTAAACGTTGGTGTTAATGAGGAGTGTAATTGAAATCGTTTCTTGTAACTACCGTAGGGATTTTGATAGAATTAGTAACGATGAACGTGAATACAAAGAGACGAGGAATATTTTACTTTTTTTTTTTTCATCCACAGGCAAGTTGTAATGAAAGACGTAAAATTCTCAGAATTCGTCTGATTACGTGAGGAGGAAGAGGGTTATCTCTTCTATTTAGAATTGCGTTGATAGTTAAGGGAGATGAATATTCGAGAGGAAAGAATTAACGGGTAAACTTTAAGGACAGCGAATAATGACTGAGCGAGATAGGAAAATATTGAGAGGAAATACTTGAGGAATGAAGAGGGTAAAGGAAAAGGAAAAAAAAGCTATATTGATGAGGAAAAAGCGGAAAGAAAATCAGATAAAACTATCAAAAGAAAAAACAAAAGAGGAAATAAACGCAGCAGAAAGTAAAACTTGAAATAGAAATAGGGGAAGAATGACTAGATAAAAGCAGAAAAGAAGAAAGATATCAATTGGATTTCCAGAAAGGGAAAATTGATTCAAAGATAATGAAAAGGAAAGAAAGCGGGAAAACGAAAGAGCGAGACCTTCGTATTTTTTTCTCTTTTTATACACGCTATGCAATTCAGCGTATCTTTTAATCAGCTAGACATGTTGCCGGTGTTTGTTAAAACCGGTATAACGCCTGTTGAGGCAGACTGAAACATTGAATTGAAGACCAGAAATATGCCGTATTCAGATATCTTTTGTTTGGAGTTTCGATACGTTTGTCTTTTTTCTCTCGCTCTCTTTATCCGTGCTTCGTTTTATGTTTCATTTTGTAAGCAACACTTTTATCACCACATCCCTCTTTTCTATTTTCATTTCACAGAGAAGATCTTTTCATTCATCTGTTTTTCTTTATTATTAATTCCGTTAGACAGCAGGTTCAGAACAAAAGACGAGCAATTCTAACGTCCTCAGATGGAGTCGCGGGAGCAATGACAATGCGATTAAAATTTTAAATTGAAACGGGCAGAAATATTTCGGGAAGGATAAGGGGAAAACGTAAAACAATCTGTGATAGATATTCACACATGCGCATTGATTATAATTGTAAGAAAATAAAAAGAATCGAAAAGTGCAAATTAGAGTCATTTTGATTCGCTGCAAGTAAAGTTTAATCATAAAATGAATTGTGTCAGATATGATATTTTATATATAACAATCGATTGAATGGAATTAATTATAAACATACTACATGTTTATTTAGCATGGCATTTGTAAGTGTTTCTTTCTGTTTTTCTTTATTATTCATTTTAGGTATCTATAAGTCTGCTATTCATTAATAATTATCATATTGCTGCCTGATTTTGTTTCTCACGAGAAATGAAAAGATTTATATGGAACCCATTACTAAGTCAGCAGCTAAGAATATACTTTGTTAAAAAACTATCTTACATAGCTATATGCATACCATATGTCATGCTTAGACTTTTGCTGTCATATACAGTTCAGTTCTCCTACTCTTGATCTTAAGCTCAAAGATAAAATTCAAAGAATCAGCAATATTATTCGTTCTGAGCTGGGCAACTCAACCTAATCATTTTCCCCAACTCTGTAAGTTTTCTTCCCTGTTTCTTTTCTATATAGTATTTCATTGTCATGTTTGGATGATTTTTTGGCTATGCTACCAAGACATTCTGAATTAATTTACAGTTTATCTGGCTGTATTCAACCGTAAGTTCTATGAAGGCAGTTTCTTTTTTACTATTTTTAACATTTGAAACTCACTTCTGGATCGATTATTAACAACCAAATATTATCTGCAAAATGTTAAAGTCAATGACAATCGCCATCATATATCCTGATTATTTTCCTCTTCCAGTTAATTCTTAATACTTATGTCCATAATTCTTCCACGCTTTGTAATCCTTGTATCTTACTGGCTCTACTGCCTTGCATGGAGCTATACGGATGAAAATATTTTGTTTTCATTTACGGCCTCGTTCAACAAAAAAATATATTTATGTCAAACTACCTAATCATGCTGAAATTAGTAAACAACTTAGAGTCTGTGTATAGATTTTTCATAATACCGGCCTTGTCTGCTATGTTATTTTAACACTACTGTCGTTGGAAAGGGCATGGATTGATCTATACACTCAGCTTTCCTATTTAAGAATTAAGTGGCATGATAGATTGAATCTATATTCTTCGGTGTCAGCTGGTACTGGAAGGTAACTAAATGCAATATCATGAAGTATGTAACGAGAAGGAAATTTTTTTCAAGAAACGATGGCAATGCAGTAATAATATACAAAAATGATCTATAGAGAACCAAAATTGCTTCCCATTTACAGAAACATTGCTGTTAAAATACACTTTTATACTCCTTAAATTGAAATCTCAACTTTTCTTCTGACTACAGTATATACAAATATCTAACGATCTATTTTTCACATACACATGAACAATCAATATTTTTATAGTTGAAATACACGGGTATTTACTTATAACAATATCTACTGCTATCTGTCAAGCCAGGATACAAGTGTAAACGTTCAGTAAAGTCTGATAATTAAGAATGGTGCCAACACAAATTTTTTTACAGTCTCTACAACCGTCTTAGACGATTTTGGAGAATGTAACAAAACTTTTTTAAAACAGTTGTGGAGACTATATAATTTTAGACGGCTGTAGAGACTGTAGCAAAACGTTTCTTAGACAGTTGTGGAGACTGTACTAAAACGTTTTTAGACGGTTGTGGAGAATGTACCAGAACTTTTTTAGACGGTTGTGAAAAGTGTACCAAAACAATTTTAAACGCAACTCTGACGTTGTAATTATAACAGACAACCTCTATCAACAAATGTCGCACAAATAGTATTTAATAATGTATTTAATTTAATAGCAATACAATTAAATACATTTCAATAAAAACTCTATATTTTATGTTCAAACAGGTTTTGTATATCGGCTTTTCGCTATACTATACGCTAAGAGTTATTCCTTGTCAATTCCTGCATCACTGGAATGATCGATTAAATACATGTTTCTTTAAAAGCAAAACTTCAACCCTGTTTTCTCTTTTTACGTTCTGTATTCCTTTAAAACATTGATGATCATTATTCTCCACAGCTTTCTATACATTGTAAGCCTTACTGTTATTTCCTTTTTATCATCACTACCAATTTCTAATCTGTCATCTATGCACTGAAATGTCTTTATTTAGATTAATTAGTTTTTCTTGTCTCGAGTCTCTTGTTCTTCTTCGAGGAAATTATCGAACATTCGCAGCTCATATAAAAAACTGATATTACATTATATTTTCGCACTCTTTTCGGCTACTTTCCTGTCCTTGTTGAAGGCACTTTTCGATATTTAAATAAGCCTTCTAATTCAAAATTCACATTTAAAATCATCTGTTTAAAAATTTCCTAGGTATTCAAATTCTAGGATTTTTTTTTTGTAGTTTTCTATTTGGTGTTTGTATCTTGGTCTTTTTTTCTCACAAACATGCATTTCTCATCAATTATGATTTCTAGTCCTTTCATTTACAACGTAACATTTTCTAATTCGGTACTATTCATATATTTTACTAAAACTAAAATTTCTTACACTCACACACATACACACATGCATGAGATCTAATAGGTTTTAATTAAGATATTGCTGGGTCGTTTGTTTAGTAGTCCTCGGCTAGAAAATCATTTTATGGAAGCAATTGTTTTTAGATAAAGTTCTTGCTATCCAAGGTTAGGACAGAGATTTAATATAATAGATGCGAAGGAAATGCCACTTACCTGAGTGGTGTTATTTCACTCATGCCGACTTTAAAGTTTCTTGAGGGTATTGTTGTCATATTTTATAAATCAGGTTCATTTGTTTTTCACTTTGAAATGAAAGATCTAACCCAAGAAAACATTAGATATAAGTTTTATATGAAAAGAAAACTTTATGCAGAGAGAAAACAAACACAACCGCTTAAGGAGATAGAAATCTTTCTTAAAGAAACTCTAAATTCCAACAGAAGATGATGTGGTATATTTTTCTCAGACGAGAACAAATTAGAAAAATATCTGAAAACTAACAAACAAAATAACAGATGTTTATATCCACTGTGTATATTCTTCTAAAATTCCAACTGATATGAAAAAATTTCTTGAATTTATCATGTTTTTAGGATTGCCAGAAATGAAAGACGTGCTGTATCCTCTCATATTTTCAGAAACCCTTAAAGTTAACACTGCTGTGTATATTGATGTCCTGGAAACATTTTTTAATCTCTGAATAGAGATTGTACGCAGTGGAAGGTCATGTGTTTTCTGCATGAATTTGCGCCATCATCAGGTGAGATAAAATGGATGACTGAACTTTTTATGATCACATAACTCATAACATTTGGCCTCCTAAGTCCCAAAATCTTAATTCGTTGGTCTACGAATTGTAAAGCGTTGTTGAAAGAGTGATTAATGAACAATTCCATGAGACCAAATATCCTTTAAAAGTCGCCATAGTCAAATTAAATGTCCAATATGAACGAGGACCATATAATTCAAACATGTAGACGATTACGATCTCGCATAGAAGCAGTTATTGAAGCAGAATATGAATTCTTAAATAAAATTATTCAGAAGAAAAATGGATTCTTATGCGTATAATTTTTTTAAATAAATAAAGATATATATGTGTTGTCCTAACAAATATAAATCTGCTATTTCTATGCGTGCGTGTGTGGTGTCTGTGTGTGTTCTAAATATTAACTCGACAGCGATTACGGCAAGAAATATTTCGAAAGTTAATTGTTTTACTGTATAACAATACAGTACTAATGCTAATACGGATAGCCATTTGTTCGTGTCAAACAAATGTGCAAGCGTGGACACATTTGTATGATCTTAATTGTAGTTTTTACCGATAGGTTACATTTCCTATTGAACAAACGTAGTACGTCAAATTCCTTTGTAAAAGTTATTTACCTTATCCTATAAATTGATGTTCTCCGAAATCTTTCATCTGCCTAGTACACTCATAATATTGGGTCAAACTGTTATATGATCGACAGGCATTTCCCAAAGCAATAGCATAATCAGATCTTTCCTCTATGCCGATAGTATAAAATTGGTGGCTTCTTGATATCACAATTGCTGATATGAATCCATTTAGCAGTAATCAGTTATCGATGTTTATTCAAATTCACTGGGTCGTTACGTCCTTAACATATTCGAGAAAAATGACGAGTGTAACGTCTTATATGCATGGTTACGTAATTGGAAAGCGAACAGAGACGCCCCAGCAGACATTCCTACACTCATCGCCCCAACAGATAACACATCACTATGTTAACGTTCTAATTATAGGGTCTCGCCAACATAAGAGAATCATACACACAAACAAAGCTAACCATTGAATTCGTCCACATATGCTACAGAATCAGTCACACACACAGATAAGTTTGTAAGTATACAGCTACGTCTCCAAAATATACGCACACAAAAACTACAAAATTCAACGATTTAACATTTCATGATATGCCCATAGAATACACTCACTCTCATACGTACACACACACATTGAATAAACTTACTAAAGAAGTTATATTTCTGACGATACGACCCCGCCCTCAGCACGCACACGCTCACGTACAAAAATAGATACAAAGCTAACTTTCTAATAATTGCCACGCCGCAACACAAACACAGATGCGCCCAACAGTGATTGTGTTTGGGTTTGGGGTATGCTGTTCTGAGGAGTATGGTGCCCAAAAGTTATTAGTAGATATTCTCATAGAATTAGCCCATTTTCGGCCATATTGTGCGTCACGAAGAGGAAAAATGATTGTCGTCTGCCAAAAAAATTATAGAAATTTATTATTGTAATTTACAATAAATGTTTCATGTGGCCAAAAGGGAAGTGGACTGAGTTTGGTTTTCCCTTATTATTCTATTCCTAGACAATAAGATTCACAACCCAATCGCTCATGACAGTTTGTTCATTCACCACAAAACTCTTCCATCACCACCCAATATAATATAAAACCACATATTCACATGGAAACTTAAAATAGAAGGCACATAATCTATGATATAAGATATAATGATATGAAAATGAAAAGACAAGAGAATGAAAAGCCTAAACAAGCTAAGATATAACAAAGCATTCAAACTAAATATTAGCAAATATTAGTAAGATCCACTCACCCAAAAAAAATCAGATTGGTTCTACATTCTACCAAGCAGTGGAATTAACTAGCACACTCTCTAACGGCAAGGAAAATGATAAAAATGAACAGTGAAATGGGAAAATGAAAGACTAGGAACTGCACTTACACACAATAACGAACTAAACAATGTGTGTCTAAATTAATCAGAGAAGGGTTCGCAGAAAATAGCCCTGTCGTGAAAAAAATGACATACAAAAAGGAAATCAAGGTTTGCTCTCATTACACGAACCAGCCTTCCCACATTTACCCACCTTTCGCTGAAAGCTGTCGATATCAATGAGTGCTAGTTGATCTGAATTTCGTTCTGAGATGATGATGAAAGAATATAATCAGATTCTTGATAAGAATAACGTTCATATCGCATGATTCCATTTCATTTGCAACATCAAAATCCCCATTTCAGGAACGGCTAGCAACGTGAATAATATCATCTGTTCCATTCCAGAATACGGGGGCAACATATATTCACACGCTCACCGAGATTGATGGACAAAAGCTGATTGGGAGCAATACGAGTCATCAACTCGTCGACATGGTCACAGAAAGTACGCACATGAGAACAATTGTAGTATAGGGGCTTCTTATTTATTCTTTTCCCGTAGTAGTTTTGAGACAGGAGAGAAGGAAAGAGGCAAGCGTAGTAACCACTTTACTTCTTTCAAGGGGATATTGATTACACGCTTTTCCTGAGGTCTGCCTGCTGGTGTCCGTTTGTATCTGCTTTTTGGATCACAGCAGCTCCTTTGGAATTTCACATTGTATTTGATTCTGGGCTTCCCATTGGCTGATAAATAAAATTCGCGTAGGCTCACGCAATGGAAATTTAATATTTGATTAATTTTTTATTTTTCAAGCGGAACATCTGCGCGAACCCGGATGCGCAGCGACGAGTTTTGGTCATTTGCTTTCTGGTCGTTAAAGTGCAAACATCCGGACTCTCGTTTTTGTTCGGTCAGTATCATCACATAAATTTCGCCTCAGAAAACAGAGTTGTTTTTTGGCATCTGTTGTCGCATTTTTTTCGAATAGCAGTTTTCGTTTTTTTTTTATTATTTGTTTTTTTTTTATTTTTTCAATTTTGAAATGAAAATATGTGTTTTCTTTCTTCCATTTAACCGTTTAAACGAAATTTGTTTCCTCGGTACAAGATGGGGAATATTCAAATGCCGACTTGCTTCGATCGAATGTTTTGGTTTCCGGACTCTTGTTGAAAGAGCGAACAATTTTTTTTTGTGGGACTAGCCATGGGTTTGCTTGGTTTGTTGTAGTTTCTTCTGCGTCAGTTGCCATTTTGAATTTGTGTTGCAGGGAGACATTCATATTTCGCTGAATGTCCAAATTCTTATTTTTGTTGTTGTTGTTGTGGGAATAGCCATGGGTTGGTTAAGTTCTGATTTATTGAAGTTTCTTCAGCGTCTGTTGCCATTTTGAGTTTGTGCTACAGAGAAATATTCGAATTTCGCTGAAAGTCCAAACAAAAATTTTTGTGTTATATACATAGGTGTTGAACTCACGCCGGGTAGCCACTAATTTATAGTGGGTTTTTGGTTTTTTTAAAGTCACAAGTGACTATCCGACTGTTTTTTTTTGTTTTTCCGGTTGTTTTTCCGTTTTTTCGTTTTGCTTTTTTGTTTTGTTTTTGTTTTTTTTTCGTTCATTTTGTTCTTTTCGTTCATTTTGTTTTTTTTCGTTCTTTTTGCTCTTTTCGTTCCTTTTGTTATTTTTGTTTTTTGTTTGTTCATTTTTTTTTTTTCTTCATTTTGATTTGTTTACGCCGGGGGCCTATTTAATCTTCGACCACGTGTCTGAAGCACATGAAGTTTTTAGTTGTGAGTTCGACGGCCGTTAGGTTTTTCATTTTGGTGCCAAAATGGTGGGAAAAGTAATTTGGCTTACGGTAGTAGTAGTTGTTCATTTTGGTGCCGACGGACGTTGAGTTTTTCATCGTCATAGTTGCTGAGAAGATAGCTAGTTGCGTTGGCCGGGAGAAGATTGTGTTGCGGGTGTTCGTCACCGGTTTATCAGGGGAACGTCAGGTTCCCCAGTTTATCTGGTATGGGTATCCAATTTATCTGGTGGAAATGTATTTATGTGTCGGGTAGTCGCCAATTTATATGGGCTTCTCATTTATTTTTTTCTTTTTGCGTTAGTAATTTTGAGAGAGGGGAGAAGGAATGAGGCAAGCGTAGTAACCACTTTACTTCTTTCAAGGGGATATTGATTAAACTCTTCACCTTAGGTCTGCCTGCTGGGGTCTTTGTTTGGATCTGCTTTTTATATCTGCTTTTTGGATCACAGCAGCTCGTTTGGAATTTCACACTGGTATTTGATTCTGGGATTCCCATTGGCAGATAAATCAAATTCGCGTAGGCTCGCGAAATGGAAATTTAATATTTGATTAATTTTTATTTTTCAAGCGGAACATCTGCGCGAACCCGAATGCGCAGCGACGAGTTTTGGTCATTTGCTTTCTGGTCGTTGAAGTGCAAACATCCGTTCCCTCGTATTTGCCCGGTCGGTATCACCACAGTAGAATGTGTGAGCAAGCCACCTTCTCGTAGCGATCATGCACCTGTTGCACACCCTCATGTTGATGGCAAAAATTTTATGTTTAGCAATGTTATAGGACTGTTTTAATCTACATCTCTCCCAACAGCCTTGAAATCTTTTTTGCAACATGATTACATCCCTGAAGATTGATTCCTGCCGGAGACAGTTCTTGGACATGCAAAAGATGAAGATATTTTCTCAAACTTCATGTCCAGATCTAACTGAATACCGTTCTGAATAGCCTGACGGACTGTTTCTGGTTCTCTATTTTTGCACATCCGGCTGTTGTTTTTTTTTTCAGTCTTCTTCTGTGCCTTCTATTTCCCATTCGGTAACGCGTTCATCAGTGGGACATATTGCTGTAAAGGAGGAGAGGCCGATTTTTAGCCCCTTCTCACAAACTTTGTATATTCTCTCGAACTTTGACCAGACTGGCTTATCTTCTCTGTCTACACCACCACTATCATTTCTGGTGCTGTAGTTTGACCGGTATTACTTGTGCCGTCACTGGATTCTTGGCTCGGTAAGTATTAGACAAGTTCCCCGCGATATTACATGACCAACAATGGTGTCTCCTGTCTTCCAGTACAAGAATAATTTTCATGTGACATTATCTCCCGCTTATATATATTTTTTATTTGGTTTAATGCAACGGTGAGAGGGAGAGAAATTAATATTAGTCGTATTATTAGTGGTGGTTTATTGTAATTCGTGGTGTGATGTTATGTAAAAAACTATTTTAATACTATCATGTACTTGTAAAATCCAAGGAATAGAAAAATTAGCTAACAGCTGGGAAAGAGATAAATATAATTATTTTTCTTTCGTGTTCGATAAGGATTATTTTGGGCCGGGGGAAAATTTGACAAAATGGTTAAATCCCCAACTTTTTTCCTGGGAACAGAAAATGTGGGAATTGAAAAATCTAAAAATCATCTAATTGAAAGGAAGAAGACAGAAAGACATTATTTCATGTGAGCTGTTGATATTTCATTCGTCGAGCTATGGCTCCCAGACAATCGTATGTGATGGAAATAATCTCATTGGTCAAAAGTTTTGAGTCGGCCAAATCCCTCGAGAGGATTGAGGATGGTTATAAAAATCCGGAATCGACGAGAATAATCTGTAGTTTTTTCTGAGCCGAAATGTAACGACCGTGGAAAAGTGTTCCCAACTGGGGAAGCCATGACCCACGGCCGGTCGACCACCACAGAAATCATGGCTAAAGAGTTAATGTCGAATGAAGCCTGTCGCCGATTAACTAAAAGAGTTAATTTCTAATAATGCGGTAAACATTATTGTTGTTTTTTTTAAATCATGGAAGAATCGAAATTTCTGATTTCTCGTTCGCTCTACTTCGATAATCTCCGTTAAACTCCGATAAGAATAATGAAAATTTAATGAATAAGTTGAAAAACTTTAGTGAAAATTTGAAGGGCTGTGTTTATTTTAACGAGACTTAGAAAATATTTTTTATTTGAGGATTGAAAGTTCTGATATTTTTAAACGAACTTTCTCTCTCCCCGTTGTAAACTGGCATTCCGACAACTGTATTATCATTGTGACAACTGTATTATCTACTCCTGTTACTAATGTTTTTTTTATATATATAAAAAGACCTTCTTCGTAACTCTCCAGGCATGTTCGACCTTATTCATTTATTTAATTTCTTTTTTTTTGGTGCCGTGTTTTAACCTCAAATGAACACGAATGTCCGGTCTGGATCTGGTACGGCTACTGGAATTGCACAACGTGGCTTTCTGAGATCAAGTCAAAACGTGGGCAGTGGTCCGTTGTTGTAATAGACGTCTTAAGGACCAGCTTCTGTAACGAGATCATCACGACTAGCTACAGCGGCCCGAAAGCTTCGACATAATCGGTACCGTTTCGACATCATTGCAGCGGGATTCGTTCCCGAACCAGCGAACGACTAAACCAACCGGCCAGCCGGGTGGCGATGTCACAATTGTTGCCATCACGACCGTCGATGAGAACAAGCGTCACAACCAGCCAGCCCGGGCAAAAATGTCACACCGACTCTTCCACAACATTATGTCTGGGACCATCTAGAATTCTTGTTTGTTCAGTGGTACCTAGAAACTGAAATCTCCAGTCAGCACACCTGCTTTGTTTCGGACACGCGTGATTTTGATTACTATTTTTCAATTTGCGAAGAAACCCCCCAAATGATCAGTCTTAATATCTAACGGAGCACCATCTTTTGTTACTCTTGTCTTCCTTGTTTGCATATATTCGGTTTGTAAGCCAATATTTTTTGTGATAAGGAAACTTCCGGTCAACTTGCTCAACTCGTCTTCTGCTCCCAGCAGGACGCCCCACATTGCTCCTGTTATTTTACCCACAACTTTAACAACAATCTTCTGGCTTTTGTGATCCTCGTCCATTACCACCCTACTGACACTGATTAGCCTTTGATTTTCACATCGGTTGTAAGCAGGGAGATAGTTCTCGCTATGACTGCGTCCAGTATTTCCAGAGAGGACACCAATTTGTTACGTTTATGGACTCCTTGTACTGCAGACGCATCGTTTCCTAGTGATCTGCGTCGTTTTAGGTTACAATTGCTGACCAAATGGTTTTGGAGACTGTGTCATTGGGGTCTCACCAAAGCAAGAAAATATATAAAACATCCAGTGAACAGCAAATTGACGTAGGAAACTAATGATTCACGTAGACAGCACATTTCATCGAACAAAAACTAATATGAATATAAGAAGTTATGCTATATTTTTCCCACCGGTCAGAAAATTCAATCGGTGTATAAAGACAGGTGTCTTTGCTTAATGGGAAAAAATCTTTCGTGAAGCATTGAGAGAAAAGAACAATTTTTGAGTTAGTGTGCGAAAGTGTGATTTTAGCTCTTTCGTGGAAAAGGTTGTTATTTGGACCAGGCTGAATTTTTATCATAATAAAACTAATTTTTGGTACACGGTTTTTTTCTATTTTTATTACACTGTCAAATACAGTCAGTCAGTTAAAGTGCCATACGTGATACACGCTTGGGCGAGCATGTCTCGAAAGAGACATGACTGACTGGGCGGAACATTATCCCGCAGTAGGTTGCCATTACTTTCTGCGGTAGACTGGTTGCCGACCAAGGCTATAGAACCCAATCTGTCCTGTTATTTAACCCATAACTGGAAGGAAGAGACGGATTAATACCTTTCCTAAGGGTATTTGCGCGTAAGTGAATACAATGGATTCAACTGGAATTCGAACTCGGCTTCCCGGTTTCTCGTTCCGAGCCGATATCCACTGTACCACAACGCACATATACAGGCATTCCTATAATCCTCCTGAATTGCCTGAGAATCATACAGTTATAATTGCCGCCATATAGCCAAAGAACTATTAAAAATCCACCGCAAGAAGTTATACAAAACTTCTCCATTTAGAGACGAGCATTTAGAGTAGTCAAAATACAGGATTATGCGAATCTCAGTTATTATTTCTGGAAAGTTAAACTTAACTGTATTAGTCTGCTTTTTAATTTTAATACTTAAAATATGTTAGAGTGGTGTGAATTCGCTGGGTGTTGGTGACGAATCTTCTTCTATCGAACCGTGTGAATTGGCGCTACAGAACTGCAAAACTGAACTGTACCAATCATAGATAAATTACATCCTGTAAAGAATTTCAAAAGCAGAAACATCTAAAATACATCTCATATGTCAGTCGAAGAGAAAACAATGACAAAACCAAGAGAATGACGCTTTACACTATGTCAATCAAAAGTTTAGAATAAAACCGCCCACCAATAATACAGCAAAAACTTGCCCCCCTCAATATTGAAAAATAAAATAACAGCCCGTCAAAATTAAAAAGAATATTTTAATGAAAAAAAATTTGATAGAAAGTTGTTATGAAATTCAAACAAAATATTACAATGTCCACGATTGATGAAAGTTCAATGTTTTCTAATAATATTATTACCAATATACTTGAACGCTTATGGTGATTGATGTAAGACAGGCCTGATACAGTTTTAAAGGATTCATGTAATCACTGTCATTTTTTTTATAACAGTCATGTGAATGTTAGATTTAAACGCCATAAAACAACCCACTGCGCATTTTGATCTCACGTTTTCCACTGAAAGTAGAGCGGCTACAGAATAACAATACTTAAATATACTGCAATTAAATTTGTGTCACTCTATCGTGTCAAGAATTTTTCTTATCTGAATTCATTTAGCAGATCTACAATGTTACGATTCATCTGGGCAATTAATACTTTGCTCTATCTGGTCTGGTTGTCCTGTTGTATATCTTGAGATTCTTGACAAAATCAAAAAAAGGAATCTTCAATATAATCGTGGATGACCAGGCATCACGACATTAGTCACATTCGTAATGATGTATCAATGATTCCCTTGGTCATTCGTTTATAAATATGCAACTTCTGTGTCGATCCTTTTTTCTGACGCTCCGACTATATGAATTTATGCTACTAGATTGGCATATATACTTCGCCCATTTAATGTTAAATAGTTAAATGCAAGCGCATCACCTACTCTAAATGTATTCTTGCGCATCAAACTAGTGTAAAGCGTTTCTGTTTTCTCCCTTCGCTGATAACTAAAATCGTCAAAAATTTAAATGCGTCGCCTATTGCTATCTTTTATCTTCTCGAAACCCAGTCATCTTTATTTCTCACTTCATTGTTCCCTAATCTCTGTTTTCTTTTTCGATTTTACTTCCTAAAGTCACTGCATTCTATTGGCATTTACGCATTGCTTAGGGTGAAATGATGAAAAACATATACGGTCACATTTAGAACAGCTACATCTTGAAGGATGTTATTTATAGTGCAGCTGATATAGGCTCGGAACCAGAAATCCGTGAGCCGAGTCCGAATTCCAGAATAAATGTGTTCATTTACGTAGGTGCAAATAGACTTTGTTGCTTCTACCTACAGCCATGGATTAAATAGCAAGACAGCTTGTGTTTCATACTTTGTTTGCCATCAGTCTACTACGGAAAGTAATGGCAAGCTACTGCGTAGAAATCATATGCACAGTGAGTCATAACGCTTCCAAATGTGATCGTCTATGCATGTATTGCATAGAGCATTTATCTGAACAACATAATGAAGAGGATCGCTAAGATCAAAGTATTGGATGAGAGTAGTAAATATTTGCACAGTGTCCACAGAAAAGATAAAAGCAATTTTGCTTCCTTGAATATCAAAATAGCTGCTTATCACTTACATGTGCCATGTTTGACTTTAAACAGAAGGTTATTAAATCTTTATCACCGTGGCGTGTATTTCCAATGGTGTTGCAAAAACGTCATTTGCTTCTTTTTTATTTAAATATTTTTCAATCGTTTCATCCCAAGCAAGCCGGTAATGGTGCGCAGGGGACTACATAAGAGAAGAGTGAATATTTACGTAGGAGAAGAGAGAAGAGAAAGACGAACTGGTTACAGGGTCTATCAGAGAAAGAGTAAGAAAAGGATGGGAATACCGATGTGATGACAGTTGCGAGGATGGAGTAAGAAGGGAAATGAACAAGATACACGGGGTGATGAGGAAAGGACGGGAGACGGACATTGGACAATGGATAAGAGATGTGAATTGACATTGCATTTAATTTCTTGGAGAATCTAGCCGTCAGGGAAGCAAGTATACGAAGGTAGTTGCACAGGCAGGAAAGTGCGAGAAAATAAGCTGATGAGTAGAAGTGCCGGTAGCATTTGGTTGATTTAACTATAGATGTGTGTAACCTTGATGCCAGTCTGGTTGCTCGAGTAAATTCTTGTGGAAAGGGGCGTCAGTGAGCTATGAATGTCGGAGCAGAAGCCATGAAATTATCTGTTGTATAGGAAAGACATATACCGTCAGTGAGAAAGTGGATGGAGTCAAGCTGCCAGGTCAGGATCGATTTTATTACAGAAATTTCTTTGGAGCCTCTCAAGAACACTGAGATCAATAGCGGATATGACAACAGTATTTAATGCACATTTGGATGCTAGAATTGAATGTATGCTAGAGAAATCAGGTGAAAAAACTCCTGACCTGATACTGTGACTCGTGCTTCATAGTGAATTTAGCTATCGATTCAATGTAAATTTATCATATGGCTCTCTGTGTGCGTTCAGTCATCTATCTTCAATTTGCAGTTCGTTAGAAGTTAAATTAACTTCTTTAAGTAAGTATTATGTTGCTGATGCAATTGTAGAAGAAATCACTGTCTCATCAACATAGAAAAAATGCCTAAAAATGGTTTAATAATAATAGTAATAATAATAAGCAGAAGAAGAAAGAAACAACTATAAAGAATATAAACTGTAAATATTGCCAAAACAGTGCTGACGATATATGGATAAATATCCCAATACAATAGACTCGCAAATATAAAAAAAAACTACATGTATAGTTAATAAATAGTATAAAAGCTTGACAACGGCTCACAGAGTAGGCGAATGTGCTCGGATATATAGATGTTACGAGGCTCATTCAATAAATACGGTGAATCTTTCGGTATGAGGACTTCTAATACAGATAGAAGCTAACTTTTTAAATTTTTTTTCCTTTACTTCTTTTTTCAAAGAGATCTAAAATTGTGGGAGATTTTTTAAAAATCTGAGAGTTTTGGAGATAAACAAAGATGGCCGACCAAGAAGCATGCTCCAGGATTGAACAGAGGTCAGTTATGAAGAATTTGATTGCTAAAGGGTGCGAACCAGTTGAAATGCATAGAAGAATGTCAACTGTGTATGATACTACATGTTTCATACATTAAATGTCCACAATAGGACTAAATTGGTTAAATAAGTTTGAAAGTGACAATGAAGTCAAAAGTGCTACGAGCGAATGACTAAGACATCATTACAAAGATTTTTACGGAAGCTTGTGCACAGATGGGAAATGTGTGTGATACTGCTCGGAGACTATGTTGAAAAAAAAGTAAGCTTCTATCTGCATTAGAATTTTTTATACCGAAAAAATACCTCATTTATTGAATGACCCTCGTATATACATTTTTACACACTTGAGCAGTTTAGATTCATGCTGACTTCGAAGTGTCGTGTGAAACCTTTATGACGTTTTCATTTTTTTTTTTCTGCTGTTGTGTTCCGGTCTCTTTTCCTGATTATAAGGAACCTAGCGTAATTTGATATTTTCTGGGAGCTGTTCCGCTTACGATTTGTTGATTTACTATTTACTTTTTATTGTGAATATTGTATATATTTAGACTCCAGGACAAAATCTTAAAAACATATACAAATTAAAACAATATATATATAAAATACTGTTAATTTAATCGAAATTTATTTGCGAAATATTTTACATTTTCTAAAAACTATGTGTGCGAGTTCTGCCTGTAGATGAGCTGAAAAAGTGCTGAAAAATATATTTAAGAAAAGGCCAACTTAAGAATATCAATAACGAATTTATTCGCAGTATTTGGAAATACAGACTAGGCCGACATTATAATTACTGACATATTATTTACCAGGAACTTTACACAACATTTGAGAGAACAAAACAAAACTATTCAAATTTGCTAAGACTTCGGAAAGTAATAATATTCTAACAATCTTTATACCTTTTGTTCTATCGGCTCTTTCCCTTCAGAACGTTAACAGTCAGATCCCCAAATGTTCCTTTCAAGTGTCAGACTGGCAATTAAGTGTCATAGGTGAAACAAGCTTAGGCGATCATGTCTCGAAAGAGACATGCCAGAAGATATCCCGTATTACGTTGCCCTTAATTTCTGCGGTAGACTGTTTGTCAGTCCGTCCTGCTATTTAGCCCATTGCTTGAGAGAGAAGCGAGAGAATAATACTTTTCCACAGATATTACCTCGTATGTGAATACAAAGATTTCACCTGGAATTCGAAGCTCTCGCATTTTTCGTTCCGAGGTGATATTCACTGAACTACAACGCATACCCTTATGTAGAACCGAAGAAATTTTGTCTTTTGGCTATCTCTCATAAACCCTCTTTTATCAAACATTTACATAAGAGATATGAGATTTAGAGAGATTAGGAGCTTAGCCGCTGAACACTGTCTTGAATATTTCCTGTGTATGTCAAATTTTATAAGTGTTCTTTTCTCATTATGTATCCCAGAAACCTAAGAAAAGTATTATCTAACGTTAATTATGAATGCACTTTCTCTTTTTACTTTATCTCAGATATCAATGTTGCTCATATTTTCAGTCCATGCAATACTCAGCATTTTCTGAATCACCATATATTTCTTTAGACACATAGGGGGATTAATATTTTTTTCTTGCTTCTAATAAATTTGTTTCTTATTACTTTGCATATGATTTGTAAAATCACTTTTGCTATCCGCTGTGATTCCGATATCGCACTTTCCTTACTCCGTTACAACATTTTCTAAATAATTGCTTTTAAATATTTAATCAAATTCCGAAAAGTAAATATCTGTCCACAATAGGAGAATATACAAATGTACCTCGTCTGAAATTCTAATGAGGTTCTGGGCATGAGGGTGAACTGCATCTAGCATCAAGGCCCATGATTGAGACGGTGTGAGGAGCATGGAACCACGTCTTCAATGTTGTTGTTCGCAGATCCACCCTGACCCAGAGCGGTAGCAGGTGTTAAGGTCCCAGCTATAGGCAAATAGTTAATCCTCAAACTGTGTCTAAGATAATATGAAAGTATAGAGATATACTCTTGTAGAAATATATACATAAAAATGGACATTTATAGAAAAATTAACATTTTCGAAGGAAAAACATTACCAACAATATATTTTTGAAGAAAAAATTATTAACATAATATATTTTTGAAGAAAAAAATCTTCGCAGCAAATCATTTTGGAATACAAAGCTAGAAGACATTTTCAGTTTTCTAAAATAAAAATGAATAAAAACTAAATAAATCATTAAACTCTCACTAAATCAACCATCTCACTATAAACAAACATACAAAAATACCTTAAACCCCCAACTTTTTAGAATTAAATAACTGACAGCGGCTAATATGCTGTTAAACAAAGCTCAAACTCAAACATTTAAAAAATATGCATATGAGAGAGAAATTGCTATATAGATACTCAAATATATATATATATATATATATATATATATATATATATATACTGGGTGTGATGTGTAAATTGTCGCAATATTATAAATTTTATTTCTCGCATGAGCGTAGGTTGTTTCTGAGTTTGTCGACTGCACAGTATAGTAGGTTGTTTTAGGTGATCAGTATTGATGCCAACTTTATGCTTTTTTTCATGATTCCAGAAAGCCTCATACACGATACGCTGGCTTACATCAAGTACATTGAGGAGGTATTGCTCTCCTGTTTCAAAACATTGGCTGCTGAAAGAACGTATCTGGCAACAAGACACTGCACCGTGCCACACAAGCAATATAACCCAGTCATGGTTATCAAACAATTTCTGCAACCAAAATTCCTCTTACATAAGGCCATGATATATTTTTCGAGATAAATATTAATCAATATTTTATTGGATTTGTTAGTGTGTTGAAGCTATAGGGAAATGGTTAATGTTTGTTAATTCGGCCTTGTGTGAATCATAACCAAAATTCTTACAGCTTACAAGTTATTCCAGAATTTTCAAAAGGTTTCATCAGAAATCTGATAGCAGATTGGTTGTATGATTTTGTATGGAATGGGGTGGAAGGGTGGAAGAATAAAAATATATATTTTCATGTTAAAAGAGAAATTTATTAACAGAAAAGAATAACAATAATTCGGTGAAGTTACTGTTCAATGAGAAACAAGTAAAATGTTATGGGTATCAAGAGTTGTAAAAATGTTCGAGAATAGTAATTTGTTGGAAAAAGTTGATGTGTATGTATATATGTATCAGCGTTTGTTTGGTATGAATGTCTTTTGATTGAGAAGAAGAAATCAAAAGAATCGGTATACGAGAGAGAAGTAGAAAGAGAAATATATGAGACGCGACCTTACGTTCGGGTCGTGGTTGAAGTTTTTCCCATTTACATTTTAGTGTCTTGACTCGCTGCACCCATCTGTCTGACTGACGTAGACCGAAGCATTTTATGTCATTTAGATTGTTTGCACTGTATCGCTAAGTATTTTTTGCTTTGCAAATCGCTTCCATTGGTCAGAAAACCAATTTAACATCTACTCACGAAATCAGGTTTCGATTTTTCTTTAAGCACATGTCAATCGTTTTTCCATTTATCACAACCAGAATTTTACACGTCATTGTGAATTTTTGTAAAAGTGAAAAAATAGGTTGCTTTTAATTCTTAATTTCTTATCCACCACACTGTAATGTATATTATTTTCAAATTTGTGTCTATGATCTTTAAATGAAAGTTAAGCTTTTATTGTGTTGAGTTTCCCTTCTCTATCGGTAATATTTAGTTAGATAGAAAATTTAAATATACCACGGTCGACCCCGAATATCATATTCTTTTCCTTGTCTAGTCTATAAGTGCTAGTAATCGAATTAATCAGATGTTTAATTTCGGTTATATTTGTAGATAGTTTTTAATACTTATAAACATTACCTCAGACCTCACGGAGTCCTAAATGGATTTAGCATCCTTCTCGAAAGATATTCTCAAAAAATTAGCCACTAAGTAGAAATAACCCTCAGCCTCCAGAAAGATTCATCTGATACTATTCATTGGTTTACCAATATTAGTGATAAACAACGACTACATTTCTCAAATTTGGCATTATATCTCTCTGTCAGTAGAGAACTTATGGTAGACTGTATTTATTGTGCTAAAAACTATGTAGAGTTTATCAATGAAGAAGCTAATATTATTCGAAGAGATAGAAATTTTTGTCCTAACGATTATCTATCCCACTTAGACACAGTGATAAATTTTATATCCCCATGCGGGTGTTTGATTCAGCCCAAGTTGCCTTTTTAGTAAGTATATATATTTTCGACACCCTTAGTATGTTCGTTGACCGTAAACAAATCGCTCTATTCGGAGATGATGGATTTATGCTCATTCCGCATAATACTGCCGCTCTAATTCCGAAGATTCAAAGGAAAATTGTTTAAAGAACCGTTAAAGTGATGATATTCAGAACTGAGATTTCCTCATGACTAAAGATTCTTAATTACCTTGACATCACTATTAATATCGATAATAATTCCTTGATCGTTTGGCATGAAAAGAATGAAACACCTAGCTTCAGGAATATTAATTCTAAATACCTGAATGTCATTGTAAACAGACACCTACGTCTTCTAATAACAGAAGTAGCTGATTACTTCCCAACCTTAGGATATTTAATGGAAACAAATAAAAAAAAATAAATAAATAAACGGTATGGTAAATCTCTCCTAAGTAGCTTCTTTAAAGATTGTATGGTTCAGCCACACGATCTGTGGACTATCAAATATTTACATTAGACAGTTACTTTCTGAATTTAGTATGGGAGCTCTTTCACAAAGAAAACACTCTAAATAAATTACTTAATAGACAAACTATTACTATTTAATATCCTTACATTAGTAATGTGTACGGTATCATGTATACACATAATAACCAGGTTTTAAGAAATTTCTATGGAAACCCGATATTGTAACCTCCTGCAAGTGCAGATACAATTAAAAGTGACATTTTGAAAATAAATGTAGATCTACCAAAGGGACCTACCAAGTTAGTATTTCAACCAAGAAGATGAAGAAAATCTTCATCATGTGTATCATGTGTATCTTGGAATTTTTGTTGGGGTTCAGAAAAAAGATTTTAATTTCATAGACACTCATTTACCAATCTAAATGTAAATTTTCAACAGCCCTTTTGCAAGAATATTGGAAATGGAAGAATGAAAGAATTAAACCACAAATAAATTTAAAATTAACAGGTTCAGTACGTACTCACAATAGTCTGAGTGATAAATGTAAACTGTACGTGGTAGAAAAATAGGATATTGAAATATCATGATCAAAATTAATTCTTAAAAAGGTAACGACTTAATTAGCAAGTGTCTTCAAAGGAGATGGTTTAACCTTGTTTAATAAGGTACTAACTTCCTTTCAGTTTAATAGTTATATTAGTTTCTAGCCTTAATTTATTGATATCTGTTAGAATTTTATTTTATACATTAGATAACCTTCAAGTTTATTCCTACAGGCTAGCTTTGAACCCTCGGGCAAGCTGATTCCCATCCACTAATATCATTACTAGAGCTACTATACTCTCTTTCTCGCTTCTTCCCTTCTTATACTAACTTTCTCTGCAGTTTCCTTTTCTACAATAAACTTTATATCCGGTCACCCAAGACTTTCTTCATTTTATGTCCGGTTGTGTTTGATAATGTTGGTGTTTAGAACCTGTAGAAATGACTATTCCCTAAGTGTAAAATATTTAATTTACATATGATATATATGTATATATATATATATTTGTGGTTTGTATCATAACACATCAATATAGGCTACAGTGAAATTAAGAGACGATTGTACTCCTATGAAAATATCACTCATCAAATCGATTCACTTTTCTCTTCACTCATTGCTTATTGGTACTGAAGCTCAATTATGAAAGAATTCGATTTGACGAATGATTATTAATAACGAATCATAATGATTAGCTGAGATAAGATCTTCGAGATGAGACGATCTTATCTTACCACTAGAAGATCTTAGATCGATGTTCGATTATCAATAATGGCCACTAGACACGTTATCTTCCGGTTCATCATTAATATAATGTCAATTACTGCTGTTATGATGGAAGACAAATATCTTTGCCATCTTTATTATTGGTCTTGAAAGGAATGATATCTGTTGGAACATCATCCTTTACATTATTATGGCAACCACAACAAGGACAGCTCTGTCATTTTACACTCTTATAAATCGTGCAAAGTTCCTTCATTATCCTTAGTATCTTAAATCAGAGATTATAATTAAACTGCTATTGAACGAATACGCCAATGTTTATTCCTATGTGAATTTACAGTGCTACAAATATCGTGCTTAACTAACATGTCTTATATTATGAAAGTCCAATAAACATTGATATTAACGTTGTGTATTATATGAAAATATTTGGCATTTATTGGCTGTACAATATGCACCAGTGTGGGTTGACATAAATACATTTCATTGTTTTCATTCTGTCCGTTATTAATACAGGATTCATTCCTAACTTTCCGTTTATTGTGTCGATTTCCTTGTGTAGCATAGTGTAGAGTCCTCTTGGAAAACAAAGTGCCTTTCAACAGCCACCCTCTGGACAGAAGGAAACACTAGTTTCTCAAGTCACTTGATGTAGACCTCCTTGTTGAATGTGGATAAGTGCGAAAATGAATCGCAGGATTCTCTGCACTGACCTCAGATTAAATATAAAAATTCTTAAATGATCGTATTAGAATTATAAAGGTTGAATGCCAAGCAGTACAACGTGCGTTTAAGTGATTTTGTCGTAGTGAAATGCGCCAAGAAGCACTTTATCTCTTACAGACGGTGCACCAATGAACCTACTAAATTGTGCAGCAGACAAAAACAAAATGAATGATGCACCAATTAAAAATATAAACTTTTAAAAATTTAATCATATATATATATATATATATATATATATATATATGTGTGTGTGGGGTGGGTGGGTGTGTGCGTGTGTGTGTGATTGTTTTGTATTGTTAGGAATTTTTTCAAACTAAATGCATTCTTCAAAAAATTACAGATAGTGACTGCTGATATGTGAATATGCGCTTATTGACAAACTCATTTGAAGTTAATATTAATATTATTTAATTTCTAAAAGAAATATTTCGTCCTATGCCATACCTGAAGGACGGCATCCAAGTCATGGTTCTGCTTTGTAGTTAAGATGCTTTACTTTAATTTATATGTAGTGACAGACTAAAAGAAAGAGGAGAATTATCTCACTTGTATGATTCTTAAAATTATTTCGTTTTTTTTTTGCTGTAATCGATAGATAAAATTTTCAGCAGAATACATGAGAGTCTTGTAACCTTTATCTGTCGCATTTCAATTCCAGATTGTCACTGTTGATTTCTTGATCGATGGCATCAAATAACAAAATTTTAATGACCGATAACTTCCAGAAAATTTCACTGAACATCAACTTTCTGCGTAGCAAGTATTTTCAGATCCCACTACAGTTGTTGATATAATTCACTTAAAAGCTGTGTAGAATATATTTCCCTGAGATTTGTGTGGATCATATTTATAAGATGAATCATAATAAAATGAGAGAAGTAAAAAAGAAAAAAAATGTTGATATTCTTTGTTTCCGTATCCTGCTGGCATTGATTTAAAGCATGGAAACATTCATGTTCTAACATCATTCCCCATATTGATGACACTATTTTAAAGACATTTCACCTCAGCAAAGCAGGAAAGCCGCTAAGAAAAAGCGGTTACTATGTTTGAAAGAATCAGTCAGTTAAGTGCCATGCGTGATACACGCTTGGGCGATCATGTCTCCAAAGAGACATGACTGACTGGGCAGAAGATTATCCGGCAGTAGGTTTCCATTGTTTGCTGCGGTATACTGGTTGCCGACCAAGGCTATAGAACCCAATCTATCCTACTATTTAACCAATAACTGGAGGGAAGAGACGGATTAATACCTTCCCCAAGGGTATTTGCGCGTAAGTGAATGCAAGGAATTAAACTGGAATTCGAAATCGGTTCCACGATTTCTCGTTCCGAGCCTATATCCACTGCGCCACAACGCACATCCGTTTGAAAGAATAAGTAAAATAAAAATATCAAATAGAAACGAGGAGAAAAATCAAAAAAGCAGTGAAATAAACAGTAGATAACGATCGGCACTACATTTAAATATGCTTTTCAGAATTTTCATAAAATTTTATATCAAGTGTTTAAAATAAGAAAATATATATTATATCTCAAGGTTTCAAATATTACATGCACATTTAGAGGTCTAGTAAGAGATTTAATATATACTGCTGCTGTTGACTTTCTCATTTATTCAAGATAGGATATACCCGTTAAGTATACCTTTTGATACATGGATTTCTTTTATTCTGAAAATATTTTAGCAAATCATATATTATGAATTCTTTATTACCAAACAGTTGGTTCCCTCAGTGATAAAATCATTATTATTATTGATTTACTTCTAGTACAAGCACTTACTAAGTAAGATCTATATAAAATCATTTTTCAATATAAGGATTCTTTTTGCATAGATTTTTACTTAAAGTATCACTTTCCGTATATATTTACTTAATCTTACTAACTGCCATGCAATTTTTGTATTACTGTTTACAGAAGGTAGCTGAAGAAAACGGAAAGATAGAATTACAATACACAACAATAAACTCAAGAAAACAGGATGCATATTCATCAGTAAGAGAAGTAAAATATTGTGAGCCATCAAAATTTTGCCAGAAACATAGACGAGACTATTGAATAGCTATATGTTGTCTGTTCCTCAATATGACAGTGAACGCAAGATAATCTCGTTAAAGTAACCAAAATGTGGTTCGACAGAAGGATGCTGCGTATTCCGTTGATCAAACATATGGTCAATGATGAGGTTTTGGAGATGATCAAAAAGAAAAGGAAGCTAAAAGTAACATCAGGAAAAGACAGTTAAACTTCCTGGAATATGTAATGAGCACTGACAGCTTTAAGAATCTGATACCCACTGGTCAGATATATGGAAAAATAAACAAGGAACAGCAGCGCCTAGAATACTTGAAAGCATGAACAATTGGATGGCCAAGGGTATTTAGATGGGGTAGCAAGGGAAAACAGTATAGATAGGGAGATGTAAAAGTTGACGGGATGTACCGTTTTTACTTTTTCCAGTACTACACTTGTTACAAGTATAACCATGTTCACTTTGAGGTGCACAGTGTTATTGATATACATTTTAATGATTATACCACCTAATCCTATTTGTATTTGTATCCTTTTGTTTACTGCATTTTTATTTGACAAAACAAATTGAGAATTGTCTCAAGATTTAGTTAACTTAATCTACGATTTATATGCAATTCATTATGATTGAAGTAGTAATCACTTTTTGGCATAAAAATCATTTTAAAGCATATCGTTTTCCTTTTAGTTCTAGCTACACCAGTGATAGTTTCTTTTCTTCTTCTTCTTCTTCTTCTTCTTCTTATTATTATTATTATTATTATTATTATTTGTATTGATTTCACTTATGATATCTGTTATGTACTTCTTTCCTTAGGATGTGCGTTGTGGTGAAGGATGTGCGTTGTGGTGCAGTGTATATCGAATCAGAACGAAAAAATCAGGGTGTCGAGTTCAAATTTCAGATGAATTACTTGCATACACCTACGCGCAAATACACTTGAGAAAGGTATTAATCCGTCTCTTTCCTATTTATGGGTTAAATAGCAGGGTTATTGCAACCAGTCTACTGCAGAAAGCATTGGCAATCTACTGCGGGAAAAACTTCCCCCAACCTTAGTCAGTCATGTCACTTTCGAGACATGATCACAAAAAGCGTGTATCACGTATGGTACTTAACTGACTGACTGACTGACTGGACCCTTCCAGGTCCAAATCATGAAGCTAAGGTTAGAAATCGCACTACGTTATTTTCCCATTCATATTTGTTTAAAAAATCCAACCTAATACATAAGTTATATCCATAAATCACTTTGTGTACATCGCCTAAGGGTCACTACATAACCATCTGTCATTCCTTCGGTTGATCGTTTGGTCGTGATCAATGTGTTTCTCAACAGAGAAAACCGAAAACATTCCAGGCTCTTGATGTTTCACCTTCCTCAACAAGCTCTGTATGCGCATTTGATACTTATCTTTTGTCTTTGAAGTCATAAATTGGCCTCTCCGCATCACATATGACTGGTATCGAAAGTCCTCATGCTCAATTATTCCGATAAAGTGCTTGGAGAGCATGAACTCTTTTGCAATAGCGTAAATTGACTTGCTGTTTTTTTCTAATCGATAATACCCTGCACATGTGTTACATATTTGGTTATTTTATCTTTGACTACAGCTTTAAAATGCTCTTCAGCTACTTACAAAACTTTGTAAACATTGATAACAAAGTCATCTGTAAATATCCCCATTTTAACGAAAATATTACAAAGTGACTTTACATTTGTTAACTTAATGCTTGTTGTCATTGATTGGTAAAAGAAATGAGAACAATCAGTATATAATATTTAGTGCTACTAAAACTGTCCCCTAAAGAAACACAGAAACGACTCTCTCTCTCTCTCTTTATATATATATATATATATATATATATATATATATATATATTGTGTTTATGAGTTTGATCAAAGGGATTTTCATTAATTCGATTGATTTGTTTTAATTTAACTGTTACTTAAAATAAATAAAATATTTTGCGTAGTCATCCGTTTTTTTATGAAAGAATACATTATTTATTTTCATCTATATTGTAAAATATTCCATATATCATATTGAAAGAAAAATTTCTGACCTGTAAGAGAAAATAAATAAATGTAACTTTTATTAAATTAACCTACTGAAATAAGCGTATTCACTGAAATCATATTTTTGTGCTATATATATATATAGTTGTCCGCAGACAGAACTGTTTCGCTGTATCAGTACGGTTAGACAGCCGATTGCATTTTTACCCAGGATTGAAACCCGACCGTTGGATCTGCTGAATCTGAGGAGAGAACTAGTGTTTAAATGTAGACACAAGAGCCGGTTTAAACTATGTTAAACTTTTAGTCTTTCTTTTATTACTTTGAAAACCTTTCACATATAACATTATTCTACAGAGTATATATTGTTTATGGTAAACCATTGTTATATATGTTGAAGGTTTTTTTATGTATATATACGGTTTTTTATATGTCTCTGTTATTGGTTACATATTTGTTTTTGCTGGTATTTGAGTGTGTGTATATATATATGCCTGCGTTCGTGTGTGTTTATGTATATATATATATATATATATATATATATATATATATGTATATATCTGTGTACAAAATATGGGTATACATATATGTGTGTATGCAGGTATGTGTATACGCTTTTACGTGTGTACATGAGTTGTATGTGTAAATATTTATGTTTTTTAGAGTACTAAGCGTATACGGTCTTATAACTGTACTGCTGACCGGAAAATGTACCTACACTATGGTATTATTATGCTTATTGTATTGTTAAGCTAATAATTAGCATAATTTTAATTATATAGTGGTGTAGTGGTAATTATGACTAAAACGAATTGATTAGCCATTGTATCTTAATTGCTTAATTTTCTTAGGTTTTTTAAGTAAATTGCAATTTCTTATCCTTTCAGTAGTAATATGTAAATTTATTTTTAAATTTAACAATTATTTTAAACAATTAAATTTAAATAGAATAATTAGTTTTACTTTTAAATTAAAAAAAAATTACTTTTATATTGTATTATATTTGTTTTATTGATTGTATAATTAGCACAATTTTGTTTATGTATTATTGTGAGTATTTTGTGATCACAACTGATTAAATATGATCTCTTAAATATATTTTTAATTTTTAAACTCCAATTTCTCTTACCGTTAACTCATATTGTTTATTGATTTTTTTTTTATTTTCTCATTTTCTCTTATCATTTTTGCTTTCTTTTTAATTTATTCCTATTTTAAATTTATTCTATCATCTTTCATTATTTATTCCTGTTTTAAATTTATATTTTTATTATTTATTTTTTTATTATTTATTCCTATTTAAAATTTATTCTATGATCTTTTCTTTATAATTTAAATTTATTCCTCTGTTCCTTTTTTCTTTTCTTCTTTCCTTTTTCGTTTATGCTTTAAGATAATTACCCTTTCTTTTTAACTCTCTCTCTCTCTCTCTTTCTCTTTCTCACCTAACCCACTTTCTTTACGTTTCAAATACACGGGTCTGCAACTTAGCTGTTAGACTAATGTATCTTCCAACTTTTGTTGACATTGGCCGCTACGCGTGTCATCTGTTTTATGTTGCGTGTATATATGATTATGTATGAATATGTGTATGTGTTCGCCGAACGGATGCACTTTTTCTTAAATTTTCTCTTTTAAAGGAGCGACCGTTATTTCCATTCGTTTTTTAGGTCTTTGTGAATCTCATCTGTGTAAAATCCTTTGTTAAATAAAGACGGAAGTTGATGATGGTTCGCCTGAAAAAGGTCTAAACTTCCGATTTACCATGAGATATATAACATATTGAAACAAAATGTTGAAACAAAATGTTCATTTTGTAGTGGATAAAAATTTGTACGTTTTGAAATATAATTTATAATATATATATATATATATATATATATATATATATATATATATATATATATAAACGTTCGTTCAAAACGTACAAATTTTTATCCACTATAAAATGAACATTTTGTTTCAATATTGGCATTACAATGTCTCATCAGGTGGTGTGGAAAGGAATGGAAAACCTATTTTCTTATATTTGGCGAGTTGTATGTGGGATGCAGTTAGGGTTAGTGATAAGGGGATAAATCTTGTAAATTGTTCGTTAGAATTTTGGAAAGAGGGATGTGTAGGAATAGTTTTGATTAATAAATCTGCCGGGAATTTTGCAGACAGATTTAACATTTGAAGATGGGGTATAACTTAATGGCCTAATGAGCAGGATTTTATTCTTCGGGTTTAGTAGAAGGGGAGAATAAGGAAGTGTAGGGGTAGGGATGAATAGGATTGTACCTATATTTAATGTTTATATGTACAACTATACAATATTTTTGTATTTAAACTCAGTTTTTGTAATTGATCTAGTCTTGTATATGCAACCTTAATTTAAATTTTAATTTTAATTTTCAATTTAGGAAATCACTATTTTTCTATTAAACTTTAAAATAGATCACAGTTTGTTGCGTGGAATATGTAAAATTTATGAAAAGGTGTTGTTAATATTATAAAGATTTATCGCCTCTAAGGGTTCCTATGAAATAACTATACATTGATTTTTTCCGTCATAATGTTAACGGGGATCTGATTTTTTATCAAATGAGGTAAATAGTTGATGAGAATGATGTACCAAGGTCGTTTATCGAGGTTTAACCTTGTTCATTCACTTCAGTGCATCTTCAGAAATTGTTCTTTGTCACTAGTTTTTAAAAGAATGGAATTCATGGTTAATTTAGAGATATGTTAATTTTAATCTGCTAAGAACAGCCATGATGAGTTTTTAGTAGAACAGATATTATTTTCAATGATCGAATGTGAATTTATATTGTAAATTTTACTTATTATGTTAAACTTATATTGATTTTATTCAACAGTTTATATTCTCCATAATCATTAACGTATTATCATAATCTATGTTACAGCGCCAGTTTCTTTAGTAACATCATTTTAAGCACCCTAACTTCACGCATGTATGTATTGTGAACATAACTTTTTTGAAATACTTTTACTGTTAGTCATTTTTTTGCCCTGTCTTTAACCTTTTAAGTTGTTCGATTAACGCTAAAATGACAAAACGAAATTGATTCTTTAAATAATATTTGTACTTCAAGGAATCTGTCTACTAAATATTACATTCGCTATCAAATCTATTTGCAGGTTGTGGCAGTTGTCCATATTATCCTTTCTCCACTCAGGAAAGATTTTCGCTTGTACGAATTCTGAAGTGCCCACGGTCGCGAGAAAAGTTATCCTGTCATGAAGCCTAACAATTGCCACTTATCTGAGGGTGATTAGTTATCACTGTTCTGAAGGGATTTCCAGAACGAAATGTAATTTGAACGAGGAGCAAAATAAATATAGCAAGGTAACCGAAGTAGTCAACGTTTATTCAATTTTCAGTTTTATAAAAATAGATCGCAATTTTGAAAACTATTCAGAGTCATGTATGAGCAAACCGAGGAAATAGAACCTATGAAAAATAGAAATCTAAATGCTAAGAGAAGGATGCTGCCCATGTAAAATTTGCTAGATAGAAGAAAATACAACCATATATCAGATAATTTATTACAGACAAAAACAAAACGATGACGATTATATGGAGAGGATGAAAACGAAAAAAGAAAATTTACATTTAGCATCAAGAAGAGACAGCTGAATTTTCTGGGACACGTAATAAATGACGGCTTAGAGAATCTAAGATAGATAGAGGAAAAATACACAGGGGAATGTAGCGTAGGGCATATTTGATGGGCGGGAGCAACTATAGAGCGGTAAGGGAGAGATATCAAGATGAGAATTGTTAAGAACGACAAGATATTGAAGTCCATGATCGCCTACATCTTCAAAGGAATAAACCAAGAAGAAGAAGAAGAAAAAGAAAATATGGTGGCTATTGTTTGTAAATAATTTTTATTTAACATTTAGAGCGCTGGTAAACATTATTTTCTTGGTTATGAAGAATAATTTGAATATCTTATATACAAGAAATTTCGTCGGATTTATTCATACAATTTGTGCCATTTAAAAGCATATGATCATTAATTTAACACTGACTTTAATAATTGTGGTAAAAAATATGCAAAGATCACAGTAACCGCTTTGATTATTGCTTCAAATATAAAAAAGTAAAAAAGAAACATCTGCAAGATCATAGATTTTTAAAATGTTCAGACAGTAAATAAATGTAAACATATTTTTAATTTCGAATTTTGGAAGTTATTAATTTTTATATATTTTATATTTAATTTAAATTTATTTTATATTCATCCTAGAAAAATATGAAAAAACATCCAAGTTATAGCATATCAAAAAAGTAAATAATAAAGTTATATATCTTTTATATTTTAAAAGACATGTTTTAAATCGCTATGCAAATATGATTTAATACTTTAACTAAAATAAGAATATTCGTTGGTCTCAAAATACGCTGTGTATAATCTAATATATACATTTCGTTAACACAGAAACATACAACCCCAAACACACATACACACGCACATAGATAAAATAATAATAATAAAGTTAAATTGAGAAATAGTTACGAATGGAAGTATATTCCACAGTTAGATATTTTCTTCAAGAAGAGGACAGTTGAAAAGTTGAGCAGAGCATAAATATATGATAATCATTATTATGTCATATTCATCATATTTCGATTTCTGCTATGGTTGCACTACATAACAAATCTGCAGGAAAAAAAAGCAGGTCGTGTTATGTCGTTATTACTCCATTTAATGTTTTTTCTATCTCTCCTATCTTCCCTAGCGTTACATAGACAAAGTTTTCCGTAGCATTATCAGAATTTTACAGCATGTGTCCGCCACGCCATGTTCACTTGCGATGCTCGTACATCATTGGTAGGTTTGAAATTCCATTCACAGAGCATCTTCCCTAGAACTGTTAGTTTGTGTAACATACTTCTGAAAGGATGCTTCACTACAATATTAAACTCGTCAATCGATGGTTAATCGTAAAAAAACATAATTTTTATCAAACAATGCAGTTTTTAGTTCCCCCATTTGCTACCTCTAGGAGATAAAAATATGAAACAAATTTATCTCCCGCCAAGAATAGAGTCTTATATATTTCAAATTAAATGAGAAACTTGAAACAGTCAGACGAAAAACCTATAAATTTAATTGATTGTTTTTAGCGGCATATCAACCTCTTTGAATTCTATAATAATGAAATGTACATAACTTTACGCAATTTTTTTCTGTGAAAATTCAGGCTTTGTTAACACAAGTCATACTAATTAACCCAGATCCGAGGGAAGACGTGATCGATATGTTACCAAATGCGATTTACATGTAAGTGAATATAATAAACATAACTAGAATATTTTTAGTTAGAGAATAATGACATACAGGGAAGTAGTGGCCCATAGCTGTAGCTGTCGGTTTCAAAATCACAGCTCTGACATGGCTTACTTTTTATGTCGCGCAGATACTCAAATTTTACAAAGAATTGTAATGTTATCAAAAATAATAAAACAATTTCTGTACAGATTACAATGCTCACAATCTTTAAAAATATAAATTTATATGACGAAATTGCATTCCAAACTTATTGATTCAGGAATGGGTTATTTGTTTTAGTTTAACTGCATTAGAACTATATATTATTTAATGTCAAAATCTAAACATCTTGCACAATTTTATAGTGTCAACAACTAATATTTTGTATGCATTTTTATACTTTTAGAACAAACGTATAAATATCTATCTATCTATCCATCTATCTATCTATCTATCTATCTATCTATCTATCTATCTGTATATATATATATATATGTATATCTATATATATGTATATATATATGTAGATATGTATATATATATATGTATATATCTGTGTATATATATATGTATGTATATATATATACATGTACATATATATGTATATATATATGTATATGTATATATGTATATACTGTTTTAAATGCATGCATTGTTACCTGTTTCATATTGTTTTCTGTTATTCATTTATAACTTACATTCGTGTCCGTAGTATTTGTTACGGAAAAATACTATCATGAGACACTTGTTTAATGCATGAACACAATCACCATTCCAGGAAAACCTCCAGCACAGTTGCCTTTCTTTACAAAATCTGGTCAATAATCTAAGATATTTGAAGTGTTTCCTATTTATTAATTGCACGTACTGAATAGTTTTATGAGTGATTATTTCTCATTTCAGAGCATAGATTCTGTTTTGCAACAGGTGGGTCTTATGCCATTAAGCAGTTGATAGATTATTTTGAATAATTATCTCATCTGCATGATCAACTCCGTCATCTTCATCATTACGCTGGTTTTGTAAGGAATAAAACAAAAACTATTTTACCATTAGTTTACTATGTGTATGTATTTTTTTAATATTTATTAACCAAATGCTTATAGCTTTATACTTGCCTTGTGATGATGCGGATGATACACTATGAGAGATGTCATAGATTGTTGATTTGACTTCCTACTTTTTGTATAACTGATTATATTAGAAATACTTAACGACTGAGATTACGTATATTTATGATATGTGAAATGAATTACTTCTTCCTCTCATCTCTAGAAAGGCATTTGAATCAGAAACTTGAAGTCAGTTTCTAATAAATGAGAAGTAGCAGTCTCTATTCATCCGGACATATGCTGACGTGACTTCAACACAGCATTTATTGTAAATCTTATATTGTCGTTCCAGTATGTGTCCTGTTCTCTCAGTTAATAACAAATTTTTTGTCCGTGGCTGAATATATCTGGTAAATAATGTGCAGATCAATCCACGATAAAGTAGATTTTATAATACATTAGGAAGTATGACCCAGAGTGTGAAGAAAATATTCACAAACTTCTTTAACCGAGAATTTGTAATTAATCCTCTGGGCATACGAAAATCTAAGATGACCAGCGCTTGAAGAGCAATCGTCTTGGTATAAAACCTGTGAACAAAAGCAGTTATGAATGGTTAGAAACTGTGATATCTTGCGATAAAATTATCAAAGACACTGTGATTGCAGAGAAGGCAAAATTATAGAGATAATAGTAACTGCCAGTTCAAATGGAAAACACTTAGCAAGCAATTACGAAAGTTGCAATTTACTGGGGGCCCACACTCGGGACAATTTCCCAGAATATTTCAGCCTCGCAGGAATATTTTGAAGATACTGGGTATACATCATTGGTAAATTACATATAAAAATGTTGCTTAATTATCAACTGGCCGAATCTTCAAAGAATCGGTTAGAACATCATATCAAATCAAAGAAAGATTTAAGGACAGAAGCTTTTTACAATATTCTGTGGGAGCATTGCAAATCCTTTCTGTATTTCAAAGCTTTCTTAAATACGTCTTGAAATACGAATAAGCTAGTATTTTAAACTCCGTATCCATAAATGTCAAATAATTACAACACTGCAGCAACGATAGAATTCACTCAAAATAATTTATGACATGTTTATTGAGCAAAACAAAAGTGTTGCTTGCATGTGTATTAAATATCAATGTTTGATCCCATGATGAAAAATTGAATTTTAAATATTCGTGGAAAACTCTACTCTTTTGACTTTTTCGAACAACACAGACTTCCCACCTTGAGCTATTCCCATTTCGTTTTATGCTATAGAAAGCAACATTGAGAAAATATAAATGCACATTCGTTTAAGGAAAACACAACAAAAGAAAAATAAAGAATATCGTGAAAAAAAGAAATCACTGAATATTTTTTCTTGTTTATAATTTCCCCTTTGTCTGCTTCAGGCAAGCAGTCACAATTTTAGGCACAGCAGATCTGCCACTGCCTCAATTGCGCAACCGAATTATTTGCGTCTGTTTGATCTTTGTTTCCGTCCATTTATTTCTTGCTTGTTCTTTGCTCGCTAAATCAAATTCGAGTGTGTTTTTCTTTACAGAAATATAGTAGGAATGGCAACAAACTGGGAAACCAATAAAGAAAAGGGAAACAAATTTAAAATAAGAGAGTATTTTTTGTAATGGAAGAGGAAAGAAAGTAATATCCGATCCCGATAAACAATTGGTTGTGTGCGGTTACTGTGGGTAAGGTTTGAGGTTGTGAATGATAAATATTTTACCCCGAAGTAAAATTGAAATCGGAATTAGACCGTCAAACTAACATGAGAATTTAAAAAAGGAAATAAAACAAGTGATACAGAAATCAAATTAAAAAATATAAATGCTAAAAGAACCAAACAACAAAACAAAACAACAACAAAAATAAATCATGAAAAATCAACAGAGTAAACTGCTTAAAATAAAAAAAAAGTTGAAAGAAGTGAGACAAGGGAGGAAATGCAGTAGCTGGAATGTGTAATACAGAATGAAATAAGTGAAGTATGAAATATATAAATGAAGAATAAAAGACTGAAAACAAAAGGAAACAATAAAACAATGATGAATATAAACACGGACGGGAAGTGAGAAGAGAAGAAAGAGAAAGAACGAGTGAACGTTAAGAAGGAAAAAAGAAAGAAAGAAAGAAAGAAAGTAGAGATAAAAATATGCATGACAAGAAAGAGTGGCGATGTTGAAGAGAAAAATAGAAATAGAATAAAAAAGAAAAGGATATACTAAATAGATAACTGAAAAGAGATGAAAAGTGAAGAGAAAACAAAGGAAACGTGAAGGAAAGAAACAACTTAAAGAGTGAGTGCGAGAAAGGAAAATAAAAGTAAGATAAGAACGAGGTTGAGAATTTGGTAGAACGAAAAGAAGTTATTATGAAATAACTAAATAAATAAAGAGAAACATTATGTATAAAAGGAAAGACAGCAAGAGCAAAGAGAAGAAAAAATCAGAGTAACTGAAGGGTAGAAAATATACAGAAAGAAAGAAAGAAAAATTCAACAAAGAAAAATATATTCATATATTTAACGAGGTGATATTTAAAAGAAAAATCGAAATAGAGAGAAGAAAAAAAGAAAAGAATATGCTAAATAAAGAACTGAGAAGAGAGGAAAAGTGAAAAGCAAACAAAGAAAATAATAAAGGACAGGTAGAAAGAAACACTATCAAGATAAAAAAATACAATAAGGATAGAAAGTGATTAAACGGGGAAAGAGTGAGTGAAAGAAAGGGATACAAAAGTGTAATAGAAACAAGGTAGCGAAGGTGGTAGAACGAATACAAGTAATTATGAAATAAATAAATAAAGGGAAACATTATATATAGAACGAAAGAGGGCAAAAGAAAAGAGAAGAAAAATCAGAGTAATTGAAGGGTAGAAAAATATAAATAAAGACTCAAGAGTGAAAAGAATGAAAAAGAAAGAATGAATGAAGAGTAGAGTAAAAGAAACAAAGACAAAGAAAGAAAAAAGAAAGAAAGACATGAGATTGAAAAAATAATGAAAAATCAAGATAAATCAATTAAGAACAGAGAAAGAAATAATAAAAAGAAAAAGAGAAAAATTAAAACAAAAAAGAAGAATAAAGACAAAATAAAATAACCAGAAACAAGAAACAGGAAAGGAAGAAACAATAAATAAATAAATGTAAATGATTTATAGAAAAAAGTAGGTTAGTTTCAATAGAAGATATATAGTATTAATGGGAGACAAGAAAGAAAGAAAGGAAGAAAGAAAGAAAGAAAGAAAGAAAGAAAGACACAGAATTAATTTCCCGTGTGTAATATTAATATGAAAGAAAATGTCAACATGACCTTACATATTTGCTTTTCATCCACAATATGTGGTTTCTTGTCAAATTTGGTTTGCCAACTTAAACGATTGCACAAACCACAGACAGACGGATGACAGAGATCGAATTAGTTCATAACCTATTCAGATTATGTTCTAAACAAATAGTTTCATCGTAAATTTTGGAGATTGATTTTAAAAGGCAATCATGCTTTCTCAAAAGGATAATTAGCGCAGCATCGTCTCCAACTCTTCATGTAACCAGCGAAATTTTAAATCATGTTCAACATCTGATATGGAATGAAAAGAAAGAACTGAATTGTAAAATAGTCAAACCATGTTAAAAGAAATAAATGATAGAATTATCACGTATTTTCAATTTATTGTTAGACGAATCATGAAATTTATTAATAGAACCTCATATTGATTGAATGGCATGTTTACTCTATGCATTTTCTCGACGTTAGAACCACTCAATTACTCTCAACTTGAAAGATGATAAACCTACTGGAAAAGACATGGTCACTATTTTTAGGACAAATGAAATATTTGATGGATGACTGTCTTCAACGGTCTAAAGAGATAATGAAGCACACTTATCTTTCATGCTTTAATAAATAAAATAAACACCAAAAGAAAATGGTTAACACACCTATGTAAAATAATCTATTTTTATCAGTTGCCCTTAAGATTGCCAAGATGATGGATGCTTTGAAGATTTTGAGGGTTTGTGGAGAAACTGTTTTTAACCAGAGTTCGTTCAAACACATTTAAAAGTAATTTAATTTGTAGAGAATTTTCGAATTATTCGGAGATCATATCATCATACGAGAAATATTTCATAAATCATTGGAATCTCAGAAGAAAGGTTAATAAAATTTCGAATACTTAGTGTTGAAGGTTACTGTGCATATGTGGGATATCATGTTATATCCTTTGCTATCGATTTTTTCTTTCTTGGTCAGGTCTTATAGATTTCAATAAATATTCTTGTGAAAATTCATAACGATTAAATACGGAATGTCCTGAGTGATCAGAAATATGATGGCATTTTCCGAAAAAATGAATCTAAATAAATATCTGATCAGCATACGTAAGTACAGATGATTAGATGGATCTAAAAATGAAAATGAAACTTAAAAAGCAAAACACAAAAGTAAATAAAGTTTAAATGAATACAAGAAAAATTAGTGGATCAAATGCTATACAAAGGAAATAAAGATGAGAGAAAAACCAAATGAGGTTCGACTGCATTTTTCTAACATTGCAGAATACTAATCTAAAAAATATAAAAATAAAAATAAACGTATAAAAAATGTGCCATCAAAGAACAGGGTTAATAAAGAAGAATAACTACAAATATTCTTATCCCGAAAAGATAGCACTAAAATAAAAAAAAATAGTTATATCATTTTGTATCTTAGAAAATAAATACGAAAAAGGATCTATGGAAAAAAACTAAAAATGATATTGAAAATAATGGAATAATTGTATTCGTTTAGTTTATTTTAAAGTCCTCAGGGCAAAAATGAATAAAGTATCGTAACTCCAGAGATTTCATATCATAAAGCAGTGATCAGAAACGGCTTTAAAAACCATATATTTAAAAAAATATTTTAATAGGTTTTCCAGTAATAAACTTTTAGCATAGTTCTTTCTAAATATTTAAAAGATATTTTGATATAATTTAATTAGTGAAGAATCGTATCTATAAATATACAGAACAGTTGCGGCCACTTTGTTATAACGGAATAAAGACTGAAACAAAATTATCCATGTTAAGTAGAAGCGGTCATAAATGGTTAGTAGTGTGAAGAAAATTACTTGGATTATTTTAATTAGCGAATGGAATAACGTGTACATGCGGATCAAAAAATACTAAACTATTAAAATCAAGATAAATAAATAATACACGATTATGCATTATGTATTCAAACTTAAATTTTATTGTTGCAGTGGATATTATTTCATTGATATACGTTTTGATTTTCAAACATATTAGAGAGGCTTCAAAAATGCATTCGCTGTGTTTATGAAAAAACTGGTTCGAGGCCATATGCGCTGTTTGTTTAACACCATGTCTATTATTATTATCTTGTCATTTTTATCATAATTCAATTTCAGCTACGGTCACACTACCTACCGTGTCTGTAGAAAGATTTAATGGATGGCGAAATTTTATTTTAATTTTTGTATCCCCCATAACATCACTAGCGTTACATAGACAAAATTCTCTTTAGCCTATTGGCTGTAGTTAAAAAGATAACTTCCTGTATCTCACTTAACCTGGGGATTCCATGAATTTTTCTAGATTTTGTTTTCTTCTGTTTTTTTTAATAATCCAATGCATCTACTATCACTGGTACTTGTTTTCAATTGCTACATTATTTATATTCTATTTCTAGATCTTTATATTTTGGTAGATTTTGAATTACTTCTTTGCTATGTTACAATCTGCTGGAGACGCCATATTAATTAGTAGACAATTTTTATCGTTTTGATTTTTGACACAAATATTAGGCCTATTTGATTCAATTTTACCTGTCTGTGTAGATGGTGCAATCATAAAAAATACTAACATTTATTTCTGTAACCGATGCTTCTCATGTTCTCTCTCTGTGTATTGTAAATTCTCATGAACTTATTTATGTCCTGTGACTTGGCGGTAATCATAAGAAATTATTGTTGTTTTTTCTTTGTATAAAAGATATGATTCTTCCAGTTCAGATTTATTCCTTTGATGCTTAAATTATACGAGATATTCAATTGTTTATGGATATAATCATTAACTTTACATGATAATTTCTGGTTAGCAAGCACTAATCTTTTGCAATAAAAATATAACTCCATTTTCATTTTTTAATCATACACTATGCTGTCAACAATGAGGTTTGTATACGTCAGATATTTTTTCCTTTTTCTGTTTCATAAACGTATTGCCCCAGGCAAGGCAGTTTACTGCCACTGCTGCGCAAGGGGTTACATAAGAGGAAAGTTATGAGAAAGAATGACAGTTTATGGGGTTGTCAGGAAGTGGGTTAGAGATGGATGAGAATACTTATGAGAGTTGAGTGGATGGGGAAAGGAGCATGAGAGAGAGGATGTAAGTTAGTGAGATAGGAGACAACTGTTGGGGAAAAATATATAGATTAAGAAGTTTATTTTTTTGGTTTGGGTATAATTTTAAATATGGCCTTCTTTTCAGATTCGTTTCAGCAGCACTAGTCAGATTATGATCTAATTGCTCTTCTTCATCGATTTGGAAATCACTTTTGAAATTTTTGCTTTACTTTATTACTTAATAATATATTTTATTATTTTCAAGTACTTTGATACAGAACACGATCCAGTCTTCTATAGCTTTTATGTCTTTGAAGACTAATTTGTGTAGTTTTAAACAAGAAATTTTTATTTGAATTAATACTCTAAACCTAACGGCGTGAAGGTGGTAGCTCCCAAAGGAAGCAATTCCTCGCCCGGTAAGGACCGACATGAGCAACAGGTGTCACCTGACCATCATCCGTAGACTGTTGGCAACAACGGCGTAATGAGGACAGTTTTTCCCAAAATATGTCCCTCGCCCGCGAAGGAACGACATGAGTAACTGGTGCCTTTGGAACGTTACCCTGTGACTGTGTGCAATAAAAAGGGGATACCTTGGGGACATGGAATGTCATGACGTTAATAAGCTGCGAACAACTAGAGAATGTCAAGTAGGAAATGAACAGAGTAAAAATCAATATTCTGGGAAAATGCGACAGCCATAGGATAATATACGCTGGAGGCAAAAATAATGAGAAAATAGTCGGCTTAATTCTGGACAAAGAAATGAAGAAATGTGTTTTGGAATACTGCCAGTTCTCCGAAAGATTTCTCTTGGTCAAACTGAAAGGGAGACCGTTCAACATATCAATTGCAGTCATATATGTACCAACAACACAAAGCACCGAGGAAGGAATAGAAACGTTTTACTCCATTATAGAGAAGGCCAAGGCTCAATGTAAAAGCCAGGGAATCAGGAACATCATGGGAGATTTTAATGTCAAAGTACGCAAGGTGAGGGAATGTATGACAATTGGAAACTTTGGTTTAGGAATCCGCAACAAACGAGGAGAAAACTGGGTGCAATGATGCATGGCAAATGACCAGGTAATAACTAACACCTGGTTTCAAGAACACTCACGACGTCTATGGACATGGAGAAGACCAGGAGGTGACACAAAAAACCTGATAGACTACATAACCATTAACAGCAGATTCAGAAATGCAGTGGTTCAAAGCAAAGCCTATCCAGGTGCTGACTGTGAAAGTGACCATGTCCCAGTCATCTACAAATTAAAAGTGAAACTCCGGAGATTGAAAAAGCCTAATGCAGCACCAAAACTGATATAATGACCTCAAACTACAAGAAGAATACACTAACAGCATGAAAACCAAATACGAAGAACAAACAAGGAAGGGACACTAAAAATGGGACTCGCTAAAGGAAGCAATACTGACATCAGCAAACAACATTGCCCCAAAGGTTAATAAGCACAGAAAGAAAAACGAGTGACTGACAGAAGAGATTCTGTACATGATGCAAAGGAGGCAGAAATTATATCAAGACATGGAACGGAGTGCAAGGAGATGCACAAGGAAATAAGAAGAAATGTAGACAGGCTAAAGAGGAATGGCTCAATGACAAATGTGCAGAAGTAGAGAGATTGAGCAGGAATAACAAGGCAGACATGCATAAGGAAATAAAAGAACTGACAAGACAAAAAGCCTGCTCTTCAACAGGATGTCTAAAATTTAAGGATGGAACAATCATTTTGGAGAAAGAAGAAATACTCCAACGATTGGAGGAATATATAAAAGATCTTTTCCACGACAAGAGAGAGCAACCAATAATACGCAAAGATAATGATTGACCGGAAATATTAAAGTCTGAAGTGTAATCTGCAGGAGCCAAATGAATAGAAACAAAGCAGCGGGAATAGTCATAGAGCTGCTGATAACCCTGGAAGAATTTGGTATAGAAAAAATACTGAAATAATAAATGAAATATATAATAGTGGAGTTATACCAGATGATCTCATCAAGTCTATCTTCATAGCAATACCTAAGAAGCCAGGAGCAAACGAGTGGGAACTCCACAGAACCATCAGTTTGATGAGCCATATAACAAAACCGATCGTCTAAATCCTGATGAATAGAGCGAGAAGCAGAATCAGGCCGGAGATAAGACAATAAAAGGTGTGGCTTCTTTAAAGACACGGGAACAAGGAATGTAATATTTATGATTAGGATGCTCTCTGAAAGGGCAATACAAATGAAGAAGGACTTATAACTGTGCTTTATTGATTATGCGAAGGCGTTTGACAACATACGTCACAAAGAATTGATGGAGATGCTTTGCAGCCTGGACACATTTGGGAAAAAACTTGAGAGTAACAAAGCATCTTTACCGGCCACAAACAGCTTGCATACGGACAGGTAATGAATTGAGTAGATGTACAAAGATAGAAAGGGGCGTAAGACAAAGAGGTGTCTTTTCACCGGATTTGTTCAACCTGTACAACGAGAATATTTTGAGGACCCTAGAGGTTATGCCTGGATTCGTAATCGGAGGCCACAATTTAAGCAACCTAAGGTACGCAGATGATACAGTGCTGATAACAGACACAGAAAAGAAACCCTAAGACCTCTTACAGGAGGTAGCAGAAGAGAGTAAAACAAAAGTACTAGAAATAAACTGCTCAAAAGCTGAATGTATCAGTAAAAAGGGCAGCCCAAAATGCCAAATACAGGATACCAGAATCAAGCAGGTACAAAAATTTAAATACCTGGGAAGCGTTATAACAGAAGACGGAAAGTGCGACACAGAGATCCGAAGGCGAATCAGCATGGCTAAGGAAGCATTCCAGAAGTTGAGTAAGGTATTAAGAGACAGGAAAATTTTACTAGAAACTAGGAAGAGAGTACTGGATTGCTAAGTGATGTCCGTCCTTCAATATGGCAGTGAATGCTGGACAATATCATCAAAGATGAAGGAAAACTTGAAGCAGCTGAAATGTGGTTCTACAGAAGGATGCTGCGAATCTCATGGATCGAGCATGTGAGCAATGATGAGGTCTTGAAAATGATAGAAACTAAAAGGAAATTAATACTGAGCATCAGGAAGAGACAGCTGAAGTTTCTTGGGCACACAATGATGAAGGAGGGCCTAGATAAGCTGATACTAACAGGACAGATAGAGGGAAAAAGAGACAGGGGAAAGCAATGGATAGAATATTTGAAGGACCTAATCAGGTGGATGACAGAGCCACCAGGGAGAGGAAACATGGAAAACCATGATCGCCTACGTACTGAAGGGACAGGGCACATTGAAGAAGAAGAAGATCAACAATGTGCATGGAGTGGCAGGTAAGAAGCTTTCCCGTTTTAAGATTCATTCGCTTCAGATCAACTAATCAGCAATTACATTAGCTGAAAATGCATTGAGACCACAAGGACAACAAATGTGCTTATTGATGATATTCTGTTTTCTGAATTCAACAGTATTTAACATATCATCATCAGCAAAATCATAATTATTACTTGTAATTAATGAGTTTTGTTAAATAGAAAATCAAATGATAAGAACAACAACAACAACAACAATGAAATTAATAATAATAATTATAAAATAGCACAAAAGAAAATAAGCCATCTATTTTACATGGATGGTTAAAGTTGTATGCTAAGAATGATAACTGAGCAGTCTTCTGCAAACTGTAAAATGCTTCAACGAAGACACTGGAATAAATTCAATTTGAATAAATGTGCTAAAGCTAAAGATTTACATGGATCACTACAACAAACATCCTCAATTGCTTAGACCCTGCTGTAACAATAAATGCATTAAAGCCAGAAGTAGCTTATAAATACCTGGGTGTAAATGAGAGTGAAAAAATTCACCCTAAAAAAGGAAAGTAATAGTGCGTAAAGTGTACTATAGAAGGCTACGACTGATATTAAATAACTGATTTGAATTCTCAGAACAGAATTATGGCCATAAATAGCCTTGCAATCCCATCTTAAACTGGACTCTAAACGACATCTGGCGAATGGATTCTAAAACAAGAAAGCTTCTTTCTAAACATAACATGCATCATCCAAAGGCTGATGTAGACCATCTATACATACCCCGTAAAGAAGCAGGAAGATGTCTTATTCAGCTAGAATTATCATTCAAAACAACTATTGGCTTACTAAAATACATAGAAATAAAAAAAAGACTGAATGACACAATTAGTCCTGAGACATGAAGAAAGAAAGAAAAATATGTATCTAAACTTGTTTATAAATGGAACTTTGTGTCTTTATGAGTGTGTGTGTGTGTGTGTGTGTGTGTGTGTGTGTGTGTGTGTGTGTGTGTGTGTGTGTGTGTCCGTTATCTATAGACTCTGAAATAGATGAACCGATTTTCTTGAAAATTTACACAGTTGTACTATATGTGTCCGCGAGAGTTCTTAGTTTTTGTGTCGAGGTAACTCCGATAAATATTGAAAATCGATAATCGAATAATCCGTCTATAGAAGGAGTGGTGTCATTTTAATCAAATTTGATACACTAATAGACAAAGACATAAGAAATGATATTCAGAAGTTCCAAGGTTGCAGTTCTTACAATTGTGCAGAAAATCGATAATATATATATATATATATATATATATATAAGGCAAGATGTTTGTGTGTGTCTGTCTGTTTATTTGCTTGTATGTCTGTATTTTGTTCAGCACTTTTATTTTAGTTTTTGCTTCGGCTTTTGCCCAAATAGTTATAAATGTAGTTCTTAGTCTCAGCCATGATACCATTTACTAGAGGACTTATTTATCCTTCAAAATTCAGTTTACGACGAAAAAACTTATTTGATATGAATACCAGGAAATCAAAATTTGTCTTACATCCATTCATGTTTCTTTCAGTCTACGGTTTCGCTTTAACTGAATACAACTATTGATTTTTGGTCTTTGGTGCCAACGTCCAATGCGTCTGAGCTCCAGGATAATGGATTAGATTAAAAGTTTTCTTTACACCCGAGCAACGCCGGGCTATACTGCTAGGTCAATAATAAGAGAAGGCAGTAAATACAAACAAGAGTTACATTTAGTAAATTCTGTAGTAAAGCAAAACAGAAGCCACGAACCAAATACTGCAGCAATAAATATGAAAATGGAAGCCACATATAAAACCCTTGAACAGATGAAACAACGCTGGCAAGACAAACCTCTGCATGGCCAATATCCAGAATGTGCCAATAAATCCAATGTTGATAAAGTTAATACTCATCAATGGTTACGTGCATCTGGATTCAAGTCTGAGACTGAAAACTTTATTCTTGCAGCGCCAAACCAAATTATTTCACTTGAAACCGTCAGGCAAATATTATACATAATAATCCAAAATGCAGGTTCTCTGATAAACACCAAGAAACAATAGACCACCTAATCTCAGGTTGTTCTGTACTTGCCATAAATGAATATAAAAATCGTCAAGATGGAGTGGGGCAATATTTAAATTGGACAATGTTCAAACACTATGGAAACTCTGTACACAAACACAGGTATGAACATCACCCAACACTGGTTACAGAAATAGAATCTGTCACCATTCTATGGGATTACACCATCCACACAGACGGAAATTTTGAAGGAAATTGGCCGGACATCATCGTTAAAAGCCGAAAAGAAAAAACTTTTCTGTTAATTGATATTGCTTGTCCAGCGGATTGTAACATAGCAACCAAAGAATTTGAAAAACTGTCAAAATACAAAGACCTGCAAATTTAAATAGAAGAAATGTGGAAATTGAAAACAAGAGGTGTGCCAGTGATAGTAGGTACACTTGGAATGATAAGAAATGAAACAAAACATCACAATGAAAAATCTCTGGAAACCCCAGGTTAAAGATATATAAAAAATTACCTTATTAAGTACAGCCCACAAACTAAGGAAAATGTTGTGTATGTAACGGTAGGGATGATAGGTGATATAGAAAAAACATGAAATGGAGACATAACAACAGGCCACTACCTGCCTTAGATCTTCCCGCAGACTTGGTTGGTAGTGCGACCATAGCAGGAATCGAAATATGATGAAAAATAATAATAACTTATCCGATCTACACAGAAAAATTGAAGCAAATAGGCCGGAAATTATTGTTAAAATCCAAAAAGAAAAAACTTGCCTATTAATTGATATGGCTTGTCCAGCGGATTGTAACTGAGCTACCAACTAAACGATTAAAAAAACTGTCAAAATAGAAATACCTGGAAATTGATATAAAATATATGTGGAAATTAATGGCAAGAATCGTGCCAATGTTAGTAGGTGCACGTGGAATGATAAAAAAGAACACATTGAAAGGATCCTTTGAAACACCAGCTTAAGAGATATACAAAAAATCTTGGTAAGGATTTGTGGTTATTCCTAGAGACACCGTGAAAGTAACATGAGCTAGTTTCGAAGTCAGATGAAAATATGTTGAGGGTTGTAACATTTGTGTATTTTAATAATAAATTACTTTTTGGTTTAGATATTCATTTAGTGTTTGTTTAAAAACCTAACAAAACCGAACAGCTTTTATACATATATAAATAAGATTTGCACCAATGAAAAGAGCATGTATAACAGAAGAAAAACTATGTACATTCAATTGCTGATACACACTGACGACTGTATGATATGATAGCTGGTATGTGAAGGCAACAATGAAACAATATAAATATTTATTGAATATATATATATATATATATATATATATATATATATAAGTTAAGAGACCAAAAATTTTATAATTCTGAGTTATCCCGCATTATTTTTTTGTTTCTTACATTTAAATGAAGATAATTTTCACAAGAATGATCTAACATTGCCTGATGACGAGATTGGAATCTAGAAATCTCCGCGTCTCAATGTAATTTTAGTTAACACACACACACACACATACACACACACACACACACACATATATATATATAATATATATATATATATATATATATATATATATACGTTGACAAATAGAAATATTGATATAAGAAAGGAAAACGACAAAAATATCATGTATTTATATTCTATCTGCAAATAAATATATATAAAAAACTATAGCGCCTGTAAAAGATACATGCTGCTTATTGGATGACATCTTTGTCTATCTATTCACTTCGTAAATATTGCCTGATTGCGAGCTTTGGTAGACGTATAACCATTAAATCTCAAGTACATCAAACCTGTGTGCATCGGCCAATAATTGATTGTTCATAATTTCAAAACTTATAAAATATAAATATATAAGAAAGCAAATTTACCTAAATGGTTTTGCTATACCTCTGTAAATATAATATTATGCATCGATGATCATATAATACTATAAAAAAGTAATCATTTATTGATCATTGTATTTGTTAATATACCATATACTAAAAAAAATTATGTATATAATAAACATTGTTTTCACATACGATATACTTTTCTTACATTTCTCATTGCATTTTGACAGTATTCTTTTGTTCTCTTTACCCACTTTCTAACTGCTGACATTTTTCTCGCTTCCTTTTTTATAATTTTCATTTTAGTTTTTGAACATGTATCGCTGACATATGACTTTTCACTTATAAATAATTTTTGTTATGCAGAAATGATTGTTATAATTTATATTGTATATAACAATGAGAGTTTTCGTTCTTTGTTTATTTAATTTCTCTGTTTAGAAGTAATCGTGAGTGTTCGGGGTTCTCTAATTGATTCATTAGTTCATTAGGTTATATGGCCTCTAAGAAATATATATATATATATATATATATATATATATATATATATATATATATTACTTCTTTCTCTCACATCAGTGAAGTCGCAATATTAAACACCTGATAGACAGAAAATACAAAAATACAAAATAGTTTACAATATTGCTCAATATTAATGAAATTCAGAACAGATAGAAGATTATTATATAGGCAAATATATTTGAAATATCATCAGGTAAATAAACTATTTTAATCATGAAATAGAAACTAATGAAGCACAAAAGTCCTAAAATGATTCGTTGTTAACAGCCACAATCTTAGCAATATAAGATATTCATATGCCACAGTGTTGATAGCAGACGCGTAAAGGAAATCGACTTGATATAAGATGGAAAAAACCCGGAAGAAATTATTAAGTACATAGTATATCTAAAAAGAATGCATGTTTTTAACCAAAAAGACATTGCTAAGATATCTGGTCGGGTGCTCCCGCTATCCAATTAGGTGTCCTCGGCCAAATCCAACGGAGAATCTGTAATGTGATCGATCCCGACATGGCAGCAAGTATGCAGTCGCTTTCTCACCTACGCAGTGTGGCTTCCCTGTGTCTCTTCTGCATATATTTTCTCGGCTTCTACTCCGATGAACTTAGCTCACTGGTACCCCTTATATATTATTTTTTTCGAGCCACAAGAGTAGCAACTAGTTCTCACCTGTTTTGCTGTTAAACCAATAAATTGTAAACGCAAGTTCTACTCCATTAGCTTGTTTTCTCGCACTTCCCGCTTGTGGAATTCCCTGCCGCATACTTGTTTTCCAGACAGCTATAATATCCATGAATTTAAATGTAAAATAAATAGTTATACCCTGTCTCACTAACTTACATCCTTTCTCTCTTGCTTTTTACTCCGTACACCCCACTCACATGAGTATTCTCTTCCTTTTCCTACTCTCTTCCTGACACTCCATGCAACCTCTCAATTCTTCTCATAACATTCCTCATATTTAACACCCTGCACAACAGTGGCAGTAAAATGCCTAGTTTGTGCCGTCACCGTTAAAAAACAACAACTCCTAATTGAAATTAAAAATAAGGAATAATGAAATCAAACAAGTACACAAATGAAAATATCTAGAAATTGTTCTAACAGAGGATGGACAATGTGTCACTGAGTTCCGCAGATATACTCAGTCAGGTAAATGCCATACGTGATTCACGCTTGGGCGATCATGTCTCTTTCGAGACATGATTGAATGGGCACAAGATTATTCCGCAGTAGGTTACCATTGCTTTCTGTAGTAGACTGGTTGCCGGCCAAGGCTATAGAACCCATAACTGGAAGGAAGAAACGGATTAATACCTTTCCCAAGGGTATCTGCGCCTAAGTGAATGCAATGAATTCAACTGGAATTCGAACTCGGCTCCCCGATTTCTCGTTCCGAGCCGATATCAACTGCACTACAACGCAGATATACTACGATGACCAAAGACTCATTTCAAAAGATAAGCAGTGTATTAAGGGATTGAGAAATTATCAACAGCACAGAAAAGATTGAATTGTTACGTAATAGCTGACCTACTCTGTAGCGAAATATGAAGTGGATGCTTGACGTAAAAGATATATGGTTCTACAGAAAGATGCCGAGTGTAGCATGGACCAAACACGTGTGCATCAACAAGGTTTAATAGAAAACAGAAATAAAAGAAATATACTTAACTTCAAGAAGAGGCAGTTGAGATTCCTGGGACATGGAATGAATAATGGAAGGATTTGAAAACCTGATATTCAGTTGTGGGAAAGTGGAACAGAGGAAAACAGCGCAAAATATACTTGATGATACTTGATTGATCAAGTATGGTAGAACTTGATTTGGTCGAAATAAAATATGACAAATTTATTAAGAGCTGCACGATAGAGGAAGATCTGGAGGGCAATTTTCGACTACGACTTAAGAGACACGGCACCTAAAAGAATATGAATTACCCAAAAGTTACTTCCAATTATGATAAGAATTGTAACTGTTTTTGTGACTAGCGAATATATTTTTCTTTCATTAAAATAGGATTTTTAAAATTAAAATAGGATGTCCATTGTGGTGCAGTGGATATCGGCATGGAACGAGAAATCGGGGAGCCGATTTCGAATTCCAGTTGAATTCATTGTATTCACTTACGCGCAAATACCCCTGGGAAAGGTATTAATCAGTTTCTTCTTTCCAGTTATGGGTTAAATAATAGGACAAATTGGTTTTTATTTTCCCTTGGTCGGCAACCAGTCTACCGCAGAAAGCAATGGCAACCTACTGCAGGATAATCTTCTGCCCAGTCAATCACGTCTCTTTCGAGACATGATCATCCATGTGTGTATCACATATGGCACTTAACTGAATATATCTTTCTTATCAATCACAAATATTTACTCAGATTATGTCAGAGGATTTATGCAGAAGAATCGCTTCTTACCATAAATTTCCTTGACTATAAAAAGTCTTTTTCTTGCGCCTCAGATAAATGTAAAAATAAACATTCCTTTACGAATGACAAGCCATTAAATTCATAATCTTATATCGGAAAAGAGTGAATTAAAGGAGTCAGCTAAACTATGATCATATAGTTTCTCTTAATCACAACCAAGAAAATGATGTCCGGAATTCCGTTCCATTGCGTCTCATAGAAAAATAAATATTATAGGTAAGAGAATTTTGTTTTGAATAATTAGCTTTGCATGATTTAGTTTTGCATGATGTGTACAAATTAATGTTTATGCATAGTTTACACCATTTCTATTAGAACTTTGTTGGTGTTTCCTTGACTTACAGACCTCGATAACAAACAATGTTAAACGCATTTGTTGTTTACGTTTTAGATTTCTTTTTAGTTTTAGTAAAGAAACGTGACAGGAATCAATTGAAATTCTAACAGATTACAAGCACGATATATGACAAGGTATGAGTTGTTTTGTAGTGGATATCGGCTCGGAACCAGTAATCTGAGAACCGAGTTCGAATTCAGGTGATTTTGTGTCAAGCCCTTCGTAAAATACCCTTTGGAAACATTAATTCATTTCTTACCTCCAGCTATGGTTTGAAAAAAAAGAAGGTGTGTCCTGTAGTCTTAGTTAAAAAACAGTCGCCCGCAGAAAATAATGGCAGCCTACTGCGGGACAATCTTATGCCCAGTCAGTTATGTCTCTACCAAGACATTATCGCCCAGGCGTGTATCAAGTATGGCACTTAGCTAACTGAAATTACCATAAAATGGGACGTGATAGACAGATATAAAGATAGATAGAAATAGATAGTTCATTATACACAAAAGTATAGATAATCATGAAATGTTGATATATATCACAAAACTGAGCACTGATTTGCAAATGTTTTTTATTCAAATGTGAAAAGCATAAAAATTTATAAACCAATTCAATATAATATACTAATCATGTCGGCAACGATCTTAAAGGAATTGATGATTTTCGAAAGGAAGCATATTTGTAGGAAGCATATCTTGACTGAGGTATGTTTGATTTAAGAACCAAACATAGGATTCTACTCATATAGGTTTAATTATTTCGTAGTCACGAATATATTAACTGGACTCGATATTAAGTAAAATGTTGTATGCATTTTCATTCGTCTTCATTAATTTTATTTTCCAGTGTTTTTCAATCTTATTAAAGATCGCCCTTAAAGGGTTGATCGTAAAGACATCATTATCAGTTAATAAGTCCCTTATTTCGTTTTTACACAAGAACGAACAGATAGATTACACCGGAGATAAACAGAAACTAAGTCTCCTTTGAACATCAACATCAATTATCCTCATTATCTGATCTGATTTAATCAATGCTATTTTCTTCATGGTCAAAATAAATCGGATTCACATTTCTTTCAACATTTGTCTCTGATCGTATCTCAAACTGGAATAAATTAGAACAACAGAGATTCTTTATTCAACATGTATCCAGTTCTCTTTTGAGCTTAATTTTCCAGCTTGTAATATTCGTCCAGTATTACTCCCATTTCTACTGAAAAAACAGAAGTCATTATATGATTATTGTTCAACGATTACCACAGGTGGAGTATACTTGCCTTCAAAGCCTATGATTTTATTATAAATAATCAAAATTATTTAATATTATACAATTATTTTCATGCTCAAACTTCCCACATGTAGACTTTTGTATTCTCCCTATATATATATATATATATATATATATATATATATATATATATATATATATATATATAGGGAGAATATATATATATATATATATAACATAAATATATATGTATATATAACACCCATATATATATAACATACATATTCAAACATACGCACCGTAATGGGGGCGCTAGAGGGTGTCGTCAGTGATGTCATCGCGAGGATCACTAGGGGGTTTCGGGTCTTTCAACATCATACCCCCCTCACCGCGCCGACCCGACCCGACCAGATATGATCAGCCTCCGGCTCACCCTCGATAACCGCTTTCAGACACTGGAAAATTACGTTTAGACCCGGTACGAAACCCTGCAAATGCTTTCGATTGGCGACAGTCAGAGCCACTTTCCATTTAGAGGCTAACCGCACATGAGCTCGTCCGAAACATTAATTTAGACGCAGAATTTCGGGTCATTTTAGCTAACAATTTGGAATCCAGGCACTCTCTCTTTTGATTCATAACCAATTAGCTGTTCTTTCTGCTGTTTCGGTTATGGACTTGAGTGCTTTTCTTTTTTTACTCCAACTATCCCAATATCTGTTAAGGCTTTGCATAAGGACCTTTCTTCAAATCCTCTAGTCCCCACTTCTATAGGAGTGCAGCTAGCCCTCCAGTCTTTAACCCTGCAACTCTCCAGCAGTTCATTATATTTTAACTTCTTCCTTTCAGGAGTTTCCTCTGCGTTTTCTTCCCAGGGGACTGTCAGTTCCCACAAGACTACCTTCTGCAATGTATGTGAGAAGAATACTATATCTGGGCGAAGTTTTGTGATGTCAATTTGCTCTGGGAATTTCAATCTTGAGCCTATATCGGCCCTTAGTTCCCAGTCTGTTGCAGGAGATAGCAGGTTTGAATTTACCTTTCTATTTCGTGGGATTTTTGCCCCCACTTTAATAAATTTTATCTGCCTTGTGTCTGGGTTGTAAACATTCTCTTTGATCCCATTTTGAACTATTTTCACGATCTCTTTTAGAATTTCGTCATGGCGCCACCTGTAACGCCCATCAGCTACTCAGTATATGTTTTAAGGTACCTCTGCGCTCACAAATATGACAGTTTGGCGACTGGGTTTTATACCATAATTGTAAGTTTGTGGGGCTTGGCAGGGTGTCGTATACTGCTCGAATCAGAAATTTTAATCTGGTGTCACCGTGCCATATTTCGGACCATTTGATTTGGGGTTTCAACATAGAGCTCCATTTGATCCATGCCCCTTGCTGTCTTGTTATTCGTTTCTCTTCTTCGCCGTTTCTGATTTCTTCCTGCAAAAGATGACTTTTCTTTTTCCTTGCAGTTTGTCCTATTTTCCTCAGGGAAAAAAACCCGAGGCCCGCGCGTCCAGTAGCTACGGTCCCTAGTATTGCCTTTACTCGGTTTCTTTTTTTGCTCTATTCAGTTCTTTCGAGGTGTTCCATTTTCTATCTGTATACACTGATATTCCCGCACCGGCTACTTTGGGATCATTCGAGCACTCGTACTGGATTGTAGCTCTCACTTTAGCTACTTTAAATTCTTCGTGTAGGCTTTAAACGGGAGATTCAGTGCGTTTGTTTTCCGGTAAAACGCTGCGCTGCATAGAGATCTTAGCAAACCTAACAGACACTCACATATATATATAACATACATATATATATACATACATATATATATATATATATATATATATATATGTGTGTGTGTGTGTGTGTGTGTGTGTGTGTGTGTATATATATATATATATATATATATATAATCCTGTTATCCTCGATATTTCTACATATTCTCAATATTCTTATACATGCCGATTCAAGTATATCTATAATTACATCCGTAATGTTTATTCTAATAAGGTATAATATTTTATCTGCAGATGTTTTGTTTTACGCTGTAATTTTCTCATTATTTCATTTCTACATGACTTTAACTTTGGTCTCTTAAAAGATGCCAGCATTTGCTTTCCACATACAACCGTTTTTATCATCTTAAAAGTTTCTTCTCATCGTGATGACTTCCTATTCAAGTTGCATCAGTATATACAAATATATCTGTTTATTTTCCTGAGATTTCAAATGCCCCAGACACCATTAAAATCGTACAATTGTCAAATGAACGCAACAAACTAACTGACAAACTTATTTTATATTTTATTAAACATAAACCCATTTCATTCATGTATATTTAGGGAAATAACTATTAGTAATTTTGGTGTGTAAATAACTTAAATATGATGTTAAGATGAAATATCATTATATTGTAAATCATTCGCAAATCTATTTCCCTTTAACAGAAATCGTTACTCTACATAAAATTGAAGATAGTAACACAGCTGAATACAATATAATTTATCATAGTAGCGAAAATAATTTATATAGTTAAACTAAGAAAAGTGAAAATAACTGTACTGTTATTATATCAATGCTACTGTGTATTAATAATTGTTGAAGATTTTAACAAATTTTATGTTAAATTTATCTAGCAACGAGAGGTGCATAATATACATTAGCAAAAGAATATGTAGAATTAGAGCTACATCGGTTTGAAACACAGTTTTCCGTCTGATCACCGTCATGCCAAGTCACTATGTAGTTGGATGATCACTTCGGAAATCAAAGTGATGTAAGCGTGAATGTACTGCTGGTGTAATAGATAATAGTGTTAGTCGAAGAGACGAGATATTATTCTAATTGGGTAGGTTATATTCATTTACGCACAAATATCCTTGGGAAAGTTATTAATAGCCCTCTTCTACACCAAGCTACGGGGTAATTAGCATGTTTTTTATCATTAAGTTATTATCTCCAAAACATTTCTCATAATTTAAAAATATATATTCTGATTTTAAATAACCTGAAAAGAGTTTATCAATATGAAAAGAGAAAAAAATAATTTTTATATTTTACTTTCATTTTTTGCACATTTAAAATAAAATTTGATATTTTGTTTTTACTCGATAACTAATGTCTGAAAAAACCTTTAGCTAAATTAATTTTTGATTAATTTTTAATTAATTTTTAATTAATTTTTGCTAAATTAAATTTTATGCGAAAATATGATTCAATTGTAAGTTGTTTATCATGTATTTTGAATTTGAGAGGGGGATTAAAATTAATTAATCAATCAAGATTCAATGCTTGAACCGCGCCTGAGCTAGTGTGTATCTTTGATTTTTTTTTTTTTATCATTTCACCCCGAGCAAGGCAGAAATGCCACTGATGAGCGGGGGGCTACATAACTGTAAAAAGATTAATTAGAAAAGAGTGATGAGTATAAACTAGTTAGAAAGGAGCAATAGAAAACTGAGAATGCAGGTGCGATGACGGTTACATAGGTGGAGAGAAAGGGAAGGATATACGGGGTTGGGGAGAGAGCTAGAGTCAAGTGGTTAATAGATGAGTATTGAGATTGCATTTAAATTTCTGGAGGTTGTAGCCATCAGGAAAGCAAGAATATGGGGGCGAGTTCCACAGGCGGGAAGTGCGAGAGAAGAAGCTGCAGGAGTAGAATTGTCGTCTGCATTTGGCTAACCTGATTGTGAATGGGTGGGACCCAGTTGCCAGTCTGGTTGTACGAGTAAACACCTGTTGAGGAGGCACCAGTGACTTAAGTTCGTCCGAGTAGAAGCCATGAAAGTATTCTGAAGTTGTTGAAAAGAAGATGGGAAGCGACAGATATCAGAACACAAAATATGAACCGAATTATGAACCATAAAATTTATCGGTATGTTATGTACTGTCTTCACGGTATCGCATAAACGGCTTCATAAATTCATCTCAAACATTTAATCTAATCGTTTAATTCTTATTAATAGTGAATACGTTTGATAGGGACTGAATATCTGGGGTTTTGGCTTACAAAATAGAAGATGTGTTTACAACTTTAAAACTGAGTTAAAATAATAATAAATAGAAAATGTGTTAATTGATAGAAGATGTGTTTACAACTTTAAAACTGAGTTAAAATAATAATAATAATAATAATAATAATAATAATAATAACAACAATAATAATAATAATAATAATAATAATAATAATAATAATAATAATAATGGCAGTCAAATCCGGATACCTCTGCCAAGGCAATAGTGGTATCATCAGAGTGATTAGAAATAGATGATTATTAAAATGAGAATTACTGCAATGGTTTGATCGCTCTCGATAGTAAAACTACAAAACACAACAAAAATGAAAAATCTCAAATAAAATTAAAATTTGATATGTAAATACCATGAAGTGTTTGATTTTACGTTTAAAAATCTCAAAAGAGTATTTTGACTTAATATTTGTGCATTTTTTATATTTGTTACCCTTTGGTTAATAAATATTAAATTTGTAATTTAAATAATAATATTTTCGTGACAAAATATTTCGTTTAGAAGATGTAATGACGAAAAGCAAACTAAAGAAGTTATTTTTGTATTTGTCATGTAAAACGAAAGAAAATATAATATTAATAAAAATCGGAGAATTAAGCCAGAAAATTCATCCTATCCTGGATCAAATTCCAAATCTAATCAAGTCCTGCCAATTATCCTTGGAACGTTTTTCAGAATTCATCCAGCGGTTTTTCCCCACATACAGACAAACAGGCAAACAGCCTAACGCGACCGAATTCAACAGATTAATTAATAATGAAAATAATATCGTAGCTTCAAAAATGTCGTTATGAGAAAAATATATGTATTTAGCCTAACGCAATGGACATCTTGAGATAAAACTACCTTTTCTTATCATACACCGTGTGATATATTGTACCATTCTTGAATTGATCTACTCTGTATTTGATATAATATTGTGTAAATCGTAAGTTCCATGGCAAGCTGTAGAATTAGAAAAAAAATTATTGAAAATTATATTTTAATTTTGATTTATGAACCAATCAGTGTCCGTACGTCAAATCTTCGCATGAGGCAATTCTATTTCGGCTTGAACATATATTCCATTTTCGCATTTAAACATTTATCCTCTCTTGTAAGAGGAAGAGTACATAAGTTGAATAACTCGTGCGCGATTATTCATCCGTATTTTAAGCTGTTTTAAATTTTAGTTTAGTCTGTCGATTCATTCCTATTTTCACGTTACCGTGAAATGTAGATGACAGTTGTAAACTGTCACTCATTTATTTTCGACAAAATACGAAAACATTTGTCCCTGGAATATAAGAACAAAACGAAAGTAAAAAAAATATTAATACCATATTCTCCACATATCTACTACTACGACAACAACAACAACAACAAAAATGTAAATAACAATAAAACAACAACAACAACAAAAACAAAAACAATAATAATAATATTAAGAAGAAGAAGAAGAAGAAGAAGAAGAAGAAGAAGAAGAAGAAGAAAACTAGTTGATGAATCTATTAGGGTCATCAAAAAATAAAAATATGATAATCTTTTTTAAAAACAAAAAATAAAGCAAGACAACAACAAAAAATACGATGAAAAACACTAAAAACAGTTTCATACAATTTCTACGATATACTTTCTTAGTAAGATTTCGTATTTATTTATTTTTATTTATTCATTCATTTTATATATTTATTTATTTTTAGATAACCTTTTATGTCGACTTTAATGAAAGAACAATAGTAACGCTAACAGATACACTGGGCGAACAAATTATTATTTTTCTTAAATTTCACAGTAGTAAATTGAAACGTATGTCCACTTTTCTTTTCCATTAAATTTTGATTTTTTTCTTTATTTTAATTTTATTTTAACAATTATTTTTATTGCAAGGACTAGTGATTGTAGGCAACATTTTTTTTAACAAAATACACCCTAAGTGTAGTGATGTTTGTTTTCCGTTGAACAGCCATTACGTCCAAGTCTTTTTTTTTTACCTGCGTCTCTCTCTTTAATTTTTTTCCTTTTTCTTTATATGAAATTCTGTATTACTATTTTAACATAAACATGAATTTTTCTTCATATATTATCTAACCTTATTGAATTTTTTTAAACATAAACATGAATTTTGCTTCATATATTATCTAACATTATTGAAATTTTTAAACATAAACATGAATTTTTTTAACATAAACATGAATCTTTTTGTTAGCATAAACATGAATATTTTTCACATATTCTGTAATTTTATTGATTTTTTCCAATATACAAATCTGTTCTAATATTTAAACATAAATCTTTATTCATATATTATTTGTTTTTTCTATAAATGATCCTAATAAATAGAATCATTAGTTTTCTTATTATTCATATTTCCCTTAGTTGTCGTTATTTCGTAAATAATTTTTAGCTATTATAATCATATTAAAAACAAAAAACAAAACAAAAAAAAACAGGAAAATAAATTAAATACGATGAAAAAGTTTCTACGATATTCTTTTATAGAAAGAATACGTATTTATTTATATATTTATTTTTATTTATTTATTGATCTTATTTTCTTAATTTATTGTATTTTGATAACCCTATTTTCGACGAACGACTTTAATGAAAAAATAACTGAATATACAGTGGACGAACAAATTATTTTTATTTTAAATATCACAGCACTAATAAAATTAAACGTATGTCAACTTCTTCTTTACATTACATTTTCTTGTTTTTATGTTGTTACAAGGACTAGTGTTAGTAACAGGAATTCTTTTTAAACCAGCGTCTTTCTCATTGGATTCCAATCACGTCTATGTCAGCTGTTGCTTGGCAGCCCATTAAGGAGAAGGAAAACTCCGAACAACAACCCGCAACTCAAGGTGTTAATCGTGCCGAGGAGTGAATGGCTACTGCGTTATGAGGTCACAAACGATTCCCTACAGGCTTCGGGACCCTGTTTGTAAAAGACCGTTACCCAACGTGCCGGGCAACTTTGGGTGGACTTTTGGACCCGTGCGTCACTCGTGGGAAAAACATGAAAAACACAAATAGAAATAAAAAGTCCAGTATGGCTCTTCCAGTGGATAAACAGGGAGCCGTCCTTCAGGAGGGAACCTACCTGAGGTCGAAAAATCTGCCATAGGAACAAACTCCTACACAAAGAATGTATCTTCAGGTCCCCAAAACCAGGATAATCCTAATGATGGTCCTGAAAATTCTTCCGCTAGATCTATAACCGTATATCTAATGAAAAAATTGTCTCGTGAGGAGTACAAAGTCGTTATGACTGCATTTTATGAAACGTTACTCAAACCTCAAAAAAACAGCGCTCGCCAAACATATGACATTTGGCGTGAATACGTTCGTCAAGCAAATAGAAAGTATATTGACAAAAATAAATTAGTAAATGTACGAAGATACATCATGCGAAATAACCAATTGACAGAGGTTAAAATTAACGAGATAAAAAGTATTGTAATCAGAACAGACGAATCAACAAAATATGAAAAGAAACCGGAATCAGAAATAAAAAGTAATACCATCAAACAAGCCACAGGTCATAATGCAGAAACCCTGATACACACAAATCACTTTGAAGATAATGCTGTTAGTTTAAAAAGGCTGGAAAGGTATGATCTAAGTCAGTTACAAGAAGACAATAAAACGAGTTCAGAACAAATTGAACAGAATTATTTTATGAGAAACAAGAACAGTATACAAGAAGCCAAGGAAGAAATCAAGAACCATATAAGTCAAATAAGAAATATTTCATTGGAGGAACGAGAACAGCTCCCAAAATTACAACCAATAAAGCATAACCTCATAACTTTTAAGCTCTACAATGCAGCACTCAAATTAATTTTGGATGAAGAAAACACTCATATAAATCTCAATGAAGCAATATATGTATCAGCAATAGCAGCAAGAAAAAAATGAACATCAAATTAAAAACAAGGCAGTCTCGCAGACATGAAGATCAATCTTGGAAAAGGAAAATTGAAAAACAAATCGAACAACTTAGAAGTTAACTATCACTACTCGATGAACTGACAAGAGTAATAAATGTAAGAACTAAGAAAAACAGAAGAGTCAAAAGAAAATACAACATTAGAAATGAAAATGAAGTCTTATCAACTAAGGAAAAATAAATCAAAAGAATACAACTGATGGCTTAGAGAATAAGACGCTATAAGAAAATATCAAGAATGTACAGAGAAAACAAGATTTTTCAAACCAATCCAAAGAAATCTTGCAGGGAAACAGGTAAAAAAGAAATGAAGTGACTTTCTCCTCCAAAATGGAAGAAGTTGTACAGTTCTGGGAGAAAATATAGGCTTGCGCTAAAGAACATAACAAAGAAGTAGATTGGATTGCACGAGAGATAGAACGAATAAAAAATAAACCAGAACAGAAATGGGCTGGAATTACAGAAGAGGATGTCAAATTTACACTAAAACGTACATATTGGACATTTCTAGGTATAGAGAAAATTGATAGCTTTTGGTTATAATGTTTCAATACAGTACATAAAACTAGCCAAAGAACTTCAAAAAAAGGTTGACGTTCCCACTAAAATTCCTGCATGGATGATCAAAGGAATGACATTTTTTCTACCCAAGAATATTGAGAGAAACAACCCGATAAACTACAGACCAATTACATGTTTCCGACAACATATAAACTATTAACATCTATTTAATCAAAACAGACATATTTATTCTTGGAAAGAAATGATATGTTACCGCTTGAACAAAAAGGGTGCAAATGTGGTAGTTAAGGACGTAAAGACCAATTGCTTAATAACAGAATGATCCTGGAAATCTACTCCAGTACAAAGAAAAAATCTTAGTATTGCCTGGATAGATTATCGTAAGGCCTTTGATAGTGTGCGACTTTCCTGGATTTTAAAGACTTTAAATATATACAAGATATCACTTATCATCATCAATTCCATCAAACAATGCATGTCGATATGGAAAACAATCCTTTACCTCAATCATATAAATGGAAACTATAAGTCTGGTGACATGAACATTAAAAGAAGTATATTTCAAGGTGATTTTTTCTCTTCCTTACTATTCTACATATCATTAATAGCATTAGCCAGTCAACTTAATAAGAGAGAACGTGGTTATAAAATAGGCCAAAAGAAAATAAGCCATCTATTTTACATGGATGAATGAAAGTTGTATGCTAAGAATGGTAATGAGCTGGAACGTCTTCTGCAAAATGTAAAATGCTTTAGCAAAGACATTGGAATGAAATTCAATTTGAATAAATGTGCTAAAGCTAAAGATTTACGTGAATCACTACAGCAAACATCCACAATTAGCTTAGACACTGCTGTAACAATAAAAGAATTAAAGCCAGAAGAATCATATAAATATCTACGTGTAAATGAGAGTGAAACATTCACCAAAAAAATGAAAGAAATAGTGCGTAAAGGGTATTATAGAAGGCTACGACTGATATTAAAAACTGCATTGAATTCTCAGAATATAATTATGGCCATTAATAGCCTTGCAATCCGAGTTGTCCAATATAGTTTAAACATCTTAAACTGGACTCTAAACGACATCAGACGAATAGATTCTAAAACAAGAAAGCTTCTTTCTAAGCATAAGGTGCATCACCCAAAGGGTGATATAGACCGTCTATACATACCCCGTAAAGAAGTAGGAAGAGGTCTTATTCAGATAGAATTGTCATACAAGACAACAACTATTGGCTTACTGCATAGAAACAATACAGGACTAGGACTGGATGATAGTAAAGCATCATGAAGAAAGAAATAAAAATATTCAATAATATAAGAGGCCAGTAATTACAGACAAGATTTACATTTAGTAGATTCTGTAAAAAAGCTAGACAGAAGCCAAAAACCAAATATTGCTGCAAACAATCTGAAAATGAAAGCCCTTTGAACAGATGAAACAACGCTGGCAAGACAAATCTCTGCATGGCCAATATCCAGAACTTGCCAATAAATACAATGTTGATAAAGTTAATACTCATCGATGGTTACGTACATCTGGATTAAAGTCTAAAACTGATGACTTTATGCTTACAACGCAAGACCAAAGCCTTTTTTTTAAAGAAACTTCCAGGCAAATATTATACATAATAATATGGATAAAAAATGCAGGTTCTTTGATGAACACCAAGAAACAATAGACCATCTAATCTCAGGTTGTTCTCTACTTGCCCCTAATAAATATAAAAATCGCCACGATAGTGTTGGGCAATAGTTTCATTGGACAGTGTGCAGGCACTATGGTAAATCTGTAAACAAACACTGGTATGGACATCACCCAGCACCGATTACAGAAATAGAAGCTATCACCATTCTATGAGATTACATTATCTACACAGACAGAAAAATTGAAGCAAACAGGCCAGACATTATTGTTAAAAACCAGAAAGAAAAACTTGCCTATTAATTGACATGGCTTGTCCAGCGGATTGTAACATAGCAACTAAGGAATTTGAAAAACTGTCAAAATATAAAGACCTGGAAATTGAAATAGAAAAAAAAGTAGAAGTGAAAAAAAGTGTTGTGGCAGTGAGAGTGGTTGCATTTTGAATGATAAAAAATGGATCAAAATACCACATTGAAAGAATCCCTGGAAACCCCAACTTAAGAGATATACAAAAAAATTGGCTTATTAAGTACAGCCCACACATTAATGAAAGCTTTATCTATGTAACGCTAGGGATGATAGGGGAGATAGAAAAAGCATGAAATGAAGCCATAGCAACACGCACAACCTGTCTTACGTCTTCCTGCAGACTCGGTTGTTAGTGCGACCATAGCAGAAATGAAAATATGATGAAAAATGGAATAATAATGATAATAATAATAATAATAATAATAATAATAATAATAATAATAATAACGCGGTTGGGATTACAACGAGAATGACGTGCTTTTCTGAGGCTCCTGAAAACGTAACGTTTTTTCTTTTTTTTTTATGTAAACATTAATTTCTCATTTCACTATATTAAACTATATTAAACATAAACATTAATTTTTCCCTTCGTATATAATTTTAGTTGTATGTTTCTTCTTTTAATGATCCTTAAAGAGATTTATTAACTAGTTTTCTAAAGCAAGACAACGATAAAAAATATGACGAAAAGCGCTCTGTTCGATCGACGATATTCATTCTTAGAAAAAATATGTAATAATTTTTCTTAGAAAAAAATTCTTTCTTAGAAAGAATATGTAATAATTTATTTATATTTGTTCGTTCATTTTATATATTTGTTTATTTTTCGATAATCTTATTCTCGTTGGATTTAATGAAAGAATAACACAGAATACAGTAGGCCAACAAATTATTTTTAAATTTTACGGTAGTAAACTCAAAGGTATGTCCACTTTTTCTTTCCTATTAAAAAAATGTTTTGAGATTTTTTTTTTTTTTTTTTTTTTTTTTTTTTTTTTTTAACGTAAACATTAATTTTGAATTTCACTATTTTAAACATAAACATTAATTTTTTCTTCGTATATAATTCAAATTGTATGTTTCTTCTTTTAATGATCCTTTAAATAGATTTATTAACTAGTCTTCTAAAGCAAGACAACGAAAAAAAAAAAATATGACGAAAAACACTAAAAAAATGTTCGATCTAGGATATTCTTTCTTAGAGAGAATATGTAATAATTTATTATATTTAATTTGTTCGTTCATTTTATATATTTATTTATTTTTCGATAATTTTATTCTCGCTGGATTTAATGAAAGAATAACACAGAATACAGTGGGCGAACAAATTATTATTTTTAAATGTTACGGTAGTAAACTCAAACTCAAAGGTATGTCCATTTTTTTTTTTTTTTTTTTTCATATTAAATTAAATTTTGAATTTTTTTTTTTTTTTTTTGCAAGGACAAAGGTTAATAGTAGCAATAAATGTTTTTTTTTTTTTTTTTAACAATACTCTCTAAGTGCAGTGATGTTTTTTTTTTTCTCCGATGAACGGCCGTTACATCCAAGTTTGTTTGTTTGTTTTTTCAACCAGCGTCTCTCTCTTTGAATTTTTCTTTTTCTCAATATGAAATTCTGTTTTAATATAAACAGGATTTTTTCTTTAGATATTAGGGAATAATTTTTTTTTTTTTAACGAAATTCTGCTTTATTTTAATTTATCTGTTTGTTCTTTAAATTAACCTAAATAAAATCATCCGTATTATATTTCCTTTAGCTGTCGATATTTCGTGTAAATTATTATTTTTTTTTTTTTTTTTTTTTTTAACTATTATAATTTTCTTAAAAACAAAACAAAACAAGAAAATAAATTAAATCCGATGAAAAACAATTTATATGGTATTATTTTATAGAAAGTCTACGTATTTTTTTTTGATAAATTTATTTTTATTTATTTATTGTTTTAATTTACTTATTTAATTTATCTTATTATGATAATCCAATATTGACCAACGACTTTGTTGAAAAAATGAAAGATAAAGTGGACGAACAAATTATTACATTTTTTTTTTTTTTTTTTTTCAACAAACGTCTCTCTATTTGAATTTTTCCCTTTCTCAATATGAAATTTTGTTTTAATATAAACAGGATTTTTTTTTTCTTAAGATATTATAATTTTTTTTTTTTTTTTTTTTTTTTTTTTAAACAAACTACTCTAGTAATATTGATGTTTTGTTTCGTTGAGCCGTCTTTCTCCTTGAATTCCAATCGCGTCTATGTCAGATGTTGCTTGGCAGCCCATTTAGGAGAAGGAAAACTCCGAACAACAACCCGCAACTCAAGGTGTTAATCGTGCCGAGGAGTGAATGGCTACTGCGTTATGAGGTCACAAACGATTCCCTACAGGCTTCGGGACCCTGTTTGTAAAAGACCGTTACCCAACGTGCCGGGCAACTTTGGGTGGACTTTTGGACCCGTGCGTCACTCGTGGGAAAAACATGAAAAACACAAATAGAAATAAAAAGTCCAGTATGGCTCTTCCAGTGGATAAACAGGGAGCCCGTCCTTCAGGAGGGAACCTACCTGAGGTCGAAAAATCTGCCATAGGAACAAACTCCTACACAAAGAATGTATCTTCAGGTCCCCACAACCAGGATAATCCTAATGATGGTCCTGAAAATTCACCAGCTAGATCTACAACCGTATATTTAAAGAAAGAAAAAATAAAATGGTCTCGTGAGGAGTACAAAGTCGTTATGACTGCATTTCATGAAGCGTTACTCAAATCTCAAAAAAACATGACTCGCCAAACATATGACATTTGGCGTGAAAAAGTTGGTCAAACAAATAGAAAGTATATTGACGAAAATAAATTGGCCAATGTACGTAGGTACATTATTCGTAATAACCGACTGACAGAGGCTGAGATTCACGAAATTAAAAGAATTGTAACAAGAAGAGTCGAATCAACAAAATATGAAAAGGAACCGGAACCAGAAATAAAAAGTAATAACATCAAACAAATCACAGGTCATAATGTAGAAACCGTGAAACACGCAAATCACTGCGAAGATAATGATGTAAGTCTAAAAGTGCTGGAAAGGTGCGATCTGAGTCTGAGTCAGTTAAAAGACAAAAATAAAATTAGTTCAGAACACATCGAAGATAATTATTTGACGGAAAATAACAATATACAGGAAGCCAAGATAGAAATAAAAAACCAGCTAAGTCAAATACAAAGTATTACAATGGAGGAACGTGAACAGCTCCCAAAATTCCAACCAACAAAACAAAACCTCCGAACTATTAAATTGTACAATGCAGCACTGAAATCAATACTGGATGAAGACCCGAATACAAATCTTAACGAAGTAATATATGCATCAGCAACAGCAGCAACAAAAAAATTAAACATCAAAATAAAAACAAGGCAGTCACGCAGACGTGAAGAACCACCTTGGAAAAGAAAAAATCGAAAAAGAAATCGAACAACTAAGAAGTGAACTGTCAGTACTGGATGAACTGAGTAGAGGAATAAATGTAAGAACTAGGAAAAGACGAAGAGCCGAAAAAAAATATAACATCAGGAATGAAAATGACGTCTTATCAAATAAAGAAAAAAATAAAGCAAAAAATCCAACTGAAGGCTCAAAGAATAAGACGCTATGAAAAAAGAGCAAAATTTTACAGACAAAACAAGATCTTTCAGACTGATACAAAGAGATTTTACAGGGAAATAGGTAAAAAAAGAATTGAAGTGACAGTACCCCCCAGAATGGAAGAAGTCACACAGTTCTGGGAAAAGATATGGGCTTGCCCTAAAGAACCTAGCAAGGAAGTACATTGGATTACGCAGGAGATAGAACGAATGAAGAATAAACCCGAACAGACATGGTCTGGAATTACAGAAGATGATATTAAATTTGCACTAAAAAAAGCACACAATTGGAAAACTCCAGGTATAGATAAAATTCCTAACTTTTGGCTATATTATTTAAATGCAGCACATAAAAAATTAGCCAAAGAACTCCAAGAAATGGTTGACGATCCCACTAAAATTCCTGCATGGATGACAAAAGGAATTACATTTCTTCTACCCAAGAATGGTGACACAAACAACCCGAAAAACTACAGACCAATTACATGTCTTCCGACAACATATAAACTACTAACATCTATTTTAACAAAACAAACATATTTATTCTTAGAAAGAAATGACATGATACCGCTTGAACAAAAAGGGTGCAAACGTGGCTGTTATGGCTGTAAAGACCAATTGCTAATTAACAAAATGATCCTGGAAAACTGCTACAAGACAAAGAAAAATCTTAGTACTGCCTGGATAGACTACCGAAAGGCATTCGATAGTGTGCCACATGAATGGATTTTAAAGACTTTAAATATATACAAGATATCGCCCGTCATCATCAATTTCATCAAACAGTGCATGTCTATATGGAAAACAACCCTTTACCTCAATCATATAAATGGAACCTATAAGTCTGATGAAATAAACATCAAAAGAGGTATATTTCAAGGTGATTCTTTATCTCCCTTACTATTCTGCATATCATTAATAGCACTAACCAGTCAACTTAATAAGACAGAATGTGGTTATAAAATAGGCCAAAAGAAAATAAGCCATCTATTTTACATGGATGACTTAAAGTTATATGCTAAGAATGATAATGAGCTGGAAGGTCTTCTGCAAACTGTAAAATGCTTCAGCGAAGACATTGGAATGAAATTTAATTTGAATAAATGTGCTAAAGCTACAGTTTTACGTGGATCAATACAAGAAACATCCTCAATTAGCCTAGACCCTGCTGTAACAATAAAAGAATTGAAACCAGAAGAAGCTTATAAATACCTAGGTGTAAATGAGAGCGAAAACATTCACCATAAAAAAATGAAAGAAATAGTGCGTAAAGAGTACTATAGAAGGCTACGAATGATATTAAAAACTGAATTAAATTCACAGAATAGAGTTATGGCCATTAATAGCCTTGCAATCCCAGTTGTCCAATATAGCTTCAACATCTTAAACTGGACTCTAAACGACATCAGGCGAATGGATGCTAAAACAAGAAAGCTTCTTTCTAAGCATAGGATGCATCACCCAAAGGCTGATGTAGACCGTCTATACATACCCCGTAAAGAAGGTGGAAGGGGTCTTATTCAGCTGGAATTGTCATACAAGACAACAACTATTGGCTTACTAACATACATAGAAACAACAAAGGATTGGATGATACAATTAGTAAGGCAACATGAAGAAAGAAAGAAAAAATATTCAATAATAAAAGAAGGCAGTAAATACAAACAAGAATTACAGTTAGTAGATTCTGTAGAAAAGCAAAACAGTAGCCAAGAACCAACTATTGCGGCAAAAAATATGAAAATGAAAGCCAAAGATAAAGCTCTTGAAAAGATGAAACAGCGCTGGCAAGACAAACCTCTGCATGGCCAATATCCAGTACGTGCCAATAAATCCAATGTTGACAAAGTTAATACTCATCGATGGTTACGTGCATCTGGATTAAAGTCTGAAACTGAAGGATTTATACTTGCAGCACAAGACCAAAGTCTTTTCACGAGAAACTTTCAGGCAAATATTATGCATAATAATATGGATCCAAAATGCAGGTTTTGTGATAAACACCAAGAAACAATAGACCACCTAATCTCAGGCTGTTCTGTGCTTGCCCCAAACGAATATAAAAATCGCCACGATAGAGTTGGGCAATATTTACATTGGGCAATGTGCAAACATTATGGAAAAGCTGTAAACAAACACTGGTATGAACATCATCCAGCACCGGTTACAGAAATAGAAGATGTAACCATTCTATGGGATTACACCATCTACACAGACAGAAAAATTGAAGCAAACAGGCCAGACATTATTGTTAAAAACCAGAAGGAGAAAACTTGTCTATTAATTGATATGGCTTGTCCAGCGGATTGTAACATAGCAATCAAGGAATTTGAAAAACTGTCAAAATATAAAGACCTGGAAATTGAAATAGAAAAAATGTGGAAATTGAAAACAAGAGTTGTGCCAGTGATAGTAGGTGCACTTGGAATGATAAAAAATGGAACAAAACAACACATTGAAAGAATCCCTGGAAACCCCAGCTTAAGAGATATACAAAAAATTGTATTATTAAGTACAGCCCACACACTAAGGAAAACGTTATCTATGTAATGCTGGGGATGATAGGGAGGATAGAAAAAAACATGAAATGGAGTCATAACAACACGCCACTACCTGCCTTAGGTCTCCCCGCAGACTTGGTTGGTAGTGAGACCAATGCAGAAATCTAAATATGATGAAAAATGACACAATAATAATAATAATAATAGGCTTGGGAATAATTATAATCTTTAATTTTCTGATTCAATTAAAGTTGTTAGATTCCAATAATACTTCAGCAACTGTTTCTTCTGTGTGCTGTGTCACATCAGGATGGCAAAAGCATTTCCCTCCACATCTTTCTGTCTTTTGTAGTTGTAAATTTTGTACTTTGCCGCTCTATCAACACACCTCTTATGTCAGCCATTTAGACAAATTTTCTTGGTAGGTCATTCGATGAATTGTTTTGTTCCTCTAAAAGCCAAAATGTCCTGTCAGTGTCATGTTGCTGAAGTATTCCTTTCTCAATATGTGCCATAGAAATTTCAACTTTATTTTTCTGATTCCAAGTGTAGGTGCCCTTTTTGATTCTAAAAGCTTTCTTGTTAAAATCTATTTTTCCTATATCAAGAGATTGTTCAACATTCACTGCCTTACACAAGGACAGATCATACATAATTTATGTGGAGCCAAATTTGGTCTAGGGAAATACAACACGGAACACAAGCTGTAGGGTAAAGAAAGATGTATTTACGGAAAAAGGTTACAAAGAAGAAGGTACTGTAAGGGCAGCTTACGAATCCAGTATAGTCCTTAGTAGTCGACTACGTTCATGCGCACGGTGCTACTGTCTGTTTCCCGCTACTGCTATCGCCCACCTATTAACATAGCAGTGGGTGAGTCCATGTTCAGTGAGTCTGGGTTCCACTACAATAATATTTCAGTATTCATTTGTTTATTTCGACGGAAATTCTGATTCGATTTCTTATTTCATATAAATATGAAATAAAGGAAGGTAAGGAAGTGTTTGTATGACCTATTTATCACATTAATATTTCGAGATTAAAATCTCATCATCAGAATGGCAGAAAAGCTTTTTTCGTCATGGTCCCTCTATGAATGGTTGGTGAGATTTGTCCACTGCTGCTCTACGTGTGTATGTGAGTGTGTGTGCGTGTGTGTGCGTGCGTGTGTGTGTGCGTGTGTATGTGCATGTATTCTAGCTGCGGTACGTGTGTGTGTATGTACGTCTGTTTGTATGTGTGTGTGTATTTTACTTGGAACCTTTATGGTCTGATGATATCAGTCCGCTTGTATGTGTGGTTTATCTTAATGTGATCTGAAAGTTCACTTGACTCTTTTGACTCGTATTGTCGCTGAAGTGTGGTAGCCTCAGGAAGCAGGTGTTAGATAGGGTGTGGCGCCTTGGGCCTATACTACCCTTCCGTTCCAGGCTTCCCACAAAGGACTGTGCGTAGCCGTTAGTCACCAGTGTTTTCTTGAAGAGTGCAGTGTGGGTGTTAACTTGCTTTTCTTTGCTGCACTTGTTTGGATACGTGCGATCTCGTTTTCGATGTAGCCAATCTTAGCGCTGAGAGGGAGGGCTGATCGTTAGTGGACAAATATATGCTGGCAGGCTTTTTGTAGAAATCGGTGTGAAATCACCTCTATCCGATACTTTTAGCCTGAAGTCTAGCAGTGATAGGCATCTTCTGGCATCGGGGTGCTCAATCGTGAATTTTATTTTGCAGTTCCATACTGTTGAACGTCGCTGCCATTCTGCTTGCCTCGTCACGTGAATAATTAAGGATGAGTATATCATCAATGCATTTCGTGAATAAGGCCTATGAATGGCAGGTGCAGAGTGCGCGACGCTCCAGTTGGTTCATGTATGTGACGGCAAGTAGTCCCTATAGGCTGGACACCATCGGAAGGCCGGTGGTCTGTTTGTAGGTGCGTCCTTTGAACGTAAAGTAGGTGTTGTCTACTATAGTTCTCAGGAGTAGTAGGAGGTGTATGTCCTTTGGGGTGAAGTAGTAGCAGTGTATGCTTGAAGTGTTGATGCAATCCGTTATTAAATCAACCGCTCGGTGGGCCGGTACTGACGTATATAGCGGAACAACATGAAGGCTAAATGCGTATCGGTTATGTTGTAGCTTGGTTTGATGGATACGGTGTAGTCTGTGGATGGCTTCATCGGAACTTTTGACGTGTCCGCGGAAGGTGGAGTGTATGGGTTTAAGGATTTGTGATAGTAGCCATGCTATTTTGTATGTGGGGCCTTCTATGCTAGAGACAATGGGTCTAATCTGTGGTGTCGTGTTATTTTTGTGTGCTTTCATTAGGTGGTAGAATTTAGGGAGGTTCTTGGTGGTAAAATTTAGTCTGTATTTGCGAGAGATTTTCCGTAACTTGCATATCTCATGCCATAAAGTGTTAATGCTGTGTTCTATTAGGGTTGGGGTTATGTCTGAGTCTACCGCATGTAGTTGTGTGTTGCTGAGGTGTTCGAGTGCTAAACGGCTATATGCGTCTCGGTAATAGTTCCTTACCTTTATCTGATGGAAGGTAAATGAGGTCCTTCTCTCTCAGGGTGTCTAGGGTGTGGCGTTGTGCTCTGGTGAGGTTGTGCCGTATTTTACCAATATTGACTTTTAAGATTGTGAATATAGTTTGTTTAAGTCGGGAGTGTTTAAGGTTAAGCGTGTGGTTGTGAGGGATTGGTGGAGTGGATTGTCTAGGGTGTAGGTGAGGAACTGCTTAGGCGCAGTTGCGGTTGGTGTTGGGGCGTTGTTTGTGTTGTTAATAACCGATAGCCACATCAATTACTATGCTGTCCGGCAGAAGTTTGTTTCGACATCTAGCATTGTTTTATCGTTCAGCTGTGTCAGTATAAACTTTGGCCTGAGAATTAGTAATTCAAGTTCCTCGTGTGAGTGTCTTAGATAAATCCGTGACTAGTGGTTGTTTTGTGGGTAGTACATCTTGGATTTCGTTTGTGTTTGTGTGGTGAGGATCGTCTGGATGTTGTTATGTATACAACCACAGAAATTTCTCCTTGAGGCATACCTTCTCGTGGTGTACGCTTGAGTGGTAGTTTTTGTTGAGGGCCGTTGTAATTCGTGGAGTAGCCTCTGGGGTTATTTTGAGTGTCGGGAGAACTTCGTGGTATGTGCGTATGTGCTTATGTAGTGTATGGTGTAGGTGTTGTATGAACTTCTTCATGCAGAATTTACTTTACTACATTTTATATTCATTAATCATAATAAATTTAAATGTTTCTGACTTTATTAGTTGTTACTTATTATTTATTATTTTTATTTCTTATTACTTTATTACTTGTATTTCTGTACTAGAAAAAGAGAATTGTATGTGAAGAACAGAATATGACCGGCTTCCATGTACTGGAAATATTTTCTAATATTAATTTTTATTTTGAAAATTTCCTTTAATTATGTTCGGGTTCTTTACTTTAGGTTACGGTCAAATATCTTTTGTAAAAGTAAGTATCCTTCATCTCGGCAAGATATGGGTTCATTAGTAAGACAAGTATCTTGAAGATAAATAGAAACAGATCTTATCACGGACAGAGAGACAATAGAGAGGAAAAGTTTTTGGAATTTACCTTCCTGCTTTTTACGCTTGGATTAAAGTATCTGAATTAAAATATATATATATATATATATATATATATATATATATATATATATATATATATATTATTGTATCAAGGCAGAAGATAATTTTCTAAACATATACTGTTAAATATAAGAGTCAATGAATGTCGATTATGTTTAATCATGAGCCGTTTTAAACATCGTATTTTCGCTTTGGTTTCAGGTTAAAATAAATCCAAAACGTTTTCTATTCCAAACTCCAAACAGTCAGAGCTGGTTCGCCACTGAATGCGCTTCAGCTGTATTTTAACGGAACCACTACTTCAACATCAACCAGTAAGAACGCTATAGTATGAACCTTATTGGCTTTAAACCTGTATGCAATCACTGGAAAAAATTTGTGAAATGTACAAGGTGAGATATATGCACAATCTGTCTAGACCAAAAGTGAACAGAAACAAATTTGATAACAAAAATTCTGGAAGATCAATAATCAAACTGTTGTGGATTCCGGGTGAGGAACCGCACAAAATAATAGATAACAAAAACAGATATGGAAAAAGAAAATGTCAGTTATACTGAACGTAATATACAAACTGGAACACGGGTTAGTCAACCTTGGCATACTATTAGTAGAAATAAATATATACAGTCTTGTAGTGTAATAATATATCCGGGTAACTGATTCTAGCTGAGTGTACCTCAGAGCAACTGCAACTGTGACCAACAGCTAAACTCTCTTACCAAATAAAAAATGCTGTTCTCTCTATAGGCAGGATTATATGTATACTCAGTTGGGTCCATTATGCCATACAAAAAGAGGCGATCCCACAGCACAAACCATGAACAGAAATATAGCATCTGTTTCCACTATTATACATCGTCCCAAGGTCATATATTCCACGATAAAAAGACGATGTTCTTCAACTAGAGCTTTTCTTCAAATGCAACTTTAGATAATGAAAATCACAACCTCCGTATTTTATCATATCTCACTGAACAATGTCACAAAACATATTTTTCTAATCTTATCAAAGTGACTTTACTCTCAGAAATCCAACGGGCCCAGACAAATCTCCAGTAGTTTCCCTTTAGAATATCAACTGCAAAATATTATCAGTTTTTCAAACATGCACTCACAATCGGGATGTGTCAATCCCCTGGGTATTAATACGTCTTTTGATTTTAGCTATGGGTTAAATAGCCTAACCAATTGGATTTTATAGCCTTAGTTGGCAACCAGTCGCCCGCAGAAAGTAAAAGTAACCCACTACGGAAATATCTTTTGCCCAGACAGATATGTCTCTTTGGGTCATGTTTGCCCAAGGGTGTATCTTTTAAATCACTGGTCTATTGAGAACAGCAGGCCGATTTCACTGAAGAGTTAAATATTAAATTTGCATTTTTCATTTTCAATCTTCATTAATCGAATTCTAGTCAAACCAAACAAATAGGGATAAGTGTAGAAACGTTTGCCTTTTCGCCTTCTTCACAATCATTCCATGTAATTTGTACAGGAGTAGAAATTTCTTTCTTGTTTGACATTTAAAATTTGTTTTCTCTGTCCGCTCCCTTGTTGCTTACTTCCCAGTAACCCCTTACGTCTTAGTCGTATTATTCACTTGCTTAGTGATGGGTTAAAGAAAAACGAATTGAAAAATTTGAAAATAATGACTGGGTAGTTTCAATTCAAATAAGGCAACACTATTGAATTCTTAGTCTCATCTGATCGATAATACAGCATGACAGGAAGAAACTTTTGGATGAACGGGACGCAATAACGTCGCCGGAATTTAGAAGGAAGAAGGATGTGATAAACATGAATAGAATCTAAACTCAATCCGATGATTAAGTTTTTTCGCAACTAAACATTTATGTCACCAGCTCATCAGGAAAATGTTGTGAATGTTTATATCTTGTTCTGAAAGGTGAAAGCTTAAACAAGAGAAAAACGAGAACCTCATCTCGATAGCATGAGAGTTTGAAATTCAAATTTGTGACTTTGTTAATTCTGATTAAATTAAACGTATAAAGCAAAGCCAAGATATAGTACATATAACTAAAAATACTTACTACTACTACTACTACTAATATATATATATATATATATATATATATATATATATATAGAGAGAGAGAGAGAGAGAGAGAGAGAGATGAAATTACGAAGAAGAAAACATAAAAATATTGGACGTAGCAATAGATTGCTTGTGTCAAAATGTATCTAAGAAAATTACAACGAATTTTCACGTTTCAAATCTATGAAATGTAAGACGTTATATAGAGAAAAACTTGATTACCTTCTAAAATGTACAATAATTATATTTGTTTAAAATCTATGATCAGAAGAAACATATATGTTGTTTGTGTCGCAGCTTATTTAAAATATCTATAAACATTTAAGAACAAAACAAAATATATAGCTTCTGGATTCAAAATGAATTACGCGTAATAATCAAAATGATATGATTTGATATTTATTCATCCAAAAAGACAATGTCATAAATTGATTTAATTTGCGTGAACAATTTTCAAGTTATCAATTTAAGCACAAATGAGATTAACAAACGAAAATTCAATCCCTTGGGAAAAATCACTTAAAAACGCTAATCTATTTTTTCATAAAAATCCGTTGCAATTTAATAAACATTGTCAAAGTTGTTACAAGGTCATATATCTTGACCACAATGTCACGATCAAACTCACTACTAAATAATCGTTTATTGTGTTGGTTACTTGGATTGTGAGTAAAATTTTTATGAGAAGTTTTTAAATGAGTTGATGTTGGTAAAACGACACTTGCAAAAATAACAGAGACCGATTGATTTGTAATGCAAGATTACACTAACCCAGATAAGAGACACGGATATAAGAGGAAACTCGGATATAAGATAGAATTTCTCTGGTCCTAAATTAGAGCCTGTGGTAATGTATATAAATTAGATCAAACCCGGACATAAGATAAATCCGGATATATATATAAATCTATATATAAGATATCTTTTATACGGTTTCGACAACTCTATTATATCAGGGTTACACTGTACAATGAAATAATGTTTAGGAGATTAAGTCTGCGTGTGTATGTTTGTGCCTGCGTATTTTTGCTCATGCGGTTAGCAAGCTAAACAATGCTTTCTAATTTAATGTGATAAAAAATCTTCATCTAATATAAATATTGCTAGATTACCAGTAGGGGTTAAATTTAATAGGTATTAATTTTTTCCTTATGAAATACAATTCTGAGTCGGAATCTGGCAAAATTTAATTTAACATCAAAACACATACGAAGCATAAGATTTTCCTACTTTCTCCCATTGATATTTATGAATATTTATGGAGAGAAATCTGTAAATAATGCTACAGGTTCGTGATGAGTTTAGGTAATATTAGTCCAGTATAACTTTTCTTCGATGAAGCTTTACATCTTAATTTGTGAAAACGCAATGCCAAAAGACATTGGGATATTGATGAGAGGGCATGGTCGCTGAATCATTGATCTCTGCAACTGGATTATTAAGGTTTCAGAATCTGAAGATTGCGCGATGATAAATGTCACTTTCCGAGAAACCTCTTGAATATTTGAATTCGTGTTTATATATATATATTTAAATATATATATCAAACAGAGCGGGTATTTCATTATTCATCTGTAAATTAAGATAAAACATAGTGGGGAAATAGTCATTTTTAACATATCGTTATAAGGCATGCATTTTTTGATCTCTGTTTATAAGGGATCGAAGACTGCATGCCTTAAAATTACATGTTGAAAATGGTAATTTCCCTACGAAGTTTTATCTGAATTTATATATATATATATATATATATATATATATATATATATATATAATTTAGAACGTATATATTGTACGTTATACAATATAGCTATTTTGTTTTAACACTTCCTGTGTCTTGCCAAGTGGTTTTGTTCTGTTTTCCTCAGTCACTTGGGTTTCTGGATTTGGTTAAAGAAACTGATTTTTGTTTCAAATGACCTTTTATTTTGTGATCAGGTTCTACCCAGTGGTGGATTAGGCCTTATTTGTTTTCTTTTTGACTACGTCTTCATGTGTCCTTTAGTGCGGCTGATCATTTGGATTCGAAGATTTTTGTACCAGAGATTAATATACTTGGCGCTCAGCTGTTGATGTCGATATAGCGTTTCTTCAGTTTTTCTTCAAACACGTCTTTGAACGTCTTCTTTTGATCTGATCTTTTCCGATTTTTGCTTAGCGGGTGTCATCTGTTTGCACCAGAGGACCGATCTTACTACGTTGATCTATTTTTTATGAGGATGCTTGTCATATTAGCTTACTGACATTTGTTATTCCGTTTACAGATGTACAAGACGCTTTGAAGACAATTCTGGTGAAATATTTTAGGGAATTTAAAAGCCGTTGATTAACTGTCTAGAAGTTTGTAATTACTACTGTCTAATACACTAGCATGTTGGTGTCTGTTAAGGTGTTACCATCTGGGAAATCTATTCTATTTCAAGCCAAGAAAAGCTGATTCTGATCATTAGAGATTGCGTTGTATCTTGTCTTGAAGCCTACAAGCCAGATAGCGACAAAGATTTGAGGAATTTGGTAATCTTCCACAGAATAGCTGACGCCTTAGTATTCGGCTAACTGCCGTCTTATATCAGCTGGCTAGTAGTTCTACTGAACCGCAATAGATGTCTAAATAACTTTCATTAACTTCCCAAGTACTTCCTTCGTTAACTTTCTGTTAACTCTTATTAATATATGAGTAAGAGTCCATAATCTAAGGAATAGTTGTGATTCACCATAAAAATTAAAAAAGTGATTCGCATTCTCTAAGATTGTTTCACCAAATTGCATCTTTGTTTATGTCCAGATATTTGGTATTTTTCTTTTAGTCCAAAGTGAAAGCATTCTGTATTTGTTGCAAGTGGAATTCCGGTAGTGACAAAACTGGATTTTAAACGAATTAGTTTTGGAAGGAAAACATGAAATGTTGAAAATCCATAGATTTTTCTGTATAACAGTCTCAGTTTGTAAATTTTTTCTTGATGTAAATAAATGTTGTAATAAAGTTGGATAATCAAATTAGAGTCGCGTTTCACGCTAGATCTGACATAGAAAGATTCACATGGTTTATTAGTTACGAGATCTATGGAGGGTATGGTATTATGAAGGTTTTTCAGAATACGTGTGTAGTTTGGTGGACAAACATAGATGGAGAGAATTTCATATAAGTCTCTTGATTGAAAGCCACCTTCTAAAGGTCAATGAAAAATATGTAGAATGGATGAAGCTGTTTATATTTTTCATATAGTTGAAGCAATGGGAACAGCATTTATCTTGTTCTAAGGAAGAACTAAAATAGCCTTTTAATCATGGAATAATCGTATAGTGCACTCGTCTGAGTCATTTATTCTTGCTAAGTACCAAGGTGATTTCCGTAGACATATCAGTCTCTTTCTTTATATACATGTAAATTACTTCTGACACTTGAATATTGCTAGAACTTTAACTACTACTGAAAGAAAACAAAACAATATATATATAAATGTGTGTGTGTGTGTGTGTGTTATATCCCGGGAGCGGATAAACAGAGAAAGAATAGTGCAAGAAATAATTCTTAACACTGAGAATATATGAAAAGAGATTTATTATACCTAAGGACAATAAACCAAATACTCGTACACCAACGAACAGTTAACATGTATAACACTCAAGAAGACAATGTCTCTGTATAGGACGTAGGTGTCCATCTTGTGAAGAATGCTTCCGTCTACTGACATATAACTCTGGTCTAAGGACGAGGGCTCTCGTATAATCACGATCACACTCGTATAATGACGAAGACTTTCGATCACCCTATAGTTCGTTCTAGTCCCGGTCTTTTATAACCCGGGTCATACCCATTCCGGGGTAGGACAGGCTATTTCCGTACAACACCTACCTCCGAGCTAAAATCTTCATTGAATTTTGCACAATACGATTTCCTTCTGGGGTCAGGGCATAGGTGTTTAGTCTTTCTTCTTTCTAGAGTCCTCTATTTCCAGAGAGTCCTTGGTTACCTACATCGGTAAGTTTATGTTCGCGGGAGGTTTAGTCTCGAATGTAACGTAGAGAACCTCCATAGGAATCTCAAAATCCTTATTTGTGGTTTCTACCAATGTGGGTCTTAGTTGGCTCAAGTGTCTCTTACAGACAAATGTTGGTCCTTTCACTAAATAGACCACCTTGATAATCCTTCTTGTTATTATCCCATCTTTCCACAAACATTTTCCTGTGCGATAATTTTTGAAGAAGATATTTTCGCCTTCTTTGTAAAATGTCGTCTCCTAGTTTTGTTTTCTTGAGGTCTTTTTCTTTTCTTTGGGTAGCAATCTATCGAATATTGACCTAATTTTCCTTGCAAATATTTCTTCTGCAGGAGACAGATTACAACTAATATTACGATTAAGGTGTGATTCTATGCACCGTCGAAAAGGTTTGTAGGTTTTCTTCATCTGTGTCGATACCATCTGGTTTCCTCATTGCCCTTTTAAATGTATCTACGAATCTCTCCGCCTTCCCGTTTGATCTTGGGTTATATGCGGGTATCGTAACATGTTCTATCGCTAACGCCTCGCAATAATTCTTAAACTGTTACTCACAACCGGCTAAAAACTTCATTGAGAACCTTAAATTGTGTTTACCGCTGTTGGTCGCTTCAATTTAAATAACTCAGGCCATTTTGAAAAACTATCTACCATAATTAGATAGTATTCCCCTTTTATCGGTCCTGCGTAATCTATATGAATTCTAGACCACTGTACATCAGTTTTAGGCCACGGCTGTGTTCTTACAGGCGGAGATTTAGCTGCAAGCTGACAGTCTTTGCATTGTTTCACTGAGTCTTCAATATCTTTGTCTATTCCAGGCCAGTATACGTAACTCCTCATTAAGGACTACATAGGTGACCTGTCTAGATGACCTATATGGAATTCCTTTAAAATTCTCTTTCTCAACACACTTGGTATCACCACTCTATGAGCATACAACAATGTCTCCTTGCAAATGGAAAATAGGGAAATTTTTTCTCCTTTATTTTCTTTGACTTGCTTCGGCATTTTCGAAATATATTCGTCTGTTTTCGCCATCCTTTTCATTTCTTCTGGTGTTAGTGGAAATATGCTCACGGTGTTAACTAATACCTCTTTCAGTTCTTTTTCCTCCTTCTGCGCCGCTATTACCGTTTCTTCAAGTAATTCAGGCTTTTTGGGAATGAGTCTTGATAGACAATCCTCATGCGCTATTTATTTTGGTGGTAGGAACTTCAGTTTGAAATTATAATTCAATAAAATTACGGACCTTATTTGAAGCCTGTTTGCTGAATGGGTCGGGACAACATTATTGGACCGAAATATAAGCAATATCGGTTTATGGTCAGGTTTGCAACACAAACTCTCTACCATAAATAAATCTATCGAACTTTTTAACAGCATACATTATGGCTAATGCTTCTTTTTCTATTTGGCTATACTTTTTTTCAGCGGGTAGCAACGCTTTCGAAGCATGAGCGATCTTCAAGTTTATGTAATAATACAGCACCAATGCCTTATTCGGCTTGCGTCCATTGCCACGATTAATTCCTTCTTTGGATCGAAATGTACCAGGGACAAATCTGACAGCAATTTTATTTTATCAAAAGCCTCATCGCAATACTTCGACCAACACCACTTTTTATTCTTTTCGAGCAGTTTGTTTAAGGTTGCTCTAAGGTCGTGCATCTTAGGAATATAGATGTTGTAATAGTTTGCGAACCCCAGAAATGACTGAAGCTTCTTTTACATCGTCTGAAATTGGCATATTCTTGATGGCTTCAGTTCTATTTGGATTTGGCTTTCTAGCATTACGATCGATAATTTATCCTAGATATTCGATCCTGTCCAAACAAAACTCGCATTTTTCCGATCCTACATTGGATTCGTATTTCCTAAGTGGGTTAAATACCTCTCGTACGTGCGATTTATGTTCATCAATGTTTTCGCTTTTGATTATGATGCCATCAAGGTATGCCATTGAATAGTCTAAATTAGATAACATGGAGTCCATTATTTTCTGAAATTCGCTAGGTGCGATCTTTAACCCAAATGGCAAATGTTTCAGTCTGTACAATCCATTGTGTGTCTTTAATGTTAAACACTTTGAGCATTCTTCCCCTACTTTTACCTGTAAATACACTTCTGAAAGATCTATCTTAGAAAAATCTTTCCTTCCATTTAGTTTTGAAAAAATCTCCTCTGGTGTGAGGAGTGGATATTTATGGTCTTTCAAGCATTCAATTACACCAGTTGAAAAGTCAGCGCACATCCTCATCTTGTTATTTTTTCTTTACGTAGACGGTAGGCTATGCCCAATCTGAGAAATGTACATTTTCAATCACGCCATTACTTTCTAATCTTTTCACTTCTTTATCAACGGCCTCTAATGCTGCCAATGGAAATTTCCTTTTCGGCCTGAAAACTGGTTTCATATTTTCCCTCATTTCAAATTTTACTTCTGTTTGTGTACAGCAAAAACATCTGTAAACTCGTTTTTTAATTCTTGTATGAATTTTTCCGTTTGCTCAGACTTTCTTTTTTTGACGCCTTAGGCTTAGTGCCGGACATATTCATGGGTTCTTCCCACAAATTGAATAGCATAATTACATCTGTGCTGAAAAGAATTGTAATTCTACCTAGCATCACATGGATCTTCGACTTTTGTACTTTCCGTCAAATGTTACTTTAGCCATAAATTCACATTTGAAGTTTAGCATATTTCCAGAAATACATCTTGCAATTTTTTTCGTTTTGTTTAACTCTGGTCGACTAATTTTATTCCAGGTATGCTCGTCTTTTGCAGAAATATTACTACCGGTATCTAATAAAAATTTTGCTGTTCTTCCATTCATTTGTACCTCCAACATATTTTCTGGTACTGCAATCATTCGTGATATTTTTCATGACTAACGTATTAAACTTTTTGACCTTCAGTCCCTTTTCTTTCTACACATCACTGCCAAATGTCCTCTCTGAACATTCGAAACATATTTTGTTTCTAAAATAGTATTTGCTAGTGACGTGCTTATTCTTTCTACATGCTTCGCAGTACGGTGTTTCTTTTTCATAGTCAGGTTTTTCTTTTTTGTAGTACGGTTTTTCTTATTAACAGTACGGTTTTTCTTTTTGGCAAGTCTGTTGGTTTACTTTGTGGATATGAGCCACGCTCTTCTCTTCAATGCAAACATTGTCTTTCTTAATGTTTAGCAATTTCTGATATTCTTCTGTAACGATATTACTTTGTCTTGATTTGACAATGTGAGGATTTACGAACGTACGTTTTTGTCTTTCTGTGCTGTTATTCCTTGTACGAAGATAATACATTTGAAGATGTCTTCTTTAATGTCTTTTATTTTAAACCTTTCGAACTGTGCATTAACCTTTCCGGCGTACGCAACGAAATCTTTCTGTTCTTCTTTTTTAATATTTAAACATTTGTATCGTGTGAAAAATAACCTTTCTCTTCCTCCAAATATTTTTGTCAAAATCTCTATCGTTTCGTCAAAGGATATGCGCTCTGGTTTTTCAGGTAAATTAAAATTTGTATATATTGTGTTTTCCTGCGTTCCGATCTTCTGTAATAGGCGCATTACCTTTTTGTCTTCTGACCATGCTTTGTACCGTCTTGAAATAATATTTTCTTACCTTTTGTAATACGAATTAAAAGTAATACGTTCCTCAGGCTTATATATTATTTCTGTGGGCGCATTTGCAATGCCTTCTACAGAAAAACGTTTAGAGGCTTTTCCCGTTTCGCCCTGCTCTATTAATAATTATTTTCAACATCTCTTGTTGCAATATCATTTGCGTTTGGAGATCCTCTTGAATTGTTTGTTGGTCTTCCTGTTTTTTCATTAACAATTAGACTGCTTATCCCAGCGTTTTACTTAACTCGGCTAATCGTTCCATATTATTATTTTTTTATGTGTATAGTTGACGAGTAATTGTATCCACCAGTAAGTAATAATGCCCGTAGTTTATATATATATATATATATATATATATATATATATATATGAGGGGGTAACAAAACTACATCTAACCTTAACTTATTTTTTTATGCGTCAACTTTTCAAATTTTTCTCACCAAATTGACATTTGGCGAGCTTTGCCAAATCTTTGATCAATCTGGTCTTTTAGCCAATCCCAAATCTTTGTTGTCAATCTGTTTTATTGGCGTACCTCACGTAAGTGCGAATTCTACTTCACCAATCTGTTATTTCTGGTGTACCCCACGTAAATGCGAATCCTTTCTCGCCAATCTTTTATAATTGGCTTACCCACATAAGTGCGAATCCTTCGTCGCCAAATCTGTTATATCCCGGGAGGATATAAATAGAGAATGAATAATGCAACAAATAATTCTTAATAAATAGAGACTTATTATACCTCAGGACAATAAATCAATTAGTTGTACACCAACGAACAGTTAACAGGTATAACACTCAAAAGGACAATGTCTCTGTATAGGACGTAGTCGTCTGTTTTGTGAAGAATGCTTCCGTCTACTGACGTATAAATCTCGTCTAAGGACGATGGCACGTGTATAATCACGATTACTCCTGTATAATGACGAAGTCTCTCTCTCTTATATATATATATATATATATATATATATATATATATATATATATATATATAAGAAATAATTTATATATATATATAAGAAATAATTTATATATATTAAATTATTTCTTCTACTTTGTATTGACCACTATTTTAAGAATAATTTTTTTAGGCATCGGAATTTAATTTACCAACTAGATAGATAGATAGATAGATAGATAGATAGATAGATAGATATAATATTAATTTTATTAGAGAAATAGAGTTCATCCGACAAATACTCACTGGACCTGGAGGTGGAAAAATTATAAAACAAAGACGTTACGGAGAAGTGAAAACAAAAAATTAATAAAAGGATGAAGGTAGATGGATATTGACATCGCAGGCAAATTATTGCAGTTTACAGTTGACTGGAAATTATGGAGGCGGAAGAGATGTCGAGAAGTAATAATCGTGACGAAAGTATCCGTCAATATAGAATGTACGGTTAAATCTAACCAAATCAAATATAAATTGCTGAGATAACCTCGCTAATCTAGTACTGCGCATAGATTCATCAACCTCAGAAATTTAGCAAAGAACTCACCCGAACAGTTGCTATATTGATTGAAACGTAACAGAGGCTGATTTACGGCATTGAGAAAATGACTAAAGCCCTAGATTGAAACCAATAATATTCCCAATATTTTATGTATGTATGTATACCAAAAAGACGGAGCTGTATGTGGGAACAATATTCAAAGCTTTGGCGAATGACATACTCAGAAAGTTCTAAGACAGATTCTGGAGAAGAAAATTTATAGCAAGACACCATAAACCAACTTTCTTAGCAGCTTAATCAAGCAATAAGTTTAATATTCTCATTCCAGTTCATGACCAATACTTTTATACCTGAGAATGCGCCTAATATAACGATCCTGGAAGATTTCTTTCAGATTATTAATAGCGCGTAATTTTCTTTTTGTGTGGTTTACATTAAGAATCATTATTTGCCAAAGTTAACAATAGGCTGAAACTCAGTTTTTATATCAAATACTTATTTAATTATATTGGATTGATCACACCAATCTAAAATAGAATAAATGGTTGTTTCATCATGCCTGATAACAATTTCAGTGCCGATGCCCTAGAGAAGTTTATTAATTAAAATTCATAATAAAGTAGGATCAATGATTAAGCACTGGCGGACACCAATATCAGTACAGAAAGGGTAAATATAAATGGGCATTCAGAATATCAGTCATTTAACAATTTGGCAAGAAAAATTGGTTCAGAAATTGGGCTTGAAAGACCAAACTTCTTGTGAAGATGACCTGTGTGTTAATCCCTGTCGAAATGTCCAAAGATTTATCCCGAGCTTCAACCATTCTTACAAAATGTGTGTGTGCGTGCGTGCGTGTGTGTGTGTGTGTGTGTGTGTGTGTGTGTGTGTGTGTGTGTGTGTGTGTGTGTGTGCGCGCGCGAATCACAGCGAACAACTTTTTTGCTAACACAGAAGACTATTCGAATCACTGGTCAGGTGCGTAATGCATCATCGTTATTGAGGTATTCAAATCCGTACACTCAACACCATATTGATCAGTTACTCTGTCTTGGAAGACTGACCTAGTCTATTAGATCACCTTGAACGGACCATCTAACACGTAAAAAATGCCCTACAAGAAAACGGCTGGATGTCAATAAGACCATCTCTCACCCGTAAGAGGCGATCCAGAAAAATATGGTATTGACTATAGAAGAAGCATTCACCTCCATGTAAACGAGGAGTCTCTACTTTGCATGATAGCACACTTCTCGGAGATGAAGAGTTCTTATGTGCGCCTTCCTTCCAGATTTAACGCTCATCATCTATTGTTTGCATATTCAATCTAGAAACGCGATACGAAGTGAATGTTTAACAGTTTCGACTCTAGGCATACCTAGATTCCTTAAGAAGCCAGTGGATGACAAAGACTTGTTTGGGAGAGATATCAAGAAGAAAATTATTGACAGCTACAAGATAGAGATCCAAGTGGGAATCGATGATCACCTACGTCCCGAAGTGATATGGCACAAGAAGAAGAAGAAATCGAGAAGCCGAGATCGAATTCCAGTTGAAGTATTGAAATTCCCTTACAAGCAAATATCTTTGGGAAAATTATTAATCTATTTTTCATCCTCCAGATGTGGATTAAATATCAGAACAGATTGGTTTCTATAGCTTTCACTGGCAAACAGCCTACTGCAAAAAATATCGAAAATCTTCTGCCTAGGCAGTCATGGATCGAAAGAGACATAATCAACAAAATGTGTATCATAAATGGCACTAAACTGAATGATTTGTGAATAGACTCAAACATTTAACAAGCCACAAACTGAGGAAGGCAAACGTAGATTTATCATCTAGGCACTAAATGTGTACAATCAAATTACGATTTCTCTATCTATCGAGAAAATTTATGTGATAATTTCAAAACCGATTTTACAAATACTCGTAAAATTGCCTAAAACATACAATAGTTCGACGATCACGAGCTTCCAGACAATAACCTGTTATTCTGCCGTTAATATCACAAACAAACGTGAACGTTATAGAGGTGATGTACAATTATTCTCAAGCACAAAACCATATTAATGTGTACACTCAAATTGCAGTTTTCCACATCTACCGAGAATAATTATGTGATATTTTCAAAATTGACTCTGCAAATACTCGCAGGATTGCCTAAAACTTACAATGGTTCGGAGATTACGAGCTTCCAGACAAAAGCCCGTTTTTCTGCCTTCAAGATTACAAATAAGCGAGAAAGTTCTAGAGGGGATGTACAATTAATGTCTAACAGAATGTTATATTATATTATAATATACCCAACTTTTTGAATAGGCAAACATTAAAATGTAAATATCATTGTAAATTTCTAAATAAAATAAATCTTACAGACAATTGAAAGGAAATTATTCAAATAGATTAAACTTTTAAATACTCATTTAAATATGTATATCTTCATATTTAAAAATATAATTAATAAGGTAGCTATTTCTGGAGACGATAGGCAACCAATGAAAATTTTAGACTTATATCTTCATATTTCATGAAAACATATTACATATAAATGGAAAAATCATGAAATTTATGAATGAATTATATTAAAAGATATATATTATTTTCCAATCAAATTTTAACAGCCAGTGGTTTTGAAGACAACAATCCAGAATGATGCACTTTATGATGATTAAAATTTATGATAATTTCCATATTTGTTATTATGTGTTGAACTCTATTTATAGCATTGAATTATTACCAAAGAGAACACATTCAGGAATTCGGATTTTGAGAGATAGAAAATTCAACCATAAGGTTTACATAACTTGAACAATACAAGATACGCAGTTACAGGAAATAAACTACAAGTCCCCCTCGTGGAATTAGTTAAAAGAGAGGAAAAGAAGGGCTGCAAATAAATTATAAGAAAACGAAATGTATGCTAATCAGTTAAAAGATGAGCTCGAAATGGCTTTTGAGTTTCATTTTTTTTTAACGGCATATCAAATTCTGAGTGTTATTTAATGCCAAAAAGATGACTTTTAAGATATTTTTTAATGTCCCATTATATTGAAAAGGTTGATTTAGTCAGATTTTTATCGGAAGTTTTTGTTTTTATTTTTTAAATTAGAAAACTGAATGTGTCTTCTAGTTTTGTATTCAAAAATGTTTTCCTGAGAATGTTTTTCTTTTCATAAATGTGTTATGGTAATAATTTTTTAGACCCCAGTTTAGGGATAAACTATTTGCTTATATCTGGGACCCTAACAGATGTTACTACGCCGGGTCAATGTGGACCTCGGAACAACAACAATTAAGAAGTGTCTCCATGCTCCTCGCAAACATCCAATCAGAGGCCTTGCTGCCGAATGCAGTTTACCATCATACCCAAATCCTCCCCACCAAAAAATTGCAACTACATGTTGGTGATACGAAAATCAACAAGATGCAGAAATTTAAATACTTTGGAAGCTTACTAACAGAGGACAGAAAGTGCGATCTGAAATCGGATGGCGTATTGGTATGGCCATAAATGCATTCGAGAAGCTGAGTACAGGGTTAAGCGAAAAGAAACTTTCACTGATACAAAGAATACAGTAGTGTACGGTTATGTGATGCATGTCCTTCAATTCTGAACAATTTCATAAAAAATGAAGGAAAGACTTGAAGCAACAGGAATGTGGTTCTGCAGAAGGATACTGAGGATACCATAGGCGAAGCATACGAGCAACAATATGGTGTTGGAAAGGATGGATGCGAAAATTAATTCTGTTAATTAACATCAGCCAAGAACAATTAAAGTTCAAAGGACATGTAATGACGAAAAGGGCTTAGAGTACCTGATGTTCACGGCACGCATAGAGGAGGAAAAGAACAAAGGAAAGCAGCTCACGTCATAATTAATGGACTTGAGCAGACGGATGCTGAAACGGCGCTGAAGTAGAATAAGAGGCAAAAGTATATTGATATACAAGAGATAGGGAGAATTGGGGGGCCATGATCGTCTGCGTAAGAAAGAGACTTGTCGCATAAAAGAGAATAAAAGAAGAATTGATATATTTATGTCATATTTATTGCTGCAATAGGCGAATAAATTTTACATTAATCCTACATAATTCACTTAGTTGCAAATTATCTAGCACAACAGATTAGTTATATTTTTACCATTTTAAATTACATATTTGCAGCTAACCCCAACAATATAGTAAATATAGTTATGTTTTTATATTTTTTATATTTATAAGCAATGCCATATATGAAATTTGAGCAGATTATCCATAATATTTTTCATTTCCCTGTAAACTTTACTTTTATTAACATGTGTATTGTACCATTTTTCATATATATCTTAAGTACCCACACTGTTTGAACAGATTTAGAATGATTAGCTGCCGTCTATAATGAAACATTCAGTATCAATTAACCAAACTCTTAGGATTACTCCCACTTGAAATTTTCAAAGTATATCATTTTAAGAAAACATTGATGGAGTTTTACTTAATAAGATTTTCAACATACTTTATAAAGTTATCATATTGGTTATGCCATGGTTGTAGTTAGAAGTTACATGAGCTATCCAATTTATTTTTTGCTGATGTTGACAGTCTTCAACAGATGCGATTGTGTTATTTTCGACTCATTGTTTAGCACTATTTTATGAATTATTTAATCATTCATTTGAGAGAATCTTTGCATATCGCTGAGAATTTAAAATTTTTGACGGAGTTGGATGATACGCATCTCGATCTGAGAAGGCTATTTATAGACACATGATTTCTTACGCTAATGTTTTAAATCTGAAGTATATTTCGATTTTGAATAAATACCACTAATGTAGTCTTCATCTACATTAAACTGATTTTAACTGATCTATCCCGCAAACTATTTATAGATTTCTGTATTTATTAATTTCTCATTATAAATTATAATAAATTCAATTTATATATTTTAACTAATTTAATTTCAATTATATATCTTAGTTTAAGATTTGATAACGTTCATTGTAACTTATTATATAGTTTCTAACATTGATTTAATTCCTTAAATTAGTTAATTATTTGACTCTAAATATGAGTGACAAGTGAATTATTTTTACAAAATGTATCTTTTTATCACGAATGTTTTAAGTGTTCTCGCTAAACATCAAGATAGTGATGAGATGCTATAAAGCAGAATTAATTTTATTTATGTTTGTCATGATAATTTTCTTATTCGGATTTTTGGAATAGGTCACTGAAGATAGTTGCTCATACGAGATAAATTGTTATATAAAATCATATCAATAATTACATATTTGTAAATCAATTTATTTTTCCTGCGAAAGTTGCTTTTGTCTGGGTGGTTCTATATTTTAACCACTATATCGTTTTACAGCGGATTCTTATGGACTTTGTCAGGCCTTTGATTACGACTGACAAAAAAAAACATATTCATTAGTCTCAAATGAAACCATTATTTACTCATACGATAAAGAAGCTATATTTATTGAATTGAAGCTGGATGAATATTTTGCCTGAAAAGAGGACTTTCCATTTAACCAGGTTATATTTAACTTGAACGAACATAGACGACATGTCATCTTAAATACCAGCCGGAATCTTTTTGTCTATACGCCTATCAAATCTTCTAGAAATGTATATATAAAACGAAGTAGTCATTAAACGATACATACACTGTCATTGTTTCGCTTTTTCATCCAAGTATCAAAGAGTAAATGAATGAAAACTTTATGTCACATTTATATTAAAGCGACGTTACGTTTTAAAATATTGTACATTAAAATTATTTTTTAGGATTTAAAATATGTACACTACCTGCCATAATTATTAGGCTACCCACTTTTCTTTAACGAAATGGTGTATATCATAATATTTTTGGTATTTGTTGCCAAATGAAATTAGAATGTTTCTTTTGTTATTATCGCCCGAATACCCCTATGATGAAACTGCAATATAGGTAATTATTAAATATTTATAAATTCATTTGATACACATGTTATTGGGTAATATCAACAACAAAAAAACACTACATTTTCATTTACAAATATTCACTTAGAAATAAACACCAAAAAATAGTATGAAATGGCTCATTATTTTAAAACACTGGAGTTGCCTAATAATTATGAACGGTAGTGTATATGTGTTTCATTAGAAAAAATGGATTAATTTTTGATCTACTTATATCAATCTAGCCCCGGACCAGGCCTGCAATTCTGATATGTTCGGTGATGATCAGCAGTATCTGAGTAGTGCTGAAGCTGCTTCTACTGATCAGCATGACATTTTATAGCTTGGTTAGCCAGTAGATAAAAATGTTGATTCAATGGAGTCGTTCAATTTCAGGCCAGTTGAAAAATATGAAGCAAAGTTTGTTGTTCTCCAGAAGATTAGCAACAACCATGTTAAAAGTTTTTCTATAGTAATAAATTTAGAACAGTAAGAGTTAGACAATACAGAATTGGAAATTTGTTCAAATATCTGGACTAGTGTTACTCAGGGCTCATTGTCCAGACTTGACAATGTTAAAAATTGATTATGTGGTCTTCTGCAAGATGAGTATTTTCCAACATGAAACTTTGCTAGATTTATCTTCCTAATGAATCGAAGTTACTATAGCAAATGTTCCACAGATTTATATTTCGTAAGCCCCCAGTCTAGAGCTCGCTATCCGCTGTTCACAGAGTCAATGTATTTTGGCTTCCTTCCTATTCATTTGATAAGGAATATGTTTCTTTTTGAATGGTTCTACCACAGAAAAGCTAATTTGTTAAGCGTATTCCCGAGTGGGTATTTCTCTGACCACTAGTGAACGCGTTAGTGGGATAGTTAGTAGCGGCTGTTATTTAGAAATTACAGAGATGATACCAAATATCTGCTGAAGTTTTTAACAATGCTTAGAGAAAGTGACCATAGGAACGGCCTGAATCCACTTCCCATCCTAAGAATGGGCTTAAGAATTTGGACATACATATGGAAAAATAATTGCCATTCCCAAAACTGTTTCGGAATGGGATATTCATGCGAAAATTATAATTATTCTTTATATTCCAAAATGTGGTTCTTTCTTAAATAACATAGAACAGGTTGTTAAACAATGAAAAGTAAATTAATGGAAATGAAAAAAAAAGCACTACAAAGTTTTTTCTTTGTTTTTTGTTTTTGTAAATGAAAGGCCTCATTTGAGTCGTAGGGCAGCCACATGATCCGCAGCCGCAACAGAAATAGGGTTCGTTTAGGCACTACTGCCTAAGTGAGCTTAACCATCTCCAATCTGGTTTGAATTCAGAATTTTTCGGTTGCCATCCAAGGAAACATATAACCCAGTCTGTATTCCTATTTATCCATACGGCTAAGAATGAGATAGATTTCCCAATGAAGTGAATGTAATGGATTATCAACTATAACATATTAGAAAGTAAATATTTTTGGCTGAAATTAGACTCCTCGCTCCGAGCCGTGCCTCCTTAATACAAATATCTACCTAATTCCTCTTTATAATTAAGGTCACCCGATAATTACTCTATATATATTTACATAATATACGGCATCTGCTCATTCGTGGATTTCTTACAACAATCTAATTCAGTAACACATGACCTAGTATATTAGCTCTTACAATGAGTAAATTTTAGTAAACATTAGTGCGGGCTTGTAATATTTTTTCTAAATTTAGCGTAAATCCTGCAGGTAATTATGTTCTCATGTTAAAACTATAATTCAAGCAGTTATTTCTCTTTTATAAATTTACACAAATATCAGTAGGGAACAATTGTGCAAAATGACTGAAAAGATTGCAGCTAATTATCATGCTATTACTGCTTTTGAGTGGAAAATAACTTGAAGTTGAAAGTAAAATCGATTTTCACTTTGGAAAAAGTAAATACATTGATATTCATTTGTGTCATCACCTGCAGGCGTTTTGGAGTCGTGTAAATGGCAATGCGTTTGAGGATGCAACAGTTTCATTCTGACTGATTTTATATATTCTATTAGGAGATTAATATTGTTTTAGATGCAGTAATATGTTAATTTACAGGCATATTTTTAATGTTTAGTCCTGTAAAATGATGAATAATATGGCGGCACACCACAACACGAGACTGAGCCCTTAAATTCGTAGAGGCAACACATGCACTGCATGCTCAACAGTAGTGTTTGTAAATAGAAAGAATGAGTTCAACCCATATCAAATTACCTTTGAATTGAGGGTTTATTTTCTCGAAGATTTTGCCATTGCAGGTCAGGAATAATCTTTATATATAATACATAGATAAATAAAACCGTGATGAATTGTTACTGAGGTTAAGGAGATGCGCAATGAAATGGGTTAGCATGATTTCATCTTCTAAGTTGTTAAACATTACACAAGCCACACGCAAATAAATTTGGGAATTCCTGCTGTATAAACAATGGGCCGATTTTTTAACGTCTACATGAATAAGATGAGTGAGAATAATTATAACACTTAAGTTCTCATTAGAAAAGGCAATGTTACCTATGGAGAAATATAGTCCCATCATGGTTAATGAATTTAAAGAGTGTTTATGTCAGGAATTATTTTGCATCGAGCTACCGTCATTAACCAGTAAACTATAGAAAATTGCCCTGGGTATTATGATAAACAAAATACGGGTCTTGTGTATGACGATAAACTAGATCCTATTCCTGAGTATGACAAAATACTACATCCGAAAAACAAACTTCTGATCTAGAAGTTTCTTAAGAGCCTGGAACCACCTATTCATTTACAGGTGATCCCAGACACACCTTGAGCCGGGGTGATAGCGCTTGATAGGCAAATATCTAACTCGAAACTGTGGTAAAAATAGTGTCAAATAGGCAAATAGGTTTTTATAGCAAATATAACAGTAATACCCTTCTGGAAAAATTATCACCTGCATTAGATTTTAGACTAGACAAAAATCCTCTTTACAAAAATATGTCAATAAAACACGATCGACCAAATGATATAAAACAAACAATACGTATTCTATTCAGAGGAACATATCCAAAATCTTTGTCAATACTATAAAAACTATTTTTTTTAATCATCTCACCCCAAGCAAGGCATTCCACTGCTACTATTGCGCATGGGGCTACATAGGGGAAGGTAAAGAGAAGGAGTGGTTAGACATAGGGAATGTCAGGAGGAAGGTGACAGATGAGTAAGGATACCGAGGATGAGGGTTGGGTAGATGAGAAGAGTGTTTGATAGAATGGGAGCAGGTTAGTGTGTTAGGAGGAGTCTATTGACCTTACATTTAAACTCCTGGAGATTGTAGCCGTCGGGGAAGCAATCGTGTGGAAGAGAATTCCACAGTCGGGAAGTGCGAGGAAAAGAAACTGTTGGAGTAGAAGTTACGGTTGCATTTTATCGGTTTCACTGTAAAAGGGTGGGATCTAGTTGCTAATCTAGTATCTCGTTCAAATTAGTATTTAGGGAGCACCAGTGATCTAAGTTCATCGGAGCAGAAGCCGTGAAAGTATTTATAGAAGAGACACAGGGAAGCCACGTCGCGCCGGTGGGAGAGAGATTGCTGGTGGTCTGCCAAGTCGGTATCTATCACATTACAAACCCTCCTCTGAACCTTATCGAGAAGCCCGAGGAGAATAGCAGGGGCACCCGACCAGATATGGCAGCAGTATTCAATGCACGGGCAGATGTTAGGTTTATATATGTGCAGGATAGATTTAGACGGATAAAACTTACGGGCCCTACACAGAGAACCGACTTTCATAGCAGCGGATTTAGCAATGGATTCGATAGAGTCATTCCATTTGAGGTCCGCTGAAAGTGTGAGACCAAGAGGCGTAGTGTTTTACTCTTAGGGAGGCAAGCCTGGTCCATGCTAATGGAAGGTAGGTGAGATTGTCGATGATGGTTAATTGAGAGTAGCTTCGTTTTAGAAGCATTAAAATTTACTATTGGAATAATTCCAATTTTCCAGGAATAATATTAATTATTGGTATGCATATGCCATAAAACAAAAGATATCAAGCCAAACATTCAAATACAGAATTGTACAGGAAATTACGAATTAGAAGATTAATATACATCTCACTTTGAGGAAAGCGAATTTTGTTGAGTTGAGAATCAGAATTTCGTTCAGTGGAATTGATTTAAGTGTAATCGAGAGGGAATACATAGACATGTAATGGAAAAAAAGAATTAAGGCATTGTGCTAATCATTCACTAAAAAATCCCTCTTATATTCTCTTGAATACTGGAAACACTAAGAACCGAACAACTTTGCACTTTATATAATGAAAGTATCTCAGACACAAGCAAGGTATCATATTTACACATAAAATATATTTATTATCATACGTATTCACTAGTACATTAGTTTTTTTTAGATATTTTCCAGGAATGAATAAGAAAAAATCACTTCGCCGAGTTTTATATCATATTGTGGTAGATTTTAAAAGAACTGAAATCTGAAGAGTATATATTGAAAAAAAAGTATTTTCTCAAATATATTAATTTATTTTACTTTCTTTAATACGAACCGTTTGATATCTTACAGATCTAAAGAAAATCGTATGTTTTTTTTTCAATTTGAATAATAATGAAATTGTTATACAGTGAAATAAAATAGATTGTGAATTAAATGAATTCTTTGTACTGATAAAATTGCCAAATGCTAGTATGACATAACAATCAAACTGGTTAAAAGCAAGTATCTTGAACCATAGAATTGTTACTTTATTTCAATAATGTTTGAGTGAATGCCAAATTGAAAGTCAGTAAAAGTTATCTCTCAACTCTTTTGTTGTGCCTGTCATTAAGAAGTCAAGCAAACCGTTTGATCATTCTAACAATCTAGAATCTTTTGTCGATATTGGCAAAGTCCTAGATGATCTAATCAACTCAGACTTGGATAAGCATCTCAACACGCAGGTTCATCTTCAGACAGACAATATGTCTTTCGCTTCTCTAGGTCAACTATTACCGGGTCTTGACGATAAAGTGTCAAAATGTAGAGAAGAATAGCAAAGTCTGTGCTTTGTTTTAAGCATCTCAAAAGCGGTTGAAATAATTTTGGGTATTGGTTATCTTCACTTGAAGATTCATGATATTTCAGAACTAATTTTTGAATTTATTTAATTTTTCTTATTAAATCACAAAATTAAACTTATTTGAATTGAAACGATTTAGATGTTGTATTGTTGCATAAATGCGAATGTCCCAAAGAATTTTTACCAGTCATCAACCACCATATTGACGTCATCTAATCTCGAAACATAAATAATACTTTAGATACAATGATATACTTTTGCCCTAACGGCAATTCTGACAGATTTGCTTGAGTCAAAGTTATAACCGATCAGAAAAAATATATTCAATCAACATTGTTTACATTGTTCGGACTGTTGTCTTCATCATTATTGCTATGTGTTGGATATTTCGACGGTTGACTCTTTGGGCTTCATCAGGCTGTATTAATTTCTGATACTAGGTTATATATATTGAAGAACACATGAACCAGTGGATACAGGAGTTGTTTAGTTTTAGACATTTACTCCAAAGAATTGTGAGATCAATTCCTGGTTACAGCAGTAGTTAACAAATAACCTAAAGAGTCGAGTTAATGGGACGTAACTACATGTCATCCGGGAGAGGTATCGTACATGGAATGAGAATGATATAATGGTTTCGGTTCATAATTTCTCACATATGAAGAATGACTGAGTGTGCCACGACCGAAATGTCGCAGACATGGCAAGAATGATGAGGGTAACAGTACGAACAGTATGAATCCAAATTAAGTAAAGGGGTAAATGCTACGTCATCTCAGAATTATAAAAATTACTGATATCAAGATATGCGTTGTGGTGTAGTGAATATCGGCTCGGAACGAGAAATTGGGGAGCCGAGTTCGAATTCCAGTTGAATTCATTGCATTCACTTACGCGCAAATACCCTTGGGAAAAGTGTTAATCTGTCTCTTCCTTCCAGTTATGGATTAAATAACAGGACAGATTGGGTTCTATAGACTTGGCTGGCAATCAGTCTACCGCAGAAAGCAATGGCAAACTGCTGCGGGATAATTTTTTGCCCAGTCAGTCATGTCTCTTTTAAAGACATGATCGCCCAGTCGTATTTCACGTATGGCACTTAACTGAGTGACTGATATTCAATCTGATATTAACCTGGAACAAGAAATTGCTTTTTAATTTAGACATCTCCAAATTGAAACTGCTTTTTTCATACGTTAAGAATGTGTGCTTCAATCAGCAAGGCTGATGCTAATCCTGAGGTAATCGGTTTTGCGCTTCAATTGATACAGGCTTGTACGATCATGTCTTAAAAGTAGTCATGAGTGATTGGGAAGAATTTTATCCGCAGTAGGTTGCGATTAAATTCTGTAGTAGACTAATTGCCAAACATGGTTATAGAATTCAATTTATCGTATTACTTAATACAGTTGGAAGGAAGAGACGGATTATTAGCTTTTTTTAAATAGCATTTGTTAGTAATTGGAGGCTACGAATTTAACTTGAATTTGAACTCGGCTCTCCGATTTCACCACGTGAGTGACTCATTTCTCCTGTTAGATTTAACGTTTTCCACTTGAAATAATGCAAGACAATTATATCTACTTAATTGATAGTTCTACTGACAGGCAAATTAATTTAGTCTTTTGTTCGAAACAATTCATCCAAAGATAATCTTTCTTAATCATTTATAAGTATACATTTGCCCATACATTGAGTATTGCTGTCACACTGAGGACTCGGGCTTCTGATATATATCTAGATTTTCGTGACAAAATCCCAACCTAATTTGCAATGATATTTGTCCTTAGCTCGTATTTCCGTTTCAATCGTTTTTCCCCCCCCGCCCAAAATCATGTAAATGTCTTCATGGTAAATACTCTGATAGGGTTTCATTCCATTCCTAGATTGACTGTAGGGTATCATAGTTTTACCGTTCAAACTGTTTGATGGAACCGTAAAATCTACACTATCGTACTCTTCGCTAATATAATTATTTTGCTTTAACATCAGTCATTTAAATGTCATGCGTGATACACGAGTGCGTTATAATATTGCGAAAATAAACGTGACTAACTGGGCAGAATATTTTCCGCGGTCGCTTGCCATTGCCTTCTGCGGAAGATTGGTTACTAACCAAGGCTATAGAACCCAATCTGTCTTGTTATTTTACCATTAGCTGGAGGGAAGATACCGATTGATAGCTTTTCTAAAGGTATTTGCATGTAAGTGAATGCCACAAATTCAACTAGAATTAGAAACACAAAAAAAACTGTGAACTATTTAAACTTAGACAATCAACCATATTTTTTTTTATATCCAGACGAAAAAAAGTAACTAAAGCTACACGTGTCAAACAGCTGACTATTTGTTAATGAGCAAAAAATATTTGGAATTATTAATTTAAAACAATTTGACAATAGTTTTGCTGTTATTTTATTTTTTGACCCGTGCATATAATTCATGAAGAACTGGAATGTATAAATTTTCCGTACACATAGAATAAGAATAATTGATGAAAATGTAAAATATACTGATTAACAATTCTCTAAATATAATTTCTTTTTACCATAATTTCATTTTGAAAACATAATGAAGAAACAATTAAAAATTTTAGTGACAAATTCCATGGTTCGGATAATCTCCATTATTAACTGCTATCTGGAAAAGATTTTAAGCTTCTGGTATAAATAATGATTTACAATTGTGATCTTCAGAGTTTGTCCACTAATTTCTTTCCATTAATGGCGATATTTAAACATTTTGAAGAATATAGATAAATATCTGAGTGATATCATTGCTTTCTAGCATAGGAAACAAAGATTCATTACTGGAGCTTATTGTAAATATTTGATTTCAATATGTAATTTTCCAGATAAATATTAGAAAATCGGTTTATCACAATCAACCTCTCTTTTCCACACTTTTCAAAACTTCGGAATCTTTTTGGTTGCTATCAATAAATATCAGTAATTTAATATTTGCTAGTGAATATTTTAAGGTTTTTATTAGTACGTAAATACTTAAGATTAGTAGAACATTCTACGATACCTAATAATATAATAAAAGAAATCCATAATTGTTTAAAAACATCATGTTTCATAAAGTTCGACCACATTATTTTATAAAAATCAAGTTATTAATAAATATATTCAAAGATAATTTCATTATACATCTTCATTTATTAGAGTTGCATAACAGAAGATTTCGAAACAAGCGTCTTTTATTCTTCACAAGGTTGACTTTTTTGTAAAAGCCTCCGTCAAAATGAGAATGAATTATCCATCTTTCTCTTCCTTTGCCTCTCACTTTCTTTGCTAATTATAGCAAAGACCAAACTAATCACCATGCATTTCAACCGATTCTAACTAAAACCTTCCATCGCAGATCAGATTAATAATGGATTAATCGTTAGTGACAGGGAAGGATCGTTAATCTCAGCCTATTGGCATTGAATCCCAGGCCGCGGTTTGCTGATCTCCGCCAACGAAAGAGCTGTGTAGAAGAACGTTTCAGGATTAAAGTTGAAGATGAGACGTAATGATTTGAACTTTTCCGACAATCCATGCATAAAGGACGCATTTGCACTTAATACAAGGTTACCGAATAAATCTCACAACGATTTGCCCAGAGTTTGCATAATCCAACGGTGTTAGCTTCTGTATGAGCTCTCAGTACTAATCCATCGATTTACTGAAAGGAAAGCAACTAACGGATGTGATGAAATGAAAATCGCTTGTCGATGTATTTTAAGTTTATTAAAGACATTTCTTCAAAGAAATATTATTCTAAATATCAGCATAACAATGGGAAGCAACAAAAGGATATTTTTACTCTTGTATTCATTTTGTTTAGAATCGTTTCACCCAAGCAAGGCAGTACTGCCACTGATGCGCAGGGGGTTACGGTGAAAAGATTGGGGTAAACAAAAAAAAAACGTTGTACAAGTGATACCGAAGAAATAATAAATAATAGATGGCAATTGACGCTGCTGTTGAACCTTTGTAGATTATGGCTATCATAGAGATAAGTATGAAGAAGGGATTTCGATAGGTGGGAAGTGCGGGAAAAGAAACTGATAAAGTAGTCGTAACTATTATATTTGAAGATTTTGAGAGTAAAAGTGTTTCAATTAGTTGCACCAGAAATTTCATTATGGTGGAGCACCAGTGAATGACGCTGGTCAGATTAAAATCCTTGAAAATATTTATAAAGAAGTCCCATCACTTTAAAAAAAAATGTGACTGAAGTCGAGCTGCCAGATATGGATCGATTAGGTTGCAGATATGGAAATAATTGTGCAGATTCAAAAAACGTGAAATTGTTGTTATCGTTGAACCAAAAAAATGTACTAGTGTTATGGTGCCATATCAATAAATCTGGGCCCTTCCTCCATCAATAAATACTAACCTGCGTAACTTCCAAGTACGCAGTCGTGAGGCAGTCGTGAGGCAGTCGAGACACAGCGTAACTATACAATATGGACGTACACTTCTATTTGCTAACTACTAACCCACTTAAATAGTATATATGTCCTGTTATTCAATTACACTGTTTGAACCTACCTTCTTGTTTCCGTGTCTTTCTTCCAGGCCAAAACAAGCCAAAACAATTTGGCGACTGAAACTCGCAAAAACAGCTACTGAGTAAATATCTAAAAAGCTCTTAAGATTTTATAATGAAGCAGCTTTTTACCAATAATTATCCCTTCTTATCAGAGATTATCGCGTGGATATACCTTATTATTGTTATTGCATGTAATATGTTTTAACATTACATATTCCCTTTATTTTTCATAATTTTTGGTTTCAAATCAATCATCTTAACATCTAATCACACTTTATTTAATACACCTTCAACTCACTTCACTCCCGGAATTATATTGTGAAGAGTTTAGTCGATAGAAAACAGGCTCACAATCTACTACACAAGAAATTAATTTGAAAAGTATTTGACGTTGTTGGGATATTTTCCAAACGCAGCAAGTGCTGTCTGCAGCTTGACTATGATGTCATAGCTTTTATAAATCATTTCCCATATTGAATGAAGAAATTGCAATAGAGTTTGTCATCAGACTTAACTTCAATCATTGCTTTCACTTTTCGTCCTTTATTGGCAACAGATCGAAGTAATTTCTCAGTTGTTCAGCTTCTTATATGCTATGTGAATATGAGTGATAATCAGCTATTCTCATTTTCTTGATAAGCATACTAGCAATGTGGTAAAATGTTTAAAGTCACGACCTAGAGTATTGAAACCGAACAGGATTGAATATATATTTTCTGAAAACAAATAATTATTTTCAAACGTAGATTTTAAATATCTGAAAGAAACATGTCAACGCATTTTTATCGTTTAATTGAATCTCCTGAATATTTTATATAGGGAACAGGATATTTATTTTAACTTTTGCCAAACTATCAGCGTTTAAAATTTGTATAATTTTGAAAATTATTTGCAAAAGATTTTTCATGTGTATTTATCCGGAAACGTCATATAAATTTTAAAATATAATTACGTTGGTTTTCCGAAAAGAAAAATATTATCTTACTCTATTCGGAGTAGAGTTAAAAGAGCATGACAAGACTTTCAAGAAAGGTAACAGTGATGGTTAGACGAACAAAGTCTGGACCGAAATCTTACAATTAAAATTTCCTAAACAAAGTTCCTTACCGGAAGCAAAAGGAGAAATATAAGGACAGAATGAACGAAATAGAATCGTAGATTTTGGCTTCTTGCTTAATAAGAAAACGTTAACATCAATTAAATGGCTCATGTCTCATTTGATGCCCAATGAAAAGTCATTAATTTTGTTACGGCATCTCTAAGTCGAATACTAGATTTAGAATATGCTTCCGATGCATTACAATAATAGTATTAGGAATTAAATTTTCTATTGAAGCCCTTTTTTGACAACACGGCAGTGCGGTCGTGAAGAGAGATTTAACGTGTATTTCAATCTTATCCATCTGCGATGTAAAAGTAACATATTCTTCTTTGTTCGAGTTAAAAAGAAACAATTACAAAATTAAATTGACTTTGGTTGCGTAAAGTTTGTAATCTTTACGTATGAGTCGACAAAGCATATATAGGATTTCAGAAGATAACTTCCGTTTGATATGATATTTTATAATATTTAAAGGTTGAAATTAGCTTGTAGGAAAGTAGCTATAATGTAACACGCCGAACGATCGATAATTGTGTCATCAGAATATTTCAAATGGGGAAATAAACATAAAAGAAAGATAATGAAAATATATTATGGTAATAGATACTAATGGTAATGGTTATTTTATAAAATTCTTTACTAGAAAATTCATTATTATCTGAATATGATGCTAGTACTAAACGTAGTTGTAATTTATAGCCATTTCCTTAAAATATTCTTCACAATAATAAAATTTTATGTCAAGTTGATATTATCACTCTTTCTACTATTGATGTGGACTTTCCCTCTTAATATATTGTTTTGTTTAGTATGAGATATCTCAGGATATTGAGTATGTCATTGTTTTCTTTTCAATTTTTATGTGATGTCAGTTTTCTTTAATGAGGATTGTAGAGTTGGAAAAAACATCCTCTTTGACCTTAGTTCCACATAGCAGTGCTTTACAGGAAGGAGCTATTAGAGTAGAATTTATTTCTCAGTGCTAGATAACAGAGAAAATTGGAAGCAGTTCGTCACAATTTGAATGATATGGCAGGCCATGGCCATGAATTTTATCATGGCAGAACCATTTCTGCTTGGATCTAGGAATGAAATTAATATAATGCACAAATCAAACGTAATGTAAATATATTACTACTACTGCAACTACTACTATGTTCAATAATATAAATAAAAATAATAACTGTAATTAATGTTAATATTATTAGTATTATAAAAACTGAGATAAATTCTGTTAACATTAAAATGGCTGAAATATTGAATAAAATTCAGTTTATAATATATCGATAGATTATGCTTTATATTTTGTTCGGGCCTCACCTTTCAAACCATTAACAATCAATACCTCCGGCAGAAACCTATCGGGAGATCGTTGAAATGTTGTCCGTACAAGCAGCTGTGAGCAATATCACGAAGAACTAATAAAATAATGACAATGTAAATCCGCGTTAAACAAAATGAAAAGAAATGTTTGTCTGGCTTAAAGAAACTTGAAAAAATATGACAAGAAACAAATAATCCGATGAATTAGGAATAAGGTATAAAGACGTACATATGATCTAGTTATCATATCAGGTCCTATCGCAATTAAAGTGGTTGTTGCTATGTTAAAAAGTAATAAAGTACGCAGACGGAATCCAATTGATATTTAGATCACCATCAAGCGCTATGGCGCATACACAATATGTTATGAAATGCTTGATCGCATTCGTTGTGTATACTATTGCTTGTAAAGAAGTTATGTAGAGTGTTGTCGTCCCATCGAACCACAGAGGTTCCATCAGTGTCCATCTCTTTTTTCAGCAGTTGTTGGCCGAGAACAAAATACCAAAAGTTTCACAAGCGGCATAGCTTCTGCTCATTGCGATATTTTCAAGCGAATAACACGAAACAGTCACTCATTCTCGATATATATATATATATATATATATATATATATATATATATATATTAAGAAGGCTTTAGTCAGTGGATATTTTTTAGGTATAGATTCTCGATTTAGAACGGTAATATTCAAAACATTAAATGCTAAACTGGTACATGCTTTACTTTAATTTTTGTAGCAAAACTTCGATACACTTTGAACAAAGATTGTATAACTCTTTAAGTAAATCCTAATGCAATTCTACAGGTACGATATATATATATATATATATATATATATATATATATATATATATATATAAAGAGTGGCGGCCATAATATAATGAAACATTATTACCAAAGATATAAATATATCTATTGCTTTAAAAAATGCATGATTAGCAATGAAATTTTTACCGAATTAAGATTAAGATTAGGGTGTAATGCCTAAATATTATACAATGTTACAAAAATTTACATAATAGTTTTTTTTTAAATAAAAATACAATGGAAGAAAGGAAATAAGCTACTGGACATAATTTAAGGAACAGATCGTTTATAATTGTTTATAATTGATTGTGAACAAAATATCAACAAAATTTAATATTTGTAAAACATTTACTTATTTCCAATGGTTTCTCCGCATCGTCGATCTGCAGTAAGTCCCTTCCATTAGTCTTACAATAATTCCCAAACGTGATCATGGTTTTTCGGGTTTCTTTTCTGAGCCCTTTTTCCAATTATCTTCAAAACATTTTCTATTTGATTCAGGTCAGGGCTGTGAGATGGCCGTTTTTATTAGGGCGATTTCTTCTTCAAATAAAGCTTTAACCTTCTGAAACATTTGGCAATATGTATTGTGCTGCATAAAAATAAGTGATCCATAAAGATTATGCTGAAATCTTTGTATCACATGTTACTGAAGAAGCTTTTGTAAATCACCGCATTGATATTGCCATGTAGGCGGAACATAGGGCCAACTCATGCAGATTAAATCATTCCCCAATGCATCACACTGCCGCCACCAAACTTAGCTGTTTTATTGACACATTGAGAAGACTGGCTTTAACCTGTTCCACAGCGTACGTAAGTTTTGCCAGCAAAACTAAATATAGTAAACTTGGGTTCATCAATGAAATGAACTGGAGCCCATTGTGCGTGATTTCAAACAACATGATCTTTCGCATACTCCAGGTGTGCTCTTTGATTTCGCTTTGAAATGAGAGGCTTTGAAGCTGGAATACGAGTATGCAATCCTGAAATTTTTAACCTGCGAGCAACCGTTCTCCTTGTGATCTTATTTATGTCTCTTCCTTAAATTTTCGGGCAATTGATGTGGCAGTTTCAAAACGGTTTCATGTAGACATTCTAAAAATTTTTCGATCTTCACTTTATGATGGTTTTTAAGTTCTGTCGGTTTTTGGTTTTGCATCAAAAGTTTTCTCCGATTTATACCTGCTAATTAGACGATGAATAAAACTTTTAGACCTATCAACAATATCAAAACTTTCTGAAATTGATTTTTTTCTTGATAGTTATTGATAATGGGTCTTTTCTCCAAAAAAAGCGTTCTCCGTGTAGAATTTGCCATATTGCTTAAAAATAAAGTCCTAATCATAAATGAACATTTAATTTTTGTTGAAAGGCTCTATCGAGGTTGTAACAATATAAATTAAACGTTTATGCAAATTATTAACATGATTCCATAACTTTAGTCCAGTAGCTTATTTCCATTCTTCCATTTAATCTTTATTTTTAAAAAAAGCTATTATTTAAGTTTTGTATAATATTTATGCATTGCACTCTAATATTTATACGGTAAAAATGTCATAGCTAATTATGTATTACCTTTTAAATAATACACATATATATGTTTTGTTGTTTCCTTTCCTCATATTTTGGCCGCTAATATATACATATATATATATACATATATATATATATATATGTTTAATACTAAAATAGGCATTTTATCCGTGATTTTAATACACAAATATATTGTTTGAAAGAGAAGAGATATATATCTCATGTATTAGATGGTGGTCGCCATAAATAATTATTTCATAATGGTCAAGCTAGCATGAAATATGGAACAGTGTAATGGTAACTAAACAAGCTAAATATTAGAATTAAGGAATATCGAGAAAATCTACTGTCTTAATATATATTGTGAAACAGTTTTGGTTATTATATGTGTGAATAGAAGGATCAAGTGAAGGCTTCAAACGAAGATTCCACAGCCAGACGTTATACATCGTTAATACAATATTGAAACTAAAACATCCCAAAGGCGTGCTTTAATATCAGTTGTGAGATAAAAAAAAATGGCCTGTCATTGTAGATGTGACCAAGATAAAAAGAGTAATAATCAGGTGAAATGTTTCCATCTAGTTTTCCAAAGTAAATGAATGAATTTGTAAATTCTGAAGCATTTTTCCTTGTGAAAGTAGATTTTTTCTTGAGGAATTTGATCGTCTACTCAGATGAGTGTAATTATCTTTTTAAAACTCTGCGCAATATTAGAAAAAAATGAGAAAGGCTTAACGATGTTTAAATTCGTCAGAACTAGGCGGGTTCAAAGGAGATCTGCGATTTGCTCAATTGCAATCGGGATTCCTGAGGATATCTATGTCAAAAACTCTTTCGACAGCAACAAGAAATGCTTAAAAGTATGAAGAAGAATGAAATCCAGTCTCGTGAATTCAAGGCATATAAAAAAAATGGAAATTCTTCCATAGGCAAAGAGAATGCATTAATCTATCAATCTCAAATTTACACACACACATACATACACACACACACACACACACACACACACACACACACATATATATATATATATATATATATATATATATATATGAGAGAAAATAGCAACACCAGAATACAGAGGATAATCCAAAATATATTATCTAATTAATATAGAATATCGATTAGATCATAAGTGAGTGTTCATTTAAATTATTCTGAGAAATATCTATTAATGAGAGGAAAAGTCAACAAAATTTTCTTCTCAATATTGTATATATATATCCGATTGGGCACTCTGGAAGAATGGTAGATTTGAAAAACAGTAGCTACTCTCGCATACACGCATCGCTCATTCACTAATGAATTAGAGCACTCTGGCTATTCGGTGTGTATAATGATAATATTGATGCAAAAAAGGCTGCCTTCTTCTACCGAACGCCCATAGCACAGAGGTAGAATCGCCGACTGACGCCAATTCGGTCGGGTTTCAATCCTGGGTTATTTATATTATTTGGATTATTGTCCTCACATTTGCTATCTTTATCATGACATTTTGGCCGTTGTACGCTCCGTACTTCTTTAGATGATAGTTTTTTATATTTCTGTATGTGAGTGTGTGAACCCAAAATTTCTTTGTAGATATAGACAAATGTGTGTATTTGTGTGTATATGTATGTGTATGTATAGGTATATTTAAGTATATATATGTGCAAATATGTAAATTTTGTGTATATGCTTATATATGTATGTGTGTATGCGGAGTTATGTTCATGTGTAGAGGTATATGTTTATACGTATTAATGTATTTTGGTCAAGCCTGTAATAGATTGATGATCACTCATTCTGCTCAATGAACTTTTTCTCTCCTAGATCTGGTGAACCTAACGAGATAAGGCTAAAATTTTCTATTCTAGGTCATGTTTTTGATTTCCATTTCGTTAAATATATTTTTTGGATATTCTGGGAAAATATTTATGCCAAATAAAAATTGCCTTCAAGAAATTAACTAATTAATTAAGTGAAATGAATTATAGATTATAACGACTTTAGATGAGGTGCTGAGTTTTTTATTTTATAGAAATTAAGTTGGTCTGAAAAGCATTCATTGAGCTCACTATACAGAGACATCGCTTTGTAATTTTCATTAAGTAACACATTTTGGACTATCTTCGCCATTCACGGACTTAACAACATTATATATCTATTTTCTCTCTCTCGCTATATATATATATATATATATATATATATATAGAGAGAGAGAGAAAGAGAGAGAGAGAGAGAGATAAAGAAAGAGAATTTGAAAGAGGTGAAGAGAGAAGCAGATTGAAAACTTAGTTGGTGATTGCGTCTATATACACTTAATTTTTTGTGTGGATAGAAAACACTATATATTTACGTATATATGATCTTACAGATGACGATTTACTGTTTAACGCGTCACGTGTAAATATTGTACACAGGATTCTCCCGTGGAAAACAAAAAACCTTTATAGATCTTTCGTGTTATTTTTATTTAATTCGTTTATTGCCATTATTTCGTCATGTTACACTTGTTGTATCCCTCTGGGAAAGACTGAAATGAACAATTTCAGACGATTCCACTCTGAAATAACCCTCTCAAAAGAAAAGCAATAAAAACCCGATTCAATTTAGTTTATTTAACGAAATGAAAGGTCGTAATGATATAGTTTGTAGCGAGAAAAATTCTAAGAGAAAGACTGAACTAATATCTTAAAATGTATCTGCAGTATAATTTTTTCAGTGTGCTTGCGTGCGTTTTAAGGTGTGTATGTTAACAAAATGCCACCAGCAATAGAAACATTTACAGACACTCAAACTTTGCTCTTACTTGTGTTTGTATTTATATGTGACGTGTATAAAACAATCAGTGTATGCTCCAGTTCAAAGATTGGAAAGAAATGCAAATATTCTGTAATATTATTTTACAGTGTTTGTGTTCGTGTATGTTATCAATATACAGTAAGAAATAGAAACATATACACGAACCCAAACTTTGCTCTTGCTTTTGTGTGTGTTCGTGTGTGATAACGTGCAAGCTCTAGTTCATAGAGTGGAAACAAATGCAAAAAGTAAATAGACTGCATATTTGGAGAATATTTCTTCATATGAAACCAAGATTTCACAAATTATAACGACGAAACAAGAACGGTTTTTATTTTGAAAAGTAATAGGCGTTTAATTAAAATTATTTTTTGATGTAAATATGTCGTCGGAGTATATCTAGATAAAACAATTTATTCATAAACAACTAAATAACATCAAGTTTGTTTTTTATACTGCAAAACATTTTAACATCATTTAATTTATTTTTTTCAACCTAGTAAAAGACACTAAGAAACAGGATTTTAAATGTATTGGAAGAATAGTAACAGAAATATCACTAATGAGCGAGAACTAAAAGGCGTAATCAGGAGGACGTAGATAGTGATTGACATTGCATTTAATTTTTGTAGATCGAATTTGGCTGGAATGTATATAATCGGAAGGGAGTTCCATCAATGAGGAGTACGAGATATTAAAATGTTAGTGTAGAATATATGCTTACACCTAGCCATCTCATCTGTAAATTGATGGGATATCGACGCCATTCTAGTCAGTCAGTTCAGTTAAAGTGCCATCCGTGATACACGCTTGGGCGATCATATCTCGAAAGAGACACGACTGACTGGGCAGAAGTTTACCCCGCAGTAGGTTGCCATTGCTTTCTGCGGTAGACTGGTTGCCGACCAAGGCTATAGAACCCAATCTGTCCTGCTATTTAACCCATAACTGGAAGGAAGAGACGGATTAATACCTTTCCCAAGGGTATTTGCGCGTAAGTGAATACAATGGATTCAACTGGAATTCGAACTCGGCTCCCCGGTTTCTCGTTCCTAACCGATATCACTCTACCACAACGCACATAATACTGCGCTTAAATTCAAAAGTCAAAATTGTATAGTGAATATGTATCGCTTAATATTTTACATTGAATATTTTTTGTACTATCCTCATCGTTCATCACTATTTCTCTCTCATATATCAACAACAACTATAAAGATATATTTATAGAAGAGTTAACTTCTGTGTGTGCGAAAATGACTTAAGCCGAACCAACAGATCAGGACCAATGATATAACTGATTTTCCTTTGATTTTTTGAAGAACCTCAAGATAAATAGGAGGGGCACCAGACCATATGTGGCGGTAATATACTAAGCAAGAACGAGACGTTAACATATATATGTAGCATAGATTCTGGAGAGAAAATTTGTTAAGCATAACAGTGTGATTTATTTTCTTAGCAGCTGACTTACCTTTGCATCCGATATAATAATTCTATTTAATGTGAGCTGAGAATATTTGCCTGCAAAGAGTGACTTTCATCAATGTTAGCATCTGCTATGCTAATCGAAAGCAGAGAAAGGCGTCATATGAAGAATTATTTAGTTAAGTTTCATTTTGGAGATGTGAAAATAAATAAACCATGATTTGCCCCAGTGACTTGAATCATTTTGCACATCAGCTGCCATTTTGAAATTGTCGGACTGATTACCCCTAATATCGACGCAGAAATAACAGAATATATTATCAGCGTAGATACCAAGTTCAGAGCTGATATAATCGAGAAAATCACTAATAAATATTAAAAAGAATACAGGATCGAGTATGGAGAAAGGAAATTTATGTTGAGAAATTTAAATGCAGTGTGATAAATAAGGTTTAATATATATATATATATTTTATATTGATAAACCAGAATAGCATAGGAGGTATGAATATTTAATTTCCGCAATCGAAGGAATATTTATATAATTACACACTAATTAGTTGAGACAGTTTTGAAACCAGTCATTGGGTTCAGAAATTCAGTACTGATAAAGATTTTCTTTGAATATGTGTGAATTAAAAAAAATGAAAAAATTGTATGAGAAAAATATTTCCTATTTGATTGTCCAAGGTTGTGTTTCAATTTTCGGAACCGGAAAATTTCGGTGTTGTAAAAGAGATAAGGAATAATATCCCAAAACTAGCCAGTGGTATTCCTGAACAATTCGTTATCATTGACATTATTTGGAAACGATGACGTTTTCATATATGTTATGAATAAGAAAGGCAACTTTATTTCGAAACGACATTCTTTTTGTTCAGATTAAAAACAGTAGCAGCAAGTTGATAGTCTATATGATATTGGAATAAAGTATGATCAGTACATCTATTATAAATATGTAGATCCTTGTTGAATTCCTTTTAAAGATTTTTGAAGAATACATTGTAATATCCAAAATAGAAAAGCTGAATACGACCGCAGAATAAATAGTCCTGCTATTCTTGTGTTTTCAGCAATTTCTTCTGTGGAAAAGCATGTTTTTACTTCAGCTCAGTTAACCTATTTACATGCTGCACATATATTTTGGCCATTTTCTATATGTCTACATATACACTGAGGTATTTGTAGTTGATGAAAATTCCGTTTGTAAACGCATTATTCTACTTACGGTGGTTCACGCTGTTTATATTCTCGGGTGAAAATATGTTCACGATCAGCAAATACCTGTTTAGATCAATTCGATTAAGCTTTTATTTTTTGAAGAACAATTTTCCTTGATTGATATTTGATGTGAAGGTATAGACATGTGGAGCATTTTTATATAATATATCGGTAACCTTCATTGGAATTTTATTTGGTTCGTTACGCCCAAATATATAGCCTTGGAAAAGGTAATAATCTATTTCCTTCCGTCAGTTCTATGATAAATTGTAGGTCTTGTATGGGAAGATTATATTCAATTCTTTTATAATATATATATATATATATATATATATATATATGCACATACTAAAATCAAAATATTTAAGAGGATTATATATATATATAGACAAGACGGTTTTATTATAATAGATAATACATATATATATATAAATTATTTAATCGATACACGTATTTGATTAATTTGAGTAAATTTGATTAAAAATAATATTCAAACAAATAATTTAAATATGTCGTTTTTTAAAACGATTTTGCTAATCTTCGGTATTTTCCGTAACATTGTATGTTTATATTTGATGACATGAAGATATATTTCAGTGCAGATATAAATATTTGCGTAGAATAGAAAATTGTGTTATACAGGCTTGCTTTGATTTTGATTACACTGTGTCATCATTCGTGGTCGAGTGGTCTAAGCAGCATCAGATCAAATGCTGGTTTCTCCTATGTTGATAGGGATCGCAGTTTCGAATCCTGTCAAATGACACACATTTTCGTAACAAAATTTAGCGTTAATAAACAGATGAAGAAATAAGCAGATAATAAATATACAAATATCCTGCTTGATTAAAAAAACAGACTATCTACTGAAATGCGAGTATCGATTAAAAATGTAATATAAATAGGTCGGTTGTTAAACCATTTCGTTAATCTCAGGGATTTCCGTAACAATAAATATATATTCATACTTCACTACTCGTCGATATAATTACTGCAAAAATTAAAATTATAAGGACTGTATAGATTAAACACGCGATATAAGCGTTCGTTAATAGTAGTAAGAAAACCAGCTGTGTATACGCTTTCTTGCAATTGGCCTCTAGTACACTGACAAAACACTGCCACACAACACAATTATCTCTCTGTCTTTCTCTCTTTCTCTCTCCATGAACGTGACAAGATATATATATATATATATATATATATATATATATATGAAATGAATTGTTTGAACATTAGTTTTGATCGGTACTCATATTTTAAGTAGATATTCTGTCTTAATTAAACAGTATTATATATTAATATCTTCCGGCCTGATTATTTACGAGATATTTTTTTTAACGAAAATATGTTTCCTTCGGCAGGATTAAAATCTGATACCCCTATCCACATAGGCGAAATCATTGTGGTGAATTTTTTTCATAGTTCATGATAGTATATTTCTTTTAAAACTACGTGCACCAATAATATAACATCATTGTGTACTTAGATGGGCGTGTTAATTCATTGCTGATAGGTCCTTATCCTCACGTTATTTGGTCTGTACAATCCTCCAGCTTATGATCCACACAATTGTGAGAGCTGGCAAGTTTGTCGAAAAGAGGTGATTCCAGGATTTTATGTATTAAACAGCTTAATATTTTTTATGACGGCATTTGAAGATTATTTCATTTCTCTGATATAATAATTGGCTATATTCTCTGAATTTGATAATTTTAATTTTAATTTTTTCGTCTAAACATAAATTGCATCTGCTTCTAAAGCTATTGGGACTTTGAGATTTATCTGCGTAAATCCACTGGATGTATAGAAATATGAAAATATTGGCGTAAGTTGGGAGTATGTGTGAGAATTATGTGTGAGTATGTGTATACATATAACACTATTTATACGCGCGGAAATCCCGTCTCTACACACTTATTCATAATATACATGTGTACACATACATGCACACATACACACACACACACACACGCACACACACACATATATATATATATATACATATTCCATATGCACTCACACACATACATATTAATGAATATTATGAAAAGGAGCATTTAAATAGCTAAAAAATTTTAAGTGTGAATAAGTGTGTAATAAATTGAATGTATGTGTGTGTATGTGTATGTATATATGTATTCTTATTCGTAGAATTGTGTGTGTATATATATGTATGTATGTGTGTACTTCTATAGGTATGTATATAATAATTGTAATTAATTTTTTTTTTTTTTTTTTTTTACCTAGTGTTGTCTTTATTTAGTTTAATTTCAAATGACCTAATTTTTTTAAAAATAATTTTATTTTAAATCCTATATCTTTTTATTCCCTTTTATTAATAATTATGCCTTTTTAAGTAAAGGCCTTTTTCTAATACTTCAACGTTTTGGGGAAATTAGGTTTTTGAATTTGTCCAGCGTCTGTAATATTTTAAAAAAAATTTTTCTTTAGTTTCTTTTTTTTACCCTCCCTTCCTTCTTTTATCTCTCTTACCACCTTTTTTCCGTGTTGCTTAAACTTACGTCGATTTAACACGGCTGTCTGTTAATTTTTAGTTACATTCTCCCTTTTTTTTTGCGAACCCAGACGATGTCAACCCAGACGATGTTATTTTTCTTTTTGTTTTATTTTATTTTATTATTTATTTTTTTAATTTCTTTGCAATCTATTTAAAAAGGAAAAGTAGACTAATTTTTCTCCAGTTTCTGAAAGGTTTTATCTGTTGCTGAGGTGATGTGTCGTCCCCCGTGGAGATCTTCATATCGAAATGGCCATTCAACATCTTTGAATTAATCCTTTTTTAATATATATTTGCTCTGTAATATTTTATTACATGGAGCTCTCTTCCTGTATCTTTTTTTAATATTAAAATAAATTTTTAAAATTAATTAGGATCGGGTTTTTTGGAATTTACCTTCCTGCTTTTTTCCCTTGGATTGAAGTATCTGAATTAAAATATATATATATATATATATATATATATATATATATATATATATATATATATATATATTTCTAAACATATGCTGTTAAATATTTATGTATATTATGTTTAACCATGAGCCGTTCTAAACATCGTATTTTAGCTTTAATTTCAGTTGAAAATAAACCAAAAATTCTGCAACATTTGGATATTTTCATTAAGTTGTTTCTAGCTCTTTCGACTCACATGAGCTATTTTCAGAGAGGTTATAAGCCAATACGATGTTGCGAACCGCTTATGAATAAAAATAGTAGACATTCACTGACTCTTATATTTAACAGTTTTTTTTTAATCATGTCACCCCAAGCAAGGCATTCCACTGCCTCTATAGCGCAGGGGGTTAAACAGTGCGATAGACGAGTTAGGATGTACATAGGGGGAGATTTGGAGAGAATGGGTGTGGGTTAGTGTGTTAGGAGGTGTCCATTGACCTTACATTTAAACCTCTGGAGGCAATAGCCGTCGGGGAAGCAAGCATGCGGCAGGGAACTCCACAGGCGGGAAGTGCGAGAAATGAAGCTGTTGCAGTAGAAATTGTGGTTACATTTCATCGGTTTCACTGGAAAAGGGTGGGACCTACTTGCCAATCTATTATCTCGTGCAAACTCACACTTAAGGGGCACCAGTGATTTAAGTTCATCAGAGCAGAAGCCATGAAAGTATTTATAGAAGAGGCACAGGGAAGCCACGTCACGCCGGTGAGAGAGTGACTGCAGCCGGTCAGCTAAGTCGGTATCAATCACATGACAGATTCTTCGCTGTATTTTGTCAAGAAGCCCGAGGAGAATAGCAGAGGCACCCGGACCAAATGTGGCAACAGTATTCAAAACACGGGCGGATGGTAGATTTGTATAAGTGCAGGATAGATTCAGACGGAAAGAATTTCCAGGCCCTGCACAGAGTGCCGACTTTCATAGCAGCGGATTTAGCAATGGATTCGACGTAGTCATTCCACTTGAGGTCCGCTGAGAGTTTCAGGCTAAGCAGGCATAGTGTTTTACTCTCTGGGAAGCATGCCTGTTCCATGCTAATGGGAGGGAGTTGCGGTTGTGTGTGGTGGTTAATTGACATCAGCTTACGTTTTGGAAGAATTTAATTTTACGAGCCATTTCCTAACCCCAATCCACCACGGATTGGAGGTCTTTTTCAATCTCAGCTGTGACGTTTGCCTTGTCATCAACACCATATTTTTGATCGAAGGCGAACGTATACTGTGGTATCATCGGCGTGCATGCCTACTTGTGATCTTATGGCATCGGGGAGATCATTGGTGTAGATTAGAAATAGCGTAGGACCTAGGATAGAGCCTTGGGGAACACCAGTGTTTGTAGGGTAGTTCTGGGAGGCACGTCCGTTCAAAACCACATTCAGTGTGCGGTTGGAGAGGAATGACTGGATTAAGTCCATCAAAAGTCAAGTATTATCGTAGCATCGCTGTTTGCCTAGAAGGCCTGCATGCCATACTCTATCGAATGCTTTAATGATATCCAGGGCGATAGTTCGGGCTTCTCCATTCTTGTCGAGAATCTGGTATATATACTCGGTGATGGTCGTTAGCATATCGGCAGTAGACCTGGCGTAGCGGAAGCCATACAGTTTGTCCGAGAGGAGCCCGTGGGCCGTGAGATGCTGAACGACCTCTGCATTGATAATGGCTTCGAACACTTTGCCGAAGTTCGGAAGAAGGCTGATAGGGCGGTAATTTGCGGGGTCCGAGGGTTCACCAGTGTTCTTGAATATTGGAACCACAGAAGAAACTTCCAACAGGCAGGAAAAGTAGGAGGAATATAGGCAGCGGTTGTAGAGCTTAGAAAGGAGAGAGGAGAATTCAAGAAAATTATTGGGATTCCGTCCCCACCACTCACTTTGTGAGGGTCAAGTTTTGAGATTATGCTAGAAAACAGCGAGGGCGTGATGTGAACGTCATTCAATTTGGCCTCATTTCTAGATGGGAAATCGGGTGTCTGGACTCCAGACGAATCCAGACACGAATTGTTCGAGAATCTAAGGCCAAAGCACTCAGCTTTGTCCGCTGAGACAGCGGGGAACTCCAACTCATTGATTAGTGGGGGCATTGAGGACTTACTCTTGTTGAGCACGCTTTTACAGAGGCGCCAGTAGTCTTTGGCTCCGAACTTAGAGGTTGCTATGCGGGCTGCTTCATTCTGGCAGCAAACAGCATCTTAGCTTCGTTAAGTATCTTTTTACACTTATTACGAGCTGAGGCGAAAAGGCGCCATTTTTGGTCCGACGCGTGGCTACGATAAAGCTGGAAGAAGTTATTCCAGTAGGCAATGGCGGGCGAGAACCAAGGAGACGAATGGGATTTAAGCTGAAATTTCCTGGCAGGGATGAAAGCATCGATGGAAGCCTTAACCAAGGAGGAGACCTCTGATGCACAGTCTATGATGGGAAGACTAAAAACATTGTTCCAAGGGATGTCGCAGAGGAAGTCACGGAACGAATACCAGTCTGCTCTTTGATAGCAGTAGGATATTCTGTTTGTCTAGGCTTCTTGGATAGGGGTGGAGTGGAATAAGATTTTGACAGAAACTACGGCGTGGTCAGAATATCCGAGAGGGCAGAGCTGTCAGGTGGTGCAAGAATTTTGGGGTGAAAGTGAAGCAGAAGTCTAGTAGCGAGTCCCTTCCGTTAGTGCTATTGGAGAAACGCGTGGGGAAATCAACCACTTGCATAAGGGATTGGGAGATTGAAAAAATTAATGGTGTGGACACCAGCCGAGCCACTTAGTGTGGTGGGCGTTAAAGTCACCAAACACGAAAATATGGGAAGATGGGTGAGAAAAATGGCCTTGTCGATATTGTCAGAGATGCTGTCAAGTACTGAACAGTCAGAAGAGGAGGGGGAGCGGTAGAGGAAGAAGTTAACGGAGCTTAAAAGTGAGAGACGGAAGCACATGAAAGACTGGTGCTGGGATTCAAGAGGTGTTACTCTAGCTAGGGTGAGGTGTTCGCTGACATATACACCATATGGACGTTGGAGTACATCCTAAAAAGGGGAAGGTAACCAGGAACATAGAACTCAGAGGAGGGGATAGACGGAACAAGGTTAGTTTCACACAGGGCTAAGATATCAGGTGAGTTAATTTGGAGGAATGATTCTACGCTGTAAGGTTTAATGCGGATACCGCGTATGTTAGTGAACGTGACACAGAGAGGTTTGGGCATTTTCCGAGTAGCTGGTTTGAGTTTGGTATTTTGTTTTTTTTTTCATGGTGTTTTGGTTGAGGAGAGAGGTCTAGAGTAGAATCAGTCGGTCACTATTTGCAGCACGTGAGGAAGGGAGACTGGCGCAGCTTGCAACATAATGTGGCCTCGGGGTTGCCCAGCAGATGTTCGTGAAGGGATGCCCGTCCATGGGCGATATGGCACTACGTGTATGTTTAGAAAGTTTTTGCCTCGTTACACTATATATATATATATATATATATATATAGTATGAATGAATTAATTATTTCATGCTCTCGAACACAATGTTGCTTCAATAAAACACCCAGGCAGTTATATATTTACCAATTGATGCATTTCTGGTATTTTCCCGTTATTACTATCCCTAAAATAGATATGTATTCATTTTTCCAAAATGAACTGAATCACAAGAAACACAAAGTCATTTGTTATGCATCTTATTTTCTATATTCCTTTATATCATTTCACTTTATTGGGGATTCACATGCTGAGAAAATATCAGAATGGACAATTATTCTTTCTTCATTATTTTTTCTAGTCTGACCATTATCACTTTTGTCGCCGTTTCAGCTGAACTTGTGAATATATTTTACTTATTTGAATGAGGAAACAATCTCAACATTGATATTATTGTTTCAACAAAAACTTTCAAAATATAAACCATGCGAAAGAGATTTTTATTTCATTTAATCGGGCATTTGTGAAATTTTACAAAATATTATTGGTTCGCCTCTTTATACTAACAAGTATCGATCGATCCTTTTTTTGTTACTCATAGGAATGTAATAATGTCTATGAAACTGTTTGTAGGTATCTCCCAAATAAGTAACAAATTTCATGATTTCAAAGATAAATATAAAACATTACTTTCGCTATCATTAATTCTGAAAGTATTTCCTGTTCTTTAGCACTATCAATGTCGTAAATTCTTAGATTGCTGCATTAGTCTCTCAACAGAAGTAGGAATTTTGCGTTCTGTGTCTCATAGAATTTCTTTTTCCATCGATGCTTGTAAACTATTATTTTCTGAATCATGGACATTGTTAATTGTAATTGTCTACTTAGTGCTTATAACAATTTGAGCAATGTATAAGCTGTAATTCTTCTATCTTATGCCTGTGCCTAATGTTTAGTCAGCTACTGAATGCATTGTGGAAAAGTATTTTACATGTGCTTAGATATGAATGTGTGCATTAACACGAAGTTTGAATTTGTTAATACTTAAAGGATCAAATAATCCTGCTTTTTTTAATCAAAAGAATGTTTAAATGATAGGAAGTGCATGAAAAATATAGAATAACGCGTAAGTCGATGACTGCCTTATTCTCTATTTTTTGTACATGTTTGATCATTTTACTGATCAGATAATATTCGTCCTCCACCTACGCGTTATTCTCTATTTTCATAAATTGTTTAATATTTCGCTTATCAGATAATCTTAATCATTGACTTAGACGTTACACCTTAGTTTTCATAATGCTTTATTATTTCACTTATGAGATAATTTTTAATCCTCGACCTACGCGTTATTCTCTATTTTTTATACATGCGTGATTATTTCGCAATTCAGTTCATTTTTGTCCTCGATTTACGCGTTTTTCTCTGTTTTTCGTAATTGCTTGAATATTTTGCCTGTCAAATAATCTTAAGCGTCGGCCACCGCGTTATTCTGTATTTTTCATAGATGCTTGATTATTTTACATATCAGATAATCTTAGTCGTCTACCTACACCTTATTTTCTATTATTTGAAGCCGTTAGTGTTTCTTTCATTCGGCTTTTTGTCAGACGTAACCAAACTCTCTATAGCTTACAAGATTTATGCGGAATTGTCTTCAGAAAGCTTTTCATCATCAGAAGATTGGTTGTCATTTGCAATGTGTGGAATCGTTTAGAAGAGAGGATTAATAGAATATATATTTTGAATGTTATTTATTAAAAGGATGAATAACACAAGTTGTAGAAGTTAATGTACAATTAGAAACATTATTAATAAGATAAGGTTAGAGTTCGTGTTCAATAATAAAATTAAGTGTATCAAGCAATGTAGAAAGTGTTCGTAGTAGTAATTGTTGAAAGAGATAAATGAGAAAGACAAAAAGGTGCGGCCTGGCCTTATCTCCTGGTCAATTTGAAGTTGGTTACATTTGTCTCGCGGCTCCCATCTGTCTCTCTCTGTCATTGAAGCTGAACTTTTATAGTATTTAAATTTCGCACTTGCTCGCGAAGTTCTCAAGTTTAGTAAATCGTTTTTATTGGTCAAAAATCATTTTAACACCTGTTTGCCAAAACTGGTTTCGACTTTTTCGTTAAGCACATGGTCAATTCTTCTTCTAAATGGGAAAGACAGGTTTTTACACGTCATTGTGAATTTTTGTAAAAGTGAAGAATATTGATTCTAATTCATTTTTTTCTGCTACATATTCATACATACTAGATTATTTCACTTTTAATTATGTTTATTTTTTAAACTCTGAGCCATTCTATGAAAACCCATTTTGACTCCATTTTTACCTTTCAGAAAATCTTAATCTTAGAATTGGAGCCATTCTATAGTATATTCTTCTGAAACATTCTCTGGAATTTTAAAAATTCTTAATCCTCGTGTTTCAAACTTTACTATAATTATTATTAATGCTTGTTGACTTCTTGAATTCACTAATTTCTGGAAAATATTATGCTGCAATTGACCTATCTTCGACATAAATATTACCACAAATTTACGGCTGGAAATTCGAAAATATCTATGCCAGACTGATTCGTATTCTTCTGTTATTATTTTCAGCTAGATTTGTTTACGCTTCCTTGTTCTTGTTTCTCTTTATTTTCCATTCATTGTTGTTTTCTTTCATTCGAAAATTCCGCAATAAAAACGAAATATCACTAAATCTAGTACAATTTTCATGACAAACGACAGGACAAGAAATACTGCTTCGACTCTCAGAATATAAAATAAAAATAATCTAACTAGAAAGAGAATTATACAAAATCTTAATACTGAACTGGTATATAAACTTAATAATAAATGGAACTTTGTCTGTGGTTCTGTATATGTGTGTGTGTCTCTCTGTGTGTTCTTTACCTATAGATTCCGAACAGCTGAACCGATTTTCTTGAAAATTTACACAGGGGTAGTATAAGCGTCTGCGAGTGCTCTTCTAGGTTTTGTGTCGATACTCCAGATAAATATTGAAAATCGATAATCGAAAAAATCGGGCTATAGAAGGAGTGGTCCGATTTTAATCAAATTAGATACACTCATAGAGAAAGACATGAGAAGCGATATTCAGAAGTTTCAATGTTGCAGTTCTTACAATATTGCAGAAAATCAATAGTATATATATATATATATATATATATATATATATAAAAGGCAAGATATTTGTGTTTGTGTCTGTTTAACTGCCTGTATGTCTGTACTTTTTTCAGCCCTATTATTTGAGTTTTTACTTTGGGTTTGGCTCTAAGTAGATATAATTGCAGTTCTTAGTCTCAGCCACGATACCATTTACTCAGAGGACTTATTTAGCCTTCAAAATTGAGTTTACGACGAAAAACTTATTTGATAACGATACCAGGAAATCAAAATTTCACTTACATCCATTCATTTTTCTTTCAGTTTACGTTTTCGCTTTAACTGGAAAAAAACTATTGCTTTTAGTCTTTCGTTCCAACGTCCAAAGAGTCTGAGCTCCAGGACCATGGATTAGTTTTAAAGCTTTCAATACACTCGAGCAGCTGCTAGTATAATATAGTAATTTCCTTGAAATGTGAGTGACAAATGCCGAAAAGTTACGCATCAGTAATTTAAAATCGTCATATAAAATAGTTTTTTTTAGAAATGGTTTAATACTGACATGTTTTGTAATATTCCTATCTGAACATACTATAACTTATGTTTGAAAAAATAAAGAAAAATATACAAATAGTTAAATATTCCATGAAAATTAATTTGAAAAGTTCATCTTCTACTTTGAATTTGATACTGGCAAAATACTAATTTAAAATAAACAATTAGATAAAACATATACGACACATAGAAGCATTTTATTTATATTAAACATAAAAATTATAATTTTCAATATCTAATATTTAAATTATAAGAAAATAAAAAACATATGAGTTTTTGTAATGATACGGACAAGCATTTGAATAAATGTGAACTGAATTAAAGTAAATTTAAATGACATTTTTATATACTAGTGAAAGAAGAAATAGCATTTCTTCTTTCGTTAAAGGAAACTTCTTGCTTTTCTGTAAAAAAAAACCCGCTTTAATTAGAACAAGGTATTATATGAAATATATAATCCGAGGATATTTTTTATACGAGCACAAAATTTTAAGAAAATGTGAAAAACAAAAACAGGATTAATTTTATTTTTCTAAATGTTATATTTAAGTACAGCTTGAAAATTTACTGAGAGCTTGGATTGAAAGAGCATTATAAAACGAGTTACTTTCATTGACTCACTTCAATTAAACAGTTAAGTTCCATACATGACACTCGCTGGGGCGACTCTATCTCAGAAAGACATTAGTATGGGTAAAAAATTCGCCCGTATTACTTTGACATTACATTCTGCGATAGACTGGTTAGCAATAACCCCAAACGGTATGGCGATATAACCCATAGTTGGACTAGGATGAAGCGGATAAAAACATTTCTCAATGAATATTTTTGCGGAAGTGAATACAACAATCTGAGTCGATATCCACTACACCACAAGGTTTATCTTACTGGAATGCCATTTCTTTAACGTATCTACAATATCAGGAGTGGCTAAACTTGCTTAAGGTTATCAGCACAAACGATATCTTCTTCCTCTATGTGCTTTGTTCTTTCAGAACGTAGGCAAACATGGCCTTCCACGTCTTCCTATCCATGATGGCTCTTTCTGATGTTACATCACACAAAACCTGTTCTGATATCCACCAGCTCAAGCCCTTTAAATATGTTATTCGCTGCTTTCCTCTGTCTCTTTTTCACTCTATCTGACGTGTTAGTATCAGATTATCCAAGCCCTCCTTCCTTATTGCATGTTCCAGGAACTTTAGTGGTCTCTTCTTGATGCTCAATATCAATTTCCTTTTCCTTGCCATTCTTTCCGAAACCACATTATTGTTCACATGCTCTGTCCATGATATACGCAGCATCTTTATGTAGAATTTCATTTCAGTTACTTCAAGTTTTTCGTTCATTTTTGATGATATTTTCCAGCATTCACTGTCATATTGAAGAATTGACATCACATAGCAACCCAATACTCTCTTCTTTGTTTCTAGTCAAAGATTCCTGTCTCTTAATACTTTACTCGCCTTCTGGGACGCATTATTTGTCATATCAATTCACCTTCGGATCTCTGTGTCGCATTTTCAGTTTTCTGATAGAGTACTTCCCAGGTATTTAAATTTTTGTACCTGCTTCATTTTAGTATCCCCCACTTGTATTTGGCATTTGGGGTCGGTCTTTTTTCTGATGACCATGATTTTGTTTTTGCTTTTTATTTGTAGTCCACTTTTGTCACTCTCTTCAACTGCCTTCTGTAGGTTTTTTCTAGTTCCCTTTCCGTGTTTGCTTTCAGCAGTCTATCATCACGAAATTTGTCGTTTTTGTTTTATAAAAGTTTTCTTACAAAATTTTCAGTAAAAAACTACGAAATACATGAATACAATAATGTTTATTGATGCAGTTTTGTAAACTGATAATTTCAGTAATCACAAATTACACAAATATGTATAAAAATTTTTCACAATATATACTGATGAATGTTGTAATTGCATTTAGCGTCTATAATACGGTCATGAACTATCGAATTTTACATTTAAAATAATTTTGATGCAAAAAAAAAAATCCCAGCCAATATATTTTTACGTACCGTCTATTAAATATAAACAACCATACGTGTCTCATGTTAAGCGGTTAGCTTAACCTAGTTCGATATCAATCTTTCTGTATAACACACACTATCTATGTTATATTTTCTTAATCATATTGACTAAGTCATCTTTATTTATCGCGTACCAGTGTTTTTAACACATACTTAGAGAAAATGCCCATTTTACAGAAATCTTTAATCTATTTCGTTAAATCATCTTTAACACTTCTCTCTAAATAGCTTTTACTAACACTTTCTGTCCTAAATCATTTTTCTTTTAATAATTCCGTCACTCAGTAAACCAGAGGCTTAAATAATTCTTACTCTCAAACATTGTGTCAATCATTGTGTCAATATTGTTTTATGTTACTCACTCACTCACTAAACAAACATTTCCTCATATCATTTACTCGCATTTTCCATTTTACTATTCATGAGAGATATTTCGACTTGAAGAAAACAGTAAATTGGTGTGATTTCTCATCTTCACCACATTTACAAATATCTGTTATTATTCTGCTCGAAAATTTCTTGCCTTACGCTAACATATGACAATGCTGCAGGTCTCCTAAATTCTTCAATGTTTTCACACAGAATGATTGAATGTTATTGATCATTTACTTTATGTCATACTTGTGTGTGTATACTATGCATATTCCGATAATAACTATGGATGTTATTCTTTCATTTCGCATTAGTGATATTGAAATTTATCATAATATTTACTGTCTGCTTTCAAATCTATTAACATGTGGTGCTGTCTAACGACGATATTAATATCAAGTCTTTCTTCACATTTTGTTGTTTGGAAATGATATACATTCACTTTAGAGCTATTAACACCCATATCCAATAATTCATACGTTTTGTTTTGCACTTCTTCTGAACTAAAAGCGATATATAGATTTCCAGACAACCATGAAGTTTTAAGTAAAATGTAGATGACAGTTAACTGTTGAAGAACGAATAAGTTAATCTTTTCTCTTTTAGCTGACTTTTTAAATGATTTCAACATTTTATTGGCATACTTCTTTTAACCTGTGAAAAGTCGATATTATTTAATATTCTGATGAATCTTATTTCTTTAGTTATGAACATGTAAGCGCAGGTCAAATTCTATGACAATAAGATATACATAGAAATGTCTCTATTGCATCATTAAATATTTGAATTTAACAACTCAAGCAAAATATTTCAATAACAATAAATATAAAGTTCTCTGTCTTCTTCGTTTATATCATTCCTCCTCTACTGAATTCGATCTCTATTATGTTTAAGCCTTACTTGGCTCTCTTTTGCTCGTAATCGTTCTCGTCCTCTTCTCTCCCGTTCTGTTGCTGCCTCTCTTATGGTTTTATTCTTTCTTTCATGTCAATAATGTTGTGTAGAAATATAATGCATTTATAAAATGCATTTAATTTCATTCATTACAGCAAAACTGTGACTCAGGTAGGTACATAGAAAGGTATTACTGTATTATAATATAAATATTGCGACTTGTTATGTGATTCTGATCGAGAACAAAAAGACCGATTGGATAATAGAAATAAAAAATAAACAGATGAAAAGTATTTTCTTAGTTGTAAGAGAATCAAGTTGTAGATAACAAAAAACAAACAAACTTGAAATTAATATTTAATGCACAAAACGCTATATATTCAATAATAATCTTATTTTTATAATATATGATATATGTTTTGAAGGAATTCACTTTTCGTTTTAACTTTCCTGTTCGACGTTTTCTTTCATTTATCATGCGTGTTTGTGTGTACGTCATCCGTTTTTCCTATGTTTAATCTTTTTAATGTGTGTGCCTTCATATCTATATATATAAAAGACAAAATGCTTGAGCCTATGTTTGTCTATCGATCTGGCTGTCTGTCTATCTGTCTGTATGTCCTTCATACAAATCCACACTCTTTAAGCGATTCTCACCAAATTCACACAAATATTCTTCCGGCTTCTGGTCAGGTCATGGAGTATTATATTTGATTTCCGCGGGATATCGGAAATCGATACCTCGATATCTGATTAAGTCTGTTCAAGATCATGATTTCAGTCCTTTTATCGTAGTTCTTGCTGCAGAATTTGCTTTAACTTGGTAACTTGGTACGACGGCAAACTTATTTGACATCGATACCGGAAATCAAAATTTGACTATTATCCATTCATTTTTCTTTCAATGTACGGTTTCGCTTTGGCTGGCAACAACTATTGCTTTTTAGTATTTCGTGCCAACTTTCAAAGTGTCCGAAATCCAGGACCATGGATTAGTTTTAAAGTTTTCATTACAGCTTAGCAATGCCGGACTACTAGTCTCTTTTAACGCGTGACCCACGTACGTACTACGGTAAGTACATATAGATATTTAATCTAATCTTCAATGCTCTTCTTTTTCTTCTATGTGCACTCTCCTTTCAGGCCGTAAGCGATCATGGTTTTCCACGTCTCCCTATCCCTTGTAGCTCTTAGTATGCTTTCTCCTGTTACACCTCGCAACCCCCGTTCCGTCATCCACCTGATGAGGCCCTTAACATATGTTATCCGCTGCCTTTCTCTGTCTCTTTTTCCTTTTATCTGGCCTGTCAGTATTAAGTTCTGCAAGCCCTTATTCCTTATTGCATGTCCCCGGAATTCAGTTGTTTCTTCCTGATGCTCACTATCAGTTTTGTTTCCGTTTCCATTCAAACACATCATCGTTGCTCGCATGCCCGGTCCACGATAACCGCAGCACCCTTCTGTAGAACCACATTTCCGCTGATTCATGTTTTTCCTTATCTTCGATGATATTGTTCAGCATTCACTGCTGTATAGAAGGACGGACATCACATAGCAATCTAACACTCTCTTCTTTGTTTCTAGTGAAATTTTACTGTGTCTTAGGACTCAGCTTCTGGAACGCGTCTTTGCCATGCCAATTTGGCTTCGGATATATGTGTCGCCTTTTCCATCTCCTATTAGTACACTTCCTAATTATTTACATGTTGTTACTTCCTTGATTCTAGTATCACTTACCTATTTTTGGCATTTTGGGTTATTCTTTTTGCTGATGACCAGACATTCAGTTTTCTTACAGTTTATTTGTAGTCCTTTTTTGTTACTCTCCACAGCTACCTTCCGTAGGAGGTCTTGTAGTTTTCTTTTCGTGTCTGCAATCAGCACTCTATCATCTGCATGTTGTTTTATTTAAATCTTTCTTTCATATATTAAAGTTTGTCATACGGGCGATATAACATATATTTACGATAGGAATGTAAAAAAAGAGGAATATACATTATAGATCAAAAGTTTTGGACAGATAACAATACCGGAAAATACTTTTAGCTTTAATAATTTTTGGTACGAAAAACATATGTATTGAGACAAATTGAAATAATTGTAATTACTAGAAATTTTATCAGTATAAATAAACATAAATAGGAGTAGAGAAAATGTGAATTTATTAGCGCACAGTCAGTCAGTTAAGTGTCATACGGGATATACGCTTGGGCGATCATGTCTCGAAAGTGACATGACTGACTGGGCAGAATATTATCCCTCAGAAGGTTGCCATTCCATTGCTTTCTGCGGTAAACTGGTTGCCGACCAAGGTTATAGAACCCAATCTGTCCTGTTATTTAACCCATAACTGTAAAGAAGAGACGGATTAATACTTTTCCCAAGAGTATTTGCGCGTAAGTGAATGCAATGAATTCAGCTGGAATTCGAACTCGACTCCTCGATTTCTCGTTCCAAGCCGATATCCAATGCACCACAACGCACATCATCTCAATTAGCGCACAAGTCAATCTAAAAACACTTGTTTCATTGCTATCATTCTAGAAAAGACAGTAAAGCTACTAAGATACAACCTGTTACAGAGTGTAGAAGTATTAGGAACAAACACTTTCAGAATGACCTGGAAATGAAAAGAGAACCCGGGAGGAAAATATATAGTTATTTACACGTCTTTTGAATTTTTGCAGATTAAAGATGACTGGAGTGGAAACGGAGTTTCATGGGCGGTAAATGAGAGAAAATAAAATGTACGAATATAATATATTGTTACATCTAGTTAGATCAAATATAAAGTTATGAAATCTCAACGACAGTATAGCACGGAGGTTAAATTCAAAAGGTCTAGTTTCCATAGAGAAAGTTTTGTAAAACTATGCAAAGATTGGCACCATGCTAAAAGAGTAAATGAGGAAAGTTAGTCTTTTTTTGTTTTTTTTTAATCATTTCAACCCTAGCAAGGCAATTTCACTGCCACTATTGCGCAGGGGGTTACATAGAGAAAATTGATGAGAAAGAGGGGTTAGTTATTGGGGATGTCAGGAGAAGGGTGACAGATGAGAATACCTCTGAAATGGGGATGGAGTGGATGAAGAAAAGAGCTTGAAAGAAAGGATGCAGGTTAGGGAGATAGACGATGGACTTACATTTAAATTCCTGGAGCTGATTGCTGTTGGAGAAGCAAGTATATTGAAGGGAATTCCACAGGCGGGAAATGCGAGGAAAAAAGCTATTAGAATAGAAATTGCGATTGTCTCATAATTAAAATTATCTAGCTACTACCACTAACCCAGACATACTGCAATATTACTTTACACCAAAACATCACATTCTTACTTACCATTGTTGTTACATCTACCATAATACCTCAGAATATCTGTGAAGTTCTAATTGGTTTCATATGTACAATTTTTGTTTATCGCTGGAGGGAAATATAACAATTAAAAAATTCAAACCCTATGTGTATTTAGAATATGAAAAAGGTCTTTTTACAAGAAGCGAAATAAAATATTGTTAGTAATAAAACCCACGACAGTCATTTAATGTGAGAGAAACATGTGGCAATATTAGTGCTCGACTGTTTAATTAATCAATCATTTGTCGAAACAATCACCCAACCAAACAAATGAGAAAATACAAAATCGCACTCGAAATACGAAAAGCGTCCTGCATCTACTAGAGAACTGATATTTTAAGTTACATAACAGGAACGGGAGAGCAAGTTTAAATAAATAAATTGGAGAAGAAATAAAAATGGTCAGTGATCATACATCTAGCTAAATTAAATTTGAAGGAAACAATTAAGACGGAAAACAACATAAAACTAACTTAATTTGGGGCGAGTTTGCAGCTAGAACGATATCCTGATGCCTAAATGGTATCAAAGTTTTACTCTAGAGTGACCTCTTTTACTCGACAGTAGTCTCCCCCACGTTTTACGAAATGCTGAGTAAAGAATCGCCACATGGCATCAATGTTCCACCGGTGGTGATTTCAGGGAACAGTAGGTCCACTACTCGGGGTTTCTTTTGATATTTTGTCTTTCTGTGTGAACGCACAAATTGAATGCAAAGGCTTTCCTGATCTGGAGAGCCGTGAAATAGTCTCAAATATGGGATTAACCAAACCTCACCTGGTCGTCTATTACAGGTAACAAGGAAACAATATAATCAACCAAAATTTCATTTGAGTCGCAGGAGGCAGAAATCTAGAGGTCCTTTTCTTTGGACAGGAAGGGGAGAGGTGTCTGGACACATAAACCAACGTATTGTTTTACACGAATTCACAATGACATGCATTTTCCGTCCTATTACACCCCGACAATTGGTGAAAAAGACAAAGTTTTTTTTTAATTTAATATAATCTTCAAAATCAATCACTCATTCAGGTCCGAATCTCAATCCCCGTCCCGGTCGTCGTCGGAAGCACAGAGTATCTGGCAAAATTGTGCAAGATAGAGTGCCAAGTGCCCAACTTGAGTAAAGATTTCCAGTTCATAGATTTTGGTCCAACGCTTGCCCTCCTATTCACTTTTTATTTTGTGATTAAGCCACAACTGGAAGCCTCCTAAGTGTCGGTAGGTGGACGTCTGACACCCTGGGATGTTAAATCTTTAATAATAGTGTCTTTTGTACAGCGAAAAATTTTACGTGAAATATTCTTGACCACAATGACTGACTCAGATAGTTTTTCAAAGTACTGTAACTCTCAGGGATGTACTAAGAATCCATCTTCGTTGAGAAACTTCGTCATTATGATGATGCACTTAGGTGGGGACTTCCAGCATGTGGGCGATTCCGCGGCAACTACATTGTGGCTTTTGTCGCTGGTCTCAGATAGCAACGCATTTTCATTTACTTAAATTTTAGCCAATCGTGGCAAACATATATTTTTCTTTTTCATTTTTTATTCAGTACAGCTACACTCTCAGAAACTAACGTTTAAATCTTTTTATAGAGGGGTATTTTTTTGGGGACCCGAACAGTTTTTTAATCGACAGAAGTTCGTCGACAACACTTTAAAATGTATTTTCTTACTTTTTAAATGAAATAAGAATTTTCTTTTCAAAAAGAAAAAGAAAAAAATATAAAAATAAAAAAATATTAAATAATTATCTTAATAAACAAAAATACAAACGTAAATAGACAAAGGAAAAAATACAAACAAAAACAAACGCTACCATGTTAAACAAAAATATGTGACATGAAAAAACTGAAATTAACTTAGAAATATATACAAAGTTCTTCTCCGAACTGAAACAAAAATAATCAATTTAACAGGGTAGAAACGAGAACAAATAGAAAAAAATTAATAATTAAAAACAAAATAACCGTTTGACATGTGAACCAAAAAGTATAAATTAACTCAAACGACACAATTAAATAAAAAAACGAAAAATTTTATATCATTAAATTACAGCACCAAAATAAAAAAGGTATGAAAATGAAATACATCAAAAGCAAAATTAAAAAAATAAGAAATGTGTAAAAAATAACAATTCTTACCACTAAGCAAAATGGTCGATGTAACAAGAAAATATTATAAGTCTTACTAAAAACAAATAAATAATTAACCGATGTAACACACACACAAAAAGCAAACAGAATATATAATAAACATAATGGAAACGAAAATTTAATAAAGAACTAAAGCAAAAAGACTTTCAGCTGGGTAAGAATTAAAGAATCGTTTACTTAGGACATAAAAAACACATAATTGTATAATTGTAACTGGAAGTGTTATTCGTTCTCTAGTTGTCCAATTTCGAGTTATTATTCCTTTTACAACCTGAAAGATAAAAGGAGCAGTTATTCCCAAGTTGACAACCATCTATTTCTGACAAAACTTGGTTTTACTTAACTTCAAAAATAGTACAAGAACTTTTTTCTTCAAATTGCTATGAGATGTGCGTTGCAGTGCAGAAGTTATAGGCCGGAAACCAGATATCAAACTCGAATTCGGGGTGTCTTCGTTGAATTCCATTACTCGCAAACACCCTTAGAAAATTTATGAATCCCTCTCTTCTTTTTTCAGCTATGGGTTAAATATAAAACCGCTTGGATTTTTCTGTCTTGGTTGGCAACCAGTCTACCGAAAAAAGTAATGGTAACCTACTGAGTGAAAAAATCTGCCTAGTCAGTCATGTTACTTTCGAGATAGGATCACCCAAGCATGTATCACGTATAGCATTCAATTGATATCCGTAAGCCGGAATTTTTCTAGCAAATTCATATGAGGGTTACGTGGCAACAAAATCATCAAAAAATTCAGAGAATATCATGAGCGGCCAAATTAATCAAACTAATATGTTAATGAAAAATAATTCTATTGTATATTAAAAAAATCGTTTGGTACTTAAATATGGTATAGGTAAACAATTAAAATTAACCCTCATGTACATGAAATTATTAGCGGAAGTTTATCTGACACAATTATGTACCGCATTGAAAACAAGTGTTACATTTTAAAGGAGATTTACTGTATATGAATAAATAAGTTTTTGATCGTTTCAACCCATGGGAGGCGATAATGCTTCTAAGGTGTACGGTGTTACATGGAATGGAAAAGAATAAGAAAATATTAGTAAGGAAGATAAAGGATCGGTTTCAATGAAAAAGAGAAGATAGTGACTTATGTCGATTTCAATTTTTGAAGATTAAGGAAAGCACGAATTCGGAAGCGAATTCTACATGAATAATGAATAAAATAAAACAAAATAAAAGTGGATGTTGTATCCAGCAAGTTCAGCCCGAAAACGATGATAATCTAGCAGCGTACTTGAATCAATGTAATAGTGGGACAAAGATAAATTTATCGTAGTTGATGCCATAGAGATGGTAGACATGTCACTTTTGTGTGAAGGTGATTGGCGTCGCGGTCGACTGGTCTCTATGAATTACATTACGATCATTCTTTACATTTTATCAGTAACCCTGTGCGAAAAATATTTTTACGTATATCATTGTTTAATAAAACAGAAATTCCAAAAGTAAAATAGATAAGTTTACATCTACTTAGCAAGCATACACAAAAAAGAAACGTTATTAACATAAAAATATAAAAAGAAATGATATGATATATTAATCTATATCTCAGGCCAATTTATTGGTGATGAAACTGAAAAAACAAAACTTACTTACGCGTGTGGCACTAGAAAAGGGTATTTAAAACAAATAATTGCTTTCTTGATGAAGTTATATATATATACGCATTCACTTACTCACAAATGCCCTTAGGAAAATTATTAGTCCCACTCTTTCCTCCAGTTATGGTTTACCCAACTACATACTAGCATTGATTGGCAACCAGTCTACCGTAGAAAGTAATAGCATACTACTGTATGATAATCTTCTGCGCAGTTACTCATGTCTCTTTCGAGACATAATCGCCCAGGCGTGTATCACGTATAGCACTTAACTAACTGATATAAATAACACCAACTGGTTTGCATCGGCAAATCAGTGGGATTTCACATCTTCTATAACTTTGTAAATATCACTTCTCATTCCTTGTTTTGTGTTAAAACATGATTGAGCTACAACACTTCTAAATCTTACTTTTGTTACGCTAATGATGAGATTATATTGAGCATTTTTACAAATTTCCTGTTTAAATTTTATACTGTGTTATACATACAATATCTATAGACGAACAGAAATTAATATTTCATATTTCATCGATTTTTGTTTTTTCAGCGACAACTTGGATCAACATTGTGACTAAGGTCGCTCTAAGCCAATGAGCCATGCTTTTTTTCAAAAACCTTCTCTCTATAAATTGTTCCAATAGTAAAACCTTTATATAATTTTGAAGTAAATTATAAATCTTCAAATAAAAACTTGCAAAGTTTTAATGGTTAAGCGCTATTGATAAAATCAAAAGAATGATTGTAATGTAATTGATCCAAAGCCAAAACAATTTAGCATGACAAAATAATTTCCCATCATATTTATGCGAACTGTTAGAAAGCTTGAACAACTAGATTTATTGCAACTAAATAGTACCTTTGATCATAATTATGTGTCTTATTCATATGACATAAAACCATATTGTAATTACGCTTGGAAAATCTACAAAATCATGTGGGAACTTTTAGTTTGAACGTACACTGCAAATCAGTTAGAACAATCATCTTAGGCAACTAAATAACTTTTATCTGTCGTCTCCAACTATTAAGTCTTTGTTAAAAGGAGATGCTTCAGGTTTTTCAAAATCATCAAAGGTTTTACGGCCAATTATACAAGTTTACTGATAGTTCTCATAATGACGTTGTTCTACATATTCGTTAATTTCCAGTAATATTAATTTATCCTTTAGAAATTCATATTTATAAGTTTAGTATTAATGCCTGCATATCTATTTAGACTCGTCTACAGCCGTAAAACTGATATTTTGTTTGTAAAAACATCCAACTCTAATATTAATAATAATTTCTGATTTAGGTTTTATGAAGGTAATAGTGTCAATGTTTTAAATATAACGTCCCGAACCAATAATTACTGCTTTTTTCACAAGGTCACAGAAAATATTCTGATGATAAAACTTTTGTTAAAAGTTGAGGCTATCTATAAAAAAAATACAACCTTTCCTAAAAAATAATATTTAAAGAAATATATTTTATATGTTTCAAAGGGATTCACTGTTGGTTGCTCAGTCAATGACAGAAAAATGCTTACTTGTACAGGACCGAACATATTACCATTTCCATAGCCTACACGCCATGATTCGTCTATCTGCTTACCTTTTGCTAGAGTATCCGTGGCATCGAAAATGACTGCAGTTTTAAGAAAGCTCTAATACAGAGAGGCAATGAAACAAAAGTGTTGTACAAATTTATTGAGAGTGAAGAATGCGGGTATCTAGTAGTCAGATCTAACAGAGGCCAATGAATCATTATCTTTTAATTAATCCGTTGCTCTCTCATTCTCTCTCGCTCTCTCTCTCTCTCTCTCTCTCTGTGTGTGTATATATATATATATATATATATATATATATATATATATAGGTCATTGGCATATATGATTAATTGATTACAGTTGGCGTTATATGTATCGATTTTTCCGACAGTATATTTTCAATTTAATATTTGATGTGCTTAATATAACAGAGACTCGAAAGGAAAACACCTGTTGAAAGAATAAGGAAATTAGTAACCGAAAAGAAATAACGATGACGACAAAACCCGCCACAAAATCGAATAGAAGCAAGATTATCACTTTGAAAACTAAACTCTCTGGGTGCCTGACATGAAAAGCTTAAACAAAATTGTGGCATGAGAAAAGCTAAATAAAACAGTTAATACTGCTTTAAAAATTACTTTCGTATGAAAGAAATTAATATTTTATTTCTATAGGTTATTAAAATGACTGCGTTAAATAACATCTCATTTTCATTTTAAGTTTATTTTCCCTCTTCCCACTCTAGTGTGCGACAACAAAGGTATAACTATTTCTGTAAATAATTACAAAGTAATTATTATATAGATGCATTTCTTCATCAAATCTGCTACCATGTGAGGAAGATGCATTTCATCCTGTTTGTATAGTGATTTACTCAAATAACTACATGTGGATCATAGAAAAATTTTTATCGTCTTTTTACTCATTTATTATGCAAATGTTTACTTATTAAAAAGAAGTCTGTTTTCATAGTATGCATAATTTATGGTGGACTTCATTTCAGTATATTGTGTGCTTTCTCTATTGTTAAGCTTTTAATCGATTTTTGTCAGAAATAGTTATATATCCATTGATACTAATGTCATTTAGTAAAAATCGTTTTCTCTTGGAAGTATTCAAAATATGTTAGGTGTTTTCATAAGGAAAATGAATATTGATAATTATTATAAGTATTATTATTAGTGAAATAAAATTAAATTTAGCTTTCTTTTGCATCCGCAGGGGCTCATAAATATGAAAGTGTACCCATGTTAAATCAAGATAAAATCGCTGGCGTAAAGACAACTGCAAGATAATCTGTGAACTAGAATATAGGAAACAATCGTAACACCACTAGCAAAAACAAATAGAACGATGTTTTATTGAAAAGTAAAAAAAAAAGTTGTTCCTTCAAAACAAAAATGCTGATGTTTACATAATTGTAATCTAACTGTTGCTAAGAGATTCATGATTTAAGCGTGAGACATAATACTTTATTCATGCTTCATAGGATCAGAGACTGCTGACATGCAACTACAAAGCTAATATGATGCATAACAGTATGTAAGAAAATTGAAGTTCCTGCTATCAATTCATTGAAACTCTCCTCTTTACTGTGGATACTCAATATCACAGGATAGAAACAGCTTGAAACTGGTATGAACGTCATGCCTAATCTGAAGCAAAAACATCTGTAGATTGAAAAAGAAAAAATCTGCCATTTAAATCTAAAATTGTTTGTGTAGGAAATTTGAATCTTATAAAAAAGTGAACCATTTTTCAAAGATATCAAAATTATATATCAAGCAATTAATTCCCATATATTGAGAAGAGCATTGTTCATTTCAGCTATTTCATTCAATAACGGTAGTTTGTTTAATTAAGAACCGACAACAAATATTACATCTCTCGCTTGCTTTAGGCCATTAGTTATGACCTGACATCTGATTAGAACACAGATAACCATAATAACATAGATAACGCTAATAACACATATCCAAAATATTTTTATAGCATTAATAATAACTGTTATTCATATTTCAGTTCTTACAGACTCTAATGAATCTCTGGAAATTTTTAAAAATTATCAAAATAAAAGTATCTTCAAATAAAAACCTTAAAACTTACATGTTTTACATAAAGACTTCAGTAATAACATTTGCGGTAGAAGGATTCGATTTGATTGGAAAACTTTCTGATAAACATAGTGAGGTTATCGTGCTAACACATTCATTAATAAAATACAAAAGATACTTCTCCCAACTTATGAACTGATTTATCAATGTTAATCCTGCGTATGTTTATTTTTCTTACAAACATTTTTAGTCAAAATTTAGAAATGCTATTTCAGACTTTAAGGCTCTGATAGGGATCCAGAAAGAAAAGAGACATACAAAATAAATAAATAAAATAATAATAATACTAGTTTAAGAGATATACAAAAATAGCTTAAGAGGTATACAAAAAATTGCCTTATTAAGTACAGCCCACACACTAAGGAAAACTTTGTCTATGTAACGCTAGGAATGATAGGGGAGAGAGAAAAAAACATGAAATGGATCTATAACAACACCCCACTACCTTGGTTGGTAGTACCACCATAAGAGAAATCGATATATGCTGAAAAATGACATAATAATAATAATAATAAAAATACCTACTGAATATAAACACTAGAATAACATTATGAACCAATATCTCTATTGGAAATTATGTAAATATTAGGAAAAGTAAAGTACAAGGATTTTTTAATAAATACCACCCAAATCCGGTTACAAGTATGACCTGTAACAAATTTGTTGAATTTTACAATACGTATAGATAGAACAATCACCCAGACACTGATCAGAGACCGTTAAAAAAGACCATTCTTGTTAAAATGCTAATTCTAACAGACTTCAGTGTATCTTTGATGATCTTCAAAACACTATCAAAATAAAAGAATCGTGAAACAGAATACTAAAAATGTGGCACATGTTGACATCAGTAATTCTAATTGTATTTGGAACCATTGAATTGACTGGAAAATGTTCCAAAGCTCATATTTAGGAATTCCTCTCAAATCTTGAACAAAGAAAAAATGTACTCATGAGTACAAGCCAGATTTTCGGAATAGTTTATCTATGTAAACTGCGTTCAATCTTGTGCTTTTTCGTCTTAAATGTCTCTTGGTAAAAAATGTAATGAGGCCGTTTATGACCTTAGGACTTTGATTGACACCTAGAAAGAAATCATTACATACCATAAATATAAGATAATAATAATAATAATAATAATAATAATAATAATAATAATAATAATAGCTTTAAATTAAATTCTTTCCACCTGAATCTATCTTGCAATTATATAAATCCACCATCCGCCCGTGTATTGAGTACTGCTGCCACATCCAGTCGGGTGCCCCTTCTACTCTCCTCGGGGTTCTTGACAAAATACAGCGAAGAATCTGTAATGTGATTGATACTGATTTGGCTGACCGCCTGCAGTATCTCTCTCACCGGCGTGACGTGGCTTCCCTGTGCCTCTTCTATAATTACTTTCATGGCTTCTGCTCTGACGAACTTAAATCACTGGTGCCCCCTAGATGTGAATTTGCACGAGAAACTAGATTGGTGACTAGTTCCCACACTTTTACAGTGAAACCGATGAAATTTAACAGCAATTACTACTTTTTTTTAACCATTTCACCGAAGTAAAGCATTCCACTGCCACTATTGCGCTTGGGGCTACACAGGGGAATGTAAATAGAAATAGTGGTTAGATATAGGAAATGTCAGAAGGGGGGGTGATAGATCGATGGGTGGGTGGGAAGAGTGTTTGAAAGAATGGAAGCGAGTTAGTTTGTTAGGAGGTGTCTATTGACCTTACATTTAAACTCCTGGAGATTGTACCCGTCGGGGAAGCAGTCATGTGGAAGGGAATTCCGCAGTCGGGAAGTGCGAGGAAAGAAAATGTTGGAGCAGAAGTTGCTGTTGCATTTTATCGGTTTCAATGTAAAATTGTGGGATCTAGTTGCTAATCTATTATCTCGTGCAAATTCGAACATAGGGGGCACCAGCGATCTATGTTCATCGAAGCAGAAGCCGTGAAAGTATTTATAGAAGAGACACAGGGAAGCCACGTCGTGTCGGTGCGAGAGAGACTGCAGGCGGTCTGCTAAGTCGGTATCGATCACATTACAGACCCTCCGCTGTACATTGACGGGAAGCCCAAGGAGACTAGCAGGGGCACCTAACCAGATATGGCAACAGTATTCAATGCACGGGCGGATGGTTGATTTATAAATATGCAGGATAGATTCAGACGGAAAAAACTGCACAGAAAACCGACTTTCATAGCAGCGGATTTAGCAATGCATTCGATATAGTCATTCCACTTGAGGTCCGCTGAAAGTGTGAGACCAAGGAGGCGTCGTGTTTCACTCTCTGGGAGGCAAGCCTGGTCGATGCTAATAGGAGGTAGGTGCAATTGTCTCTGATGATTAATTGATAGTAGCTTCGTTCTAGAAGCATTAAAATTTACGAACCATTTTTTACCCTAGTCCACTACGCATTGGAGGTCCTTTCCAATCTCAGCTGCAAGGTTAGCTTTGTCGCCCACACCAGATTTTTGATCGAGGCGAGAATAAACTGCTGTGTCATCGGCGTACATACCTACTTGGGATCTTATGGTATCAGGGAGATCATTAATGTAGATCAGAAAGAGCGTAGGATCTCCAACAGCTTCTTTCCTCGCACTTCCTGCCTGTGGAATTCCCTACCGCATGCTTGCTTTCACGACGGCTACAACCTGCAGGAGTTTAAAGTAAGGTTAATAGACACCTCCTAACACACTAACTCACACCCACTCTCTCCAACTCTCTCCCGATGTACATCCTAAGTCGTCTATAACCCTCCTTCTGACATTTCCCATGCCCAATCCCTCTATGTAAGCCCCTGCGCTATAGTGTCAGTGGAATGCCTTGCTTGGGGTGGCAAGGTTTAAAAAGAAAAGGTCAGAATCTAACAGTCGGCATAAACGAAAAATTATTTTGAAATGATAAATGAAAAACATTTTATCTTTCATGTTTCTAAAAGAAAATAAACAAATAGAGGAACAAAATATATCAATCGTTTGGGAGAAACTTATAGTGGGTTATCTGTTCTAGTGAATCGTAGTTGTATGTTGAAACAGATTAACTGAATTTGGCCACGTAAGTAGAAAGTAGGATGTGTGTTGTGGTCCCGTGGATATCGATTCGGAACGAGAAATCGGAGAGCCGAGTCCGAATTCCAGTTGAATTCGTTGCAACCATATACGCACAAATAGCCGTGATAACGGTATTAATCCGTCTCTTCCCTCCAGCTATGGGCAAAATAACAGGACGGATTGGGTTCTATAGTGTTGGTTGGTAACCAGTCTACCGCAGAAAGCAATGGCAACCTACTGCGGGATAATCTTCTGCTCAGTCAGTCATGTCTCGAAAAGAGACATGATCGCCCAAGCGTGTATCACGTATGGCACTTAACTAACTGAAGTAGAAAGCCCACTAGAAGTTATAAAATGAGTTATAAAACAAGCAAATCAAACTGAGTATAGAAACAACATTTTATATATACACAGATATCAATTAAGGTTCTTTTACAAATAAAATAATGTTTTTTAGGATGGATCCAACCGTCGTTGAAATGTTCATAGCAGTAAATACTGAAAAGAGAGTTTGTGCATATGTATATGTGGAAGCGTCTGTCCGTTAGGAATGTCTTTGATGTTTCCGCTCCTTTAGTCGGGTAAGTAGGTCGGACGACAGCGAAGAAGAAGGTGAGAAGGAAAGGCGAGGCGAGCATAGTGGATCGCTTGACGAGGTCAAGGGACGTGCTAATTATGCCCGCACTATCTCAACTATGGTGATGCTTTTTGCGTCGGCTCTTTATTTCGTCTTTGTGGGTCCCAGCAGGACATTTTGGAATGCACCCGTATTTAATTCTGGGTTTCCCATTGGATGATAAATAAAATTCGCGTAGGCTCGCGAACAGGAATTTGATATTTAATTAATTTTTGGTTTTCTGCCGAAACATATGCGTGGAGCCGGGTGCGCACAGACCAGTTTTGGTCATTCGATTTCTAGTCCTGAGAGTGCAAACATCCGGTCCCTCGTTTTCCTTGATATCACCACAAACTCCAAAATTATCTCCCTTGATGGTTTTTCTTAAAAAATTAAAAGTACAGCAAAATTATTAACAAGTATTTAAAATCAAAGCAGTTTACCCAGCTTATATTATAAAGCTTCCTAGAAATTAAAAATTAAAATAATGCTGATATTTCATATCTAAATATGAAATGCAAAAGAAGAAGTTGCAACCTATGCCGATATTGTTGGCTGAGAAACAAACGTATTGTCGCTGTTGAATTTCTTAAAAATAGATGATTAATTTTTAACAGGTGTTTTCATTCTAACTTTTTCTAACATATTTGTAAATTTTAATTTGTCCAAAACATTTTAATATAGAAAGCGTTACTTTTATTCAGTCAATGAAATGTTTAAAATTTTATTAAAAAATAAGGTAATAAAGATTGAATTATTCAATTATTATAAGAAAGACAATTTAATAACCACATATATTAGAATGATTCAGATGATAAAAAGTAAACAAAACAATAAACAAAGTTTTACAAACATTTACTTTTCTGTGCGCTGCATTTTTGAGGTGGAACTTTGCTTGCGTCTCAGGAAATAATATATATATATATATATATATATATATATATATATATTGTCATCCGCAGACAGATCTGTTTCGCTGTATCACAGCTCATCAGTACGGTTATACTCCTATTGCTTTTAACAACGGTGGCAAAATATAAAGACTGTGCCAGAAAGAAAATTTAGAGATTGTGCTGAACAAAACGAACTATTGAATGAAAGAAGGGAAATTATGACTAACTGTAACCATAGTAAAAAATACCTCTTAGGTTCATACAACCATGGATTAAAACGTCATATTTCCTTGTAATTTTAAAAATTGGGCGTTCAAAAATTCCCTGCCACGTGAGCGTTCCAAAAAACAAAAAAAAAACAAAAAAAAACCGTTACATGAGCATTCACAAAACAAACGTGTAAACGGTAAAATCAGTTATTGAAAATCGCTTGACGACACAACTCATTGTAAAAACCTAGGTCACGTTATAACACGTTTACAAATAGAATATATATATATATATATTATGAAAAATTATATATCATATAAAACACCAAATAATATGTTCCCATCCACAAGAAATGAACGCTGGACAAATTCAAATAAGAAAATTCGACATATGTATGACATATGTATGAAATGACTGTATTTTTTTCAGAATTGTCGAAACTCTTAAGTTTTATTATTTTATAAGAGGTAACGATGCATCTTGATGCTGATATAGTTGCGACAGTCCCATGATTCTCCATAATTAAATATACTTAAAAGAAGAATTCGTGAATACATAGACAAATGTAAAAGTTTAGTCTTAAATTAATATTAACAACTAACCTACAAAGGCTGACTTAGTAGATGTTACTCTAGATTTAGTTAATAACGCATACTCACCCTACATAAAATATAATGCTAACCTCATTTACAAATATCCTGTAGTAAATAATAACCTATCATCCAATATCTTACATATACCATATTCTGTTAAGCACAGAATAAATAAAAATCATTCGGTGAAACATTTTTAAACACAGTCAATATTACAATATTCCCTGAAACAGCGGCTATAAATGCAATAGCATTAAATATGATAAGTAAAAATAAAAATGTCAAACATATTAGAAATAGAAACATTATTTTGTACACGCCGCCTTTTAACCAAAATATTAGTTATAAGGAGTAACAACAAATGCGAAGAAATAGAGAGACTGAGCAGGACAAACAAAGCATAGGTGCATAAAGAGATAAGAGAACTAACAGGACAAAAACCCTGCTCCTCAACAGGATGCATAAAATCCAAGGATGGAACAATCATATTGGAGAAAGAGGAAATACTCCAGTGATGAGAAGAATATAAAAATGATCTTTTTCGCGACAAGCGAGAACAACCGAGAATGCACAAGGAGATGGATGGATTTGAAATACTAAAATCCGAAGTGGAAGCTGCGATGGCCAAAATGAACAGAAACAAAGCAGCTGATCCAGATGGCATAGTGATAGAGCTGCTGACAGCCTTAGAAGAATATGGCATAGAAAAATTACCGACATAATAAACGAAATTTATAGCAGCGTAATAATACCAGACGACCTATGCAAGTCAATATTCATAGCACTGCCGAAGAAACAAGGCGCAAACGAGTGTGAACTACACAGAACTACCAGCTTAATGAGCCACATTAACAAACTGATGGTCAGAATCCTAATGAATAGAGCGAGAAGCAAAATCAGGCCAGAGATAGGGCAAGAACAGTGCGGGTTCGTCAAACACAGGAACGCCATATTCATGATTAGGATACTCTCCGAAAGGGCAATACAAATGAAGAAAAATGTGTACCTATGTTTCATTGACTATGCTAACAACTTTAACAACATAAGGTACGCAGACGATACAGTGCTGATTGCGGACACGGAAAGTAAACTACATGACCTCATACAAAAGGTAGCGGTGGAGAGCGACAAAAAATGACGACAAATAAACTTAAAGAAAACTGAGTGCATAGTTATCAGCAATAGCAATGCCAAATAAATGTGGGAAATACCATAATCAAGCAAGTACAAAAATTTAAATATCTAGGAAGTGTCCTAACTGAAGATGGAAAATACGACACGAGATCCGAAGGCGAATTGGTATGGCAAATGACGCGTTCCAGAAGTTGAGCAAAATACTAACACACAGGAAAATCTCACTGGAAACAAAGAAAAGAGTGATGGACAGTTACGTGATGTCAGTTCTTCAATACGGCAGCGAATGCTGGTCACAACGATGAGGTGTTGGAAAGAATGGCAACAAAGAGGAAATTGATACTGAGCATCACGAAGAGACAACTGAAGTTCCTGGGACACGCAATGAGGAAGGAGTGCCTGGAGAACCTGATAGTGACTGGCCAGATAGAAGGAAAGAGAGACAGAGGAAGGAAGCGGATAACATATTTGCAGGGTCTGATCAGGTGGTTGACGGAACGGGGGTTGACAGGAGTAACGGGAGCAAACATACTAGGAGCCACACGGGATAGGGAGACATTGAGAATCTTGATCGCCTACGTCCTGAAAGGACAGGGCACATAGAAGAAGAAGATTAGTTATATGACAATAAATTCCTTCACGTAGCTCAAAAATATTTCTCTACAAAGAGCCTCCTTATCAGAATTAATACTTAAAGAAATCTAAAACTTAGTTATAGCTGCACTGACAATCTTCAAATGATTATAATTAAACGCAACAATAAATACATTAAACAACATAGAAAATTAGCAATCAAAACAACCATATTATAAATAACAACACTAATATCAATACTAGCAACTGTGGTAAACTAAACGAATGTCACCTTCAAAATACATGCCTAACAAATACTATAGTATAGCATGCTACCATCTCCTCTACAGAAAATCCTAACCTTATCAAACATTGTACTGAAAGTACTAAAAAGATATTTATGTTGCGATTCTCTCGGTATAAACTATCCCTTAATAGTAAAATCTCTAGTAGCACATTATATCTTCCTAAATATTATTACTATTTGAAAAACGCAAATAAAATTCCAACAGTAAAATGTCAGATATTAATCAAAGTTAGAACATGTAAGTCGTTACATGAAAAAGATCTTCTTTGCTTATCAGAAAAATACTTATAATTAAATTGCCAAATCCTAACTTATTGAACGAACGTAATGAAATTACAACTTACTGTCAACAAACGATAGTTCACACTTTAAAATGTTTCTGAAATAATCTCAAATGATTCATTATTTGTGAAAATATATTATCCTACCACTTTTACTTAATTATATATCATTTTAATCTAAACATAACTGTTACATTGCTGTGTACACTTACTTTCAGTAACAGACTTTTCTAAAATTAAATAATTCTGACTGCAATATTTAACTTTATGGTCTTATGTCTATTTTTTATATTAAGATAGCATTTTTTATATATTACGCAAAACCCTTTAAGACAAATATTTGTTTTATTATTATTTGAATTTCAACCTCGTCACATCGAAAATAATGTATTGGCTATATTTTTCAATCCATCCTTAAACAACTAACAATTTATTATGTACATAGATATTGCTACACACGAATATCTCTCAATACATTCCTCTAATATAAAAGGATGTTTTTTATCTTATATATATATATATATATATATATATATATATATGACTGGTATCTGAGCCACATTTCACTGCCTGATGACGGTGCACTGAACAGCGAAATTATATATATATATATATATATATATAT